>JABSTQ010009655.1:0-383210 GCA_013358835.2 Ixodes persulcatus | reverse complement strand
CCTTGACGCTATAAGAAGGTATTAAAAGCAACCGCCATGGGATATGGCGGTTGCTTTCAAATTTATAACCGCCAAAAGTGTGTGTGCATCGGTTCGGCAATTGCTCCGACCTTGTCCAAAATATATCTGAGATCTGTTGATCGCGGTGTAGAAACCTTTTTGGGTGTGGTGAAGAGAGGGAAGCGATTGTTAAGAAGTTGAGAGTGACATTTTGTGTGCGCGTTTGATGATTTTTTCACCTAGAAACATGGTGAGCTGTATGAAGAATGTAATTCTGCAATTTAAGTTTTCTTAACAAAAATGCCAAGCGAAGGCATTTTAGTTTTTAGAAATTAAACTCATTAAAGAAGGATATGTCTCTACTGGGTGTATGGGAAACTCAGTCGAAGCCACTGTTCCGCCATTACAACGGGCATTACACCAGGAGTTGTAATGTCGGTGCTGAACAATGCTTTGAGGAAATCATGTGGGTATCGTATACATTCGGCATCGGGCAGTCAGCTTTTGCGGTTACAAAAGTCGGTGTACAAGCCATGATTAGTGTCAAAAGTATGTTGGATGTTTACCGTTCGCATTAGTGGGACAAAAAAAAAAAAACAACGTAAATCGTTTGGAGAACATCTTGGTAGTTTCCTGTTTTCATATGGTATCGCACAGCTAGCTTTATGGCGGTGGCGCAGCCGTTTGGCATTTGAGTATTTTTTTTTAAATCAGACTAAAAAGTCGAAGTAGCGTGACGTCTTTCACGGGAGAAAAAAAAAGGATGTGTAAAAAGCCTAAAGGCCCGTTCACACTCTTGCGACCTCTTAAACCTGGGTTGCTTAGAACTTAAACCAGAGGACACACTGGCGCCATCTATTGGGTAGCAGTGTAAACTCGGCGGTCCGGCATATTTTTTTATTTCTCTCGCGCATTATCCTTTCTTTCTTGGCTCGAAAAACTTTTGTCAATGTTATAAACGAGCCTTTCTATGGGTATTACGCACATTTGACCTCGGAAATCCCGCAAAACCTTCGCTCTTGTGAAATGCAGTTCTAGGGTCACCCCATAGATGGCGCCACAATGTCAGTGTGTCCTCTGGTTTAAGAAGTTTTAAGGAACCCAGGTTTGAGAGGTCGCAAGAGTGTGAACGGGCCTTAAGAAAGGAAAGGTAAGGCGCGAAGAGGGGGTCCCTAGGTGGGCCAGACTAAACGATTTATCAAAACTTCGAAATCTGAGCAAAACAGTCCGCCAACGGTTATTGACTAAGCAACGAAAAGGTTTTTACATTTTCAATAGTGGTCCAAGTGTTGGTTTCTTTTCTATTGGGCTGGACCCTTGATCGATTAATCTACCGATTAATCAAATATTGCTTTAATCGCAATTAATTTTTGAAGGCTCTCGGCTAAAGTTTTACCAAAACAATGAGATTTACAAATCCGTGTATAGCGAAACTGGAGCGCAGCTGGTGAGGAGGAGGAGGGAAGGGGACGGTGGGGAAGGTGTGGCCCTCCTTCTCCTCCGTACTCTCCCCTCCTCCTCTCCTCCTCCTACTCTCCTTCTCTTCTCCTCCTCCTTCCCTCCTCCTCCTCTTTCTCCTCTCCCCTTCTCCGCCTCCCCTCCTCCTCTCCTCCTGCCGCTGAATCTGTTCATGGATGACGTGACACGAAGTCGTGAGGTCATTTTCCCCGCTAGATTTAGCGCTAAAACTAAATTGCTGTTGAGGACCCGTGGCATCAGTTTTCATGCTAAATTTAGAGGGGAAATGTGTCCGCTAAATTTAGCGGGAAAATTCTCCCGCTAACTTTCGCGGATAAACGTCCCATAATGCAACGCGCTTATACGCTGCAGCGCCGACGCCAACGCCACTGAACCCGGAAACGGGCGTCTAAGAGCTGCGCTCTAAAAGTAAACGTTTAGCGCTTTCACCACGCAGGCACCGACGAGTACACTACTATGAAGTTATCCTTCAAATGAAATTTTGATCTAAATTAAACTGTAGATGCGACATTTGTTACTATACTTCGTTTCAGCTTCGGTGCGAGCGCGGCCGATGCTATGAACCGAAGGGCCAATCAAACAGCGAAAGAGGCGCACGTCATGTCGTGCTCTCTGCAGTTGATAGGGCCAGCCGGTATTCGCCGTCTCTTTGTGCGCGCTCCTCCGCCGACTAGTCCTATCAAGCGCAGAGAGCACGCCGTGACGCTGCGCTTTTTGTGCTCTTTGATTGGCCCTTCGGCTCACAACATCGTTCGCGCTCGAACCGAAGCTGAAACGAAGTTTAGAAACAAGGGAACTAGGTTATGTCACAGCCGCTTCCAACGCCGTGCAAGTAACCCACAAAGAAGTTCGCTATTTCTGAAGAATATCAACGAATCTCTTTGCCTCTGCGGCACAAGCAATAATTTGAGAGTGTGAATATCTTCTGACTGTTACTAACTACACATCATGCTTGGTTTCAAATTCAAAATTGTATATTGCGCCATTTAACACGTATTCAGGAAAGGCAGAACAATTTAATTATTACTTTTTCAACTATTATGCATGGTAGTGAAGGAAACCGATTAATCGATTAGAAGTGGCGATCAATCGGGCTAAATATTTAATCGACGCCCAGCCCTAGTTTTTATGCATCAGATATTCAAATAAACAGGCTGAAAGACTTGAAGAACAAGATACCGGTGATAAGAATTGAAAGAAGGAATAAACAAAATGGACACGGAACAACACGTGTGACTTTATCACAAAAGCGCAGGCGTCATTTCTTGTTTTGTTTATTCATCCTTCGTGTTCCGAAATAAACTGTTCATGAGTTATCAGAGCGTATCATGGTTGAGCAGAAATACAAATATTATATTTCTAAACAAAATTATCTTGATACGAAGACAAAAATTCTGAGGCTGAAATATATTTGTAAGGAGATATTGCGATGCGGATATCAAATAGTTGTTAAATGTAGTCTGGAAAGTACTAAAAAGTACCAATAGAAATATGCAAACAATTTTGCGGAGGTGATGGGAAGAAGGGGGGGGGGGGATATGCGGACAGAAAGAAAAACGTATTTTTAATATTTATTATAATAGATGCTCCTGAACTTTGTGTTATCGCTTGGGTGCACCCACTAGTATCTACAAAGAGCAAAAAGGAAGCGTTATCTGCATCGCTTTAGAATAATATTGAAACAAACAAAAAAAAGGTGCTTACCCTAATATTTAGCTTCGATATGAATGTTCAGAAATTTGTGCTTGAAATCCATTTTTCGCTGAAGTTAAAATTCGATAACCATTACGTGCCAATTTCACTTACAATGTATTAAGTAATGGAAAATGAAACAATCGGGACCTCAGTGAGTTTAGGAACACCCTTCATCATGAATGCAGTATTACACCGGGTGTTTCAGCGAACACTTTAAAGACATCCTAACTGTAGGATGGTTAAGAAAAAAATATTTTTGGGAACAAACATTTAGACACGACCGAGATCCGGGATTGGAACAAACACCAATTAGGAAAATAATTGCATAGTATGTACTGAGTAAATGTTTTTTTAGCGAAACTGAACATATGTTTCCAAGCAGAGACTTTCCGAGAGTCACCTGAAACCTCGAAATAAGTCACTTTTAAGAACAGTATTAAGGAGCACGTGTGACACGGTTGGTGCTCTAAAGTTTTCTCGTGCAGAAAGCACGAGGCGGGCTATGCGAAAAAGTGGACGTTAAGAATTTCATCCGCGTCCTTTTATAATAGGTAACCTATTATGTGAGTGTGAGCAAAAAACGTTCAATTAAATATACTATATTACTGTTACGCCACAAGATAGGATAAAGCCTCTAGATTCATTCCTTTGGTCTTAAAACGAAAGTCGCGCGATTTTCTAACTCGTAAGATTTAATGCCTCTACGATTTAACGAATTCGAGATACGCAACCACCGAGGCTTTACAATGCCATTTTTACGGAGCTAGCTGTTATTGGCTCTTCCCGGCACTGGAAATGACACCCGTTGTTTATGTTGTAGTTATTGTAGTTGTTGTTGCGGTAGTAGTTGCAACTGCCGATGTTGGTGTCAGTTGTCGAAGTAGGGCGTCAGCCGTTAATGCTGCAAAATCACTGAAAAAGATCGCCCGCCGCCCGCGGGTATCGAACCTGTGTCCGCTGCGTGTGAAGCGGGAGCGTTACCACGGAGCTACGCCAAAGCCTTTTTTTTATTGAGTAAATTACGATACAGCGTTAACAACTCCTTTTAAACTTGAGGTTTTGTAGAACCCGATGCCCACTCCGCGCGCTCTCTGAAAAGAAAAAGCAGATAACAAAATGCTATCATAGCTCTGTCAATGCCGAGAGCTCGTGCAAAGAGACGCACCTTCACGCGCCCCGGAACAAAAAGAAACAAAAGCGTCCGGAACAGAATGGTACAAAAAAAAAAAAAAAGTGTTCGGAACGAAACAGGTGTCTATTTCGTTTATAACGCTTCTTTTGATTACGCACTTCACGGTGCGTGAATGCGACTCCGATTCCCAACGACTTCGCCAAGATGCGTCGTAGCTACCGCTGTGACTGCGTAGTTTGGATTAACCGTAGACTGCTTAAGTTTGCTTATTCCCATGGCCTAGCTTCCTAAGCTAATGATACCTTCCATTATTTCGAGGAGTACATGCCTAATTGTTTCGTGGTGTCTTTCCAGATTGGTGTCTCGATTTTATTAAAACCAAGAGTAGCACGTGGAAATTTTTTTTTCTTTTTGTAGTTAGCTGCAGCGTGCATTACATTTTCGCATTTCTCGTTCCTTTCCTTGGTCCCGCATTCAACCAAAAAACATTTTTTGTTCTTCTACTTGATTAAGCGGTGTCACTCCGGTACTAAATTGTCTGTCGCACTGTTTGGATACAATAATGGCATGCGTGAGCGGTATCGACGTTCAAACCCGTACCGTTATGTTGCCTGGTTTTATCAGTATGTTTATATTACAGTCTTTTGTGTGAAGTCCGAATTTGTTTAAGTTGTGTTGATTAGACTTCAGCGGAATAATTGGAAAAAATAGTTATACAGTCAATATATTCTTTCTAACAAATCTTTCCCACCAGATTAATTATGTACCTGCAGTGTCGTATCACTGCTTTGTCTTGTCATTCTAACGTTTAAAAATTGAGATTCTAGAATCGCTTGGATGGAACAGCGCGGATGAACAGTCACACTCACATGCACACAGGAAGCAAACAGACTCGCAGCGCTGACTTTCAACATGTTCTATATTTCTTCTTCCTCAAATCTTCAACTTCTTCACCTGTTCCGTTAATGTGTGACTGGTCATCCGCGCTGTTCCATCCAAGCATGAATCACCAACTTGCCCAAGCTTCCACATTATCTAGAATCGCGTCGATAATGTCAGTTTGACAGATTAATAAAATATTACCACTATTTAAATACAAAAATTAAAATGCAATGATTGCTTCGAGTGTATATACATGTGTTGGGACTTTTTCTTACAACAATCTCAGCCCTCTAGAGAAAGTGAACGGAAATAAAAGAATGCCCTCTGCGATTCAAAGTTCGGTAGGTGCTCCAAGTACCTGCCGAACTTTTCATCGCAAAACAAAAAGTTCAAAAGGTAATGAGCTGATGTTTGTTGCAGGCGTCATGTTGAGTGTAACCCATCACTGTAGAAATCCTTTTTGTAAATTTGATCCAAGGCGAGCATTATTTAAGATATTCTCGACAACCGTTGAGCTGCTAGTATGAGTCATTAGAAAAACCTCATAGTACCTCGGCTACTTTGCTATTTTGCACCTTTTTCTCAAGATTCAATTCCTCTCGGAAGTCTACAAAACATATTTATCTGAGCACCGGAGCCAAACCCATACTTCGAAGCAAAATAATGAATTACCAGTTGAAAGCTTTCTATGTCCAATCGTTTATGCGTCACCCCTAAATGCGTCAATTGTACAACCAACCCGCTTATTCTGACTTTGATTAAAAGTTTTCCTTCCTTCTAAGGAAGCAAATTCGGGACATGTTTAATTTGGACATCTTTTAAAACGAACGACCAATATTTTTCGTAAAATGTTCGAAGGCTCTACAAAGCGTTGCATGTGTAGCACATATTGACTCTAAAAACAAAACAAGAGCCACTCGCAATGATATTGTATGTCAGTCTTTTTGTCTAGAATTGTTTGCCACTTTTTGTGATTATGAAACGTAAACTAAGACCATCTTAAACGTCGGTCTGGCAGTCAGACAGAGATTCCTAAAAAATATATTTAATTACTTGGTATCTAAGCAAAATTTAATGCACATCAATTTTAAAATATGAACTCAAAAAGAACTTTACTACTCTTTTCGAACACTAATTTCCTAAAGACACACCATGTATTACACTCAATATCTCAGACATTCCACCTAGAATGTTCGAGTATCGAACACTTGGAAGATTCATTCGACGGGGTTGGCCTTCTTATGTATTATCTCGAGGATTCGAATGGAACGTCGAATCATTTTGGTTAGGAGTAAAGGCAAATCTTCTAGAAGTACGGACAAGCGTTTCCTCTCTGACATGCACGTGACAATATATAATAAATTAAGTTCTTTATTTAAAGCGTATGAGATTATGCAGGGAACGCCCAGACTACGGTCCCGAACGTATGTTTTATTTTGCACGAGAACCACAACTCTCATTTTTTATTAAAAAAAAAAAAAAAAAAAAAACTTTCCGCGCCTGAATGTTTTGTGTTGTCAAAATTAGCTTGGTTGTGCTAAGATTTTAATTTTAAATTGTTACAAATGAAATTAAAAAAAAAACATAATTATAAGCAATGAAAAACAAAGGCGAAAGACGACAATTGCCTTCATTATCTTCTGTACCTTTTTATTGTTTGAGATTAAAAATGCGCACTCAATATTGTGTGAAAAAAGAAACCAGCGGAGACAAAGCGAGAGATCAAAGTACTCTTGGCTTACTGCAAACAACCCTTACAATAACCCACGCAGAAACAATTGCCAACTGCATAACTCGAGGTGAACAGTAACTTATTTGTCTTCTCGTTTTACCAGATGTTGTATAGTGATGTTGATGATGAATAAATGAAGGGACGATTAAAAGAAAAGAGAAGAGTGGCGCTCGTGGTGGCAGCCAGTCGATGTAATAACCTCAACGAAGTCTGACGTGTCCTTCCTCGGCTTTACCAACCTCTCTCGGGGTAGCCGTGGCGGACCGGCGCGTAACTGGGCAACGCATCCCGAGACGAATCTCAACGGCCGAGATAGTTCGCTAAGCTTCCGCAACATCGAGACAGACGGGTGCGCCTCGGCCGCCCTCTACATCGTCGCATCGGTCGTGCGGCCGGAGCTTTCGGGCCAGGACTGACCCCAGAGAAAATACAATATGGCGACGAGGATGGGATGGGAACGCCAGCCGCTAAGTCTGGCGTTCCCATGCATCCTCGTCGCCGTATTGCATAAGCAAAATTACGAAGAGAGATTCCGGGAGCCCTCAATTTTGCCCTCCCAATGTGGCGGTCAGAACGTTAACGTTCGAACAAGGCATAACCGCGCTCAGCCTAGCGGTACACTAACGTGTCGAGTCGTCGGCTAGCTTGTCGGCGCGGAGTGATGCGCGCCATAACCTTTTTTTATCCCATAATTAAAACGCATACTGTTGTAGGCGGTTTATTTATTTATTTATTTCATATACCCTCAGGGCCAAAGGCATTAGAAAGGGGAGTGAGTACAATGTATAAGTATAAATTAAAAAAAAATGCAGTGATTATTATTACAGTAAGCTATGGCGTTCTTGAACTGCTGGGGATCCTTGATGGTTGCTGTTGGGGCGGGAAGGCCATTCCACTCCACTGATGTGCGAGGAAAGAATGACTGAAAAAAAGCATTAGTTCTACAGGATGGAATCCCGACTTTATGAACATGATCTAATCTAAATGAGATATATTGGGGGGGGGGGGGGGTAAAATATGTTTGGCGCGCAAGGAAGGATGAAGAAACAGTTTGTGAAAGAGACAAAGACGAGAGGTTTTGCGGCGAGATGTTAGGGATGGCAGATCAAGGTCAGATTTCATTGTACTGATGCTTGCAGTTCTATTATAGTTAGACAATAAGAAACGAACACAATTATTTTGAACCATTTCAAGTGAGTGTATCAAGTTTTCGTGGCTGGGATCCAAAACTGAAACGGAATATTCGAGTTTAGAGCGAATAAGGACCTTGTATAGTAGTAGTTTTAGGGATGAAGGTGCTTTTGAAAAGTTACATCGAAGATAACCCAACATGCGGTTAGCGTTTTTAATAACGTACGAGGTGTGAACCCTCCAAGTTAGGTTAGATGAAATGTGAACACCAAGGTATTTATAAGAATATACGGCGTCTAAAGTCACATTTTTAAGAGAGTAAATGGGTGAGTTAATATTTGTTCTAGAGACACGCATAAGTTTGCATTTGGTAATGTTTAGTTCCATGCACCATATTTTGAACCATACAGAGATGGCGTTAAGATCAGATTCTAGAGTGTTTATATCATTATCACATAAAAGTTCCCTGAAAATCACGCAGTCATCTGCAAACGAATGAATATGGGAAGAAACACAAGATGGGAGGTCATTAATGTAGATAAGAAAAAGGAGAGGGCCAAGCACAGAGCCTTTGGGCACACCAGAGTGGGCGCGCCACTTGGGGGAGGTGTGAGGGTGTTAGCTGTAACGAACTGAGGACGGTTAACGAGAAAATATTCGAGCCATATCAGAAGTTTGGGATAGAGATTAAGCTGACTTAATTTAAGAAGTAAAAGCTTATGACACACCTTATTAAATGCTTTCGAGAAATCTAAAAAGATGCAGTGATGACCGGTCAAGAATGGCGTTTAGTTTATGAGTGAATGATACCAATTGAGTTTCGCACGAATAAGTTTTACGGAAGCCGTGTTGTTAAGGTGTGGAAAATGAATTCGATTAAAGAAAGTTGGTGAGGTTAGAAAACAGAATGTGCTCTAAAATTTTACATGGGATGCTTGTGAGCGAAATCGGTCGATAATTAAGGGGAGAATTCTTGTTACCTGATTTGTGGAGTGGAACAACCTTCCCCACCTTCCACTCAGCAGGGAGAAAACCATCGTCAAGGAACTGTTGGAAAAGTTTTGATAGAATAATAGAGGAATAAACACTATTACTTTTTTAAAAATGTGGGGTCAATTAAATCGCAACCAGGTGCAGAAGATTGGGCATTTTGATACTTTAGACCCATGTTACGAATAAAAACAACAGGACGCGGGATGGCCAAAAAAACATGCTTTTCGTGTAGGGCTCGTCAAATTATGAGGCGCCTGAGAAATGCAGCCTTCTGCGTTAAGTCCTTATTTCGAACTCTTTTTGTTCGCCTTCCGCCCATTGAAAAGCATGCGGGAAGGGCCTTAGAACGCACCTGGTATCGCTGCGCTGCAGCGTTCTTCCGCAAGATAAAGTCCGTCTTCGTTCCTCGCCGTCACCATGGCAACGAACGCCGAATGAATGGAAGCACGCACGGTACCGCCGCGTGAGGCCAGCAACAGCTGACGCCATTTTACGAACGCCGTCTGCTAGCCAAAGCCGAACGCGGTATGTCAGATCAACCGCCTCCGCCGGTGCTCGATCGCCGACGGCGATCGAGCACCGGCGGCTATAGGGCAAAGCTGTGCATGGACTTACGGAACTTCCGAGGTATCACTGTTCGAAGCGGAGAACTGCTCAGATCATCATCAGCCTGAGGGATGTAGCGCAACAGGAGTCCGTCACTGCTCAGTAAGAGTCGAACTGTTCATCACCCTTGGTGTTGACTTGGCTGGACTCTGCCAGCCAGGCAGTCACTTGTTGGCACAACTCATTGTCGTGCTGGGCCTTGAGAAGATCCTCTCTTCAGACCAATGTTCCCCACCGTGAATCAGGTGGTCCCTGTGCTGTATTAACGACCGCAACCAGACCTTGAACTTCCTGCACGTGCTCCTCAGGTAGGGGGGGGCGCGGGAAAGTGCATCAGCAATTTGGTTTGTAGCACCCGGCCTGTACACAATAGTGTAATCATATTGTTGCAGCGTAAGTGCCCAGCGAGCGAGGCGACCAGCGGGGTTCTGAAGTCTTTTCAGCCACGACAACGCTAAATGATCACATTGAATTTGGAATTTTGCGCCATCCAAATACATGTCAACTCGCTTTAACGCATACACACGTTGGGCGCCATGTGGTAGGGTTGCCTTGCTGCATGCCCATCCGGGAGGAACAACACGAAGCCGGGGTTTCCATAACGAGAAACTACATTTATTAGAGTAACAGGAATGGGTTGTTAGTATCAACGTAAAACATTTCCGGAGCCTTCGAACTGCACGCCTCCGTGACCTCGGTCCGTCTCCCCTCTTCTGTGGGCTTTTGCCCTCTTTTATCGGCTTCTGCACCTGTCCTACGTGCGCTGTTGCGCGCCTCGGACGTTGTCCAGTTTGGGCGTTTGGCAGCGGCCTCTGGCCGTGGTGGCAGACTCGCTCCCACAAGTTTTCTGTGCAGTCGTCGATGTCATTATTATTACCTCTATCCATTTAGAGTACGAGTCGACAGCAACTAGAAACAGCTTGCCTTCCTTTTCAGCGAAGTCAAGATGCACCCTTTCCCAACTGTTTGTGCACCACCTCCAAGGTGTCAGGGGTGTGGCCTGTTCAGCAGATCTTACGCTTTGATAAATTTCACACTGTTTCTCTGTCTGCTCAAGGTGACTGTCGATCTTAGGCCACCACACCATTGACCCTGCAAGTGCCAATTCATTTTGGTTATGCCAATATGTTGTTCATGCAACAAAGACACTACTTCGCTTTCGAGAGACTTCGGAATCACCACTTGGTTAGCCCAAACTAGGCAACCGCCATCCACGGAAAGTTCAAATCGCCTTACGAAGAAAGGCGGGTATTTATCGTCTACAGCCTGTGGCCAGCCACGCCATGTCATTTCGCGTACCACGCTCAGGACCCGGTCTTTCGCTGTTTCTCGCTCAATATCTTTTGCAGTTATCGGCAGTTCTTTCACAGGCGAAAAGTAAAAAAAATTTCCTCTGCCTCGCCCATTGTATCTGACAGTGGTAGGCGCGACAAGCCATCGGCGTTGCTGATTTTTTTCGTGCTTTGTACAGAATACGAAACCGATAATTCGCTAGAAACAGGACCCATCGATGCACTCGAGCTGCAGCAACCGCACTTAGTGTGATGTTTTACATCGAAGATCACCGTGAGTGGCTGGTGATTTGTGATCGCGTTGAAGTCGCGACCATAGAGGTACTTATGGAATTTCTTAATTCCAAATACAATGGCTAGAGTTTCTTTTTCAATGTGCGCATAGTTACGCTCGGCAGGGGTCAAGGATCGTGACGCGAACGCAATTGGTCGTTCTACCCCGTCACGATGTGCGACAGTACTGCATGCACCCAAGCCGTAACCTGATGCATCACACGTCAACTGAATTGGCTTCTTTACGTCATACAGTTCTAAGACCGTGTCTTGCCTTAGGAACTGTTTACATCGCTCGAAGCTTCTGTCACATTGACTTGACCACTTCCAAATGTTGCCCTTACGCAGCAACTGGCAGGGGTTCTAGCACATTATTAGGCTAGGCAAATATTTGGCATAAAAGTTTACCATGCCCAAAAATCCCTTTGGCCGTGTCACGTTGTTGGGTTTAGGCGCTTCTCGAATAGCCTTCACCTTGTCTGGTGTGGGATGCGGGTCATGCCTGTCTAGTTCGTGTCCCAGGTACTGGACTCTTTCCTGGAAGAACTTGCATTTCGCCACATTTACGCAGATACCGTGCTCACCCAACGACTGAAGCAGTTGTTCGGTTCGGCGGTAGCACACTGCTGAGTCTTTGCCAGCGATCAGCACGTCGTATAGGTAACAAGCTGTGCCAGGAATGTTTTGCAAAACCTGGTCCATTACAGCCTGAAACATAGCGGGTGCGCTTGCTACGCCATACGGTAATCGCCGAAACCTAAACAGTCCCATGTGCGTATTAATCGTGAGCAACTCTTGTGCCCGCTCGTCCAGTTCAAGCTGCAGATAGGTCTTTGACAGGTCTAAGACGGTGAACACGGTTCCTCCAACCAGGGACGCGAAGATGTCCTCTGGAAGTGGCAGCGGATATTGGTCCACTTCAATTGCCTGATTTACAGTGACTCTCTAATCTCCACATAGCCTTAGCTCTTTTCTATTTTTCTTGGGCACGATAACTAGCGGCGTAGCCCAAGCACTATGCCTGACCCGATGCGTGACACCAGCTTTTTCCAAATCCGTTAGTGTTTGTTCCACTTGCTCGCGCAAGGCATATGGTACGGGTCTCGCCTTACAAAAGACTGGATTCGCATTCTCTTTCGTTACAATGCTTCCTGTGAATCCTTTGATGGCACCGTAACCTGGCTCAAACACATCGCGGTACTGCTCTTTTAGTCGTTTTTCTGTATCCGCAGTTTCCATCTGCCCGACGTCTTGCACGTTCAGCACAACTTCGTGTTGCAACCGTTGAACGGCGTCATGCAGATTTATCTTGATTTTGAAAGTCAGTCACGACCCAGGAGAGTCGGCATGCTTGCTCCTTTTTCATGTTTTGCAATCAGCAGGGGCAGGTGGTAACTTTGGTCACCGTATCGTATCTCAACCTGAGCTACTCCCTTTACTCCATTAGAGGTACTATTGTACACTCCGAGATTAACGTCCTCATTTCGGTACGTTTATTTAGGAAACTTCTCGCCGAAGTCTTTCTCTGACATAATCGTAACAGCCGCTGCTGTGTCTAATTCCATAGAAATTTCCTTGCCGTTTACCTTTACTTCTACGATTATGGGGGGCGGACCCCGATCTTTGTTCGCACGACAAATAGTTAGCAAATCTTTCTTTGATAGATTTTCGTGAACCTGGTTTACGACCTTTGTCTTACACATTTTTGCGACATGGCCTGGTTTCGAACATTTGTAACAGTTGCTTTTAAAAAAAGGACACCTCACTGGTGCATGCTGTCCACCGCATCTGTGACACGCACGAACAGTCTCTGTTTCCTACTTCTTTGCTTGTCCCTTTTTCCAGGCTGTCCAATCGCTTCCTGAGGTTCTTAGCTTTGTCGTGTGCTGTTTTACTGACTTGGATGCTTCTCGCTGCCGGTTAACGTCCACGACACTTGCGGTGGCGGCGTTAGGTAGCATTTCGCCTGTGTCCTTCTGCGCTGCTTCCATGGCAGTGGCTATGTTGCAGACACGCTCCCAGGTGACCTCGTTGTCAGGCAGGGCAAGAAGACGACATCGAATCGAGTCCGTCCGGAGCCCAGCATTCAGTCGATCACGAAGAGCTTCTACCAAGAAACGTCCAAACGAGCACGTCATGGCGAGTCTCTTTAGATCGACAATAAACTGTGCGATACTTTCGCTCGACTCCAGGTTTCGTCAATAGAAGCGATAGCGTTCAGTGACAATCGAACGTTTTGACGCGTAATGCTGTTGTAGCACTGCCACAGCCTCTTCATACTTGACTTGGGTTGGCGTCTTTGGCAGTAGTAGATTACGCAGTGTTACGTAGGCCTTTTCCCCTAGGACTGTTAAGAAGACTTGCAACTTCTTGTTTGCGTCGATTTCATTTGCGTTTACAAACAGCTCGAACCGTTCGACGTAGACATCGATGTTGCCGGAGTCGGGGCAGAACTCTGGCAGCTTTCCTAGGGTGGTAGTCATGGTTGGCGTCTTGAGTTTATCCCATCCTCGTCGCCATTTGCTGTAATTAAGAAACTCCGTTTGAGTCAACCATTTACTCACTCAGACATTGTAGTATTTACATTTGTCGGTCTTTTTAGTTTTGTCAAAGATGGCATAACAACGGACATCAGTTTTGTAATAAAAGAAGGTGCCACGCGCTGGCGGCCTCGAGGCCAGCGCTCGGTCAGACGTTTTGCCAACACTAGAACAGGACGGTTGTCTTTTCATTCGCCACCGGGTAAACCAGACAGGGTTCACTCGGGAAGACGGCTTCTCCGGCTCGGCCATGGAACACCGGCACCTCCGTCCGATGAGTCTTTCATAGTTTTAGCACCCCGCAGGCGGAATCATGAGACTCCTGCTTCCACAAAAACGGATACATCGAAGTTACCGCCTGGGTTCGAAGAGTTTGAACATCTCTTTAGCCCAGGTTTGGGTCTGGTGAAGAATCATACACACAAGGTTAAGGTGCGGCATACAGTTCAACCCGTCCAATTAAAACTCCGTCGTCTTCCGATGACATTGAGGGATCAAGTTTCTGAAGAAATTTTCACGTTGGAACGAGCGGGTATCATCGAACGTATTCAAGCCTCTGAGTGGGTGTCGCCGATTGTTGTTGTCCGCAAACCAGATGGCAACATTCGTATGTGTGTGGATCTACGAGCGCCGAATCAAGCCGTTGTTATCGATTCCTTTCCGCTGCCATGTATCAATGAACTTCTGAATTCTTTGCGTGGAGCAGCGTTTTTCTCCAAACTGGATTTGGCTTCAGCCTATCATCAGGTCCGTCTCGACCCGGTGAATCGTGACCTCACTTCTTTCATTACCCATGAGGGATTGTTCCGCTTTAAGCGAGTTTGTTTCGGGCTAGCATCCGCTCCCGCAGCTTTCCAACAAATAATGTCCAAAATCCTAAAGGATTGTCCAGGAGTCCAGTCTTACTTAGATGATGTCATTGTGTATGGATCCACTTTGAAAGAGCACGATGAGAATCTCCGTTGTGTCTTATCTAGAATTTCCCAAGCGGGAATGAAGTTAAACCGCAAAGGTGTTTTCCAAGTAGAGGAGCTCTAATTTTTGGGACACCATCTTTCCGTGAGAGGGTTAGCACCCCTTTCATCTAAGGTAGATGCAGTCCTGAATTTTGCAACTCCCTCTGACTCAGTGAAGCTAAGAGCGTTTTTGGGACTTATTGAGTATTATAGTAAATACATCCCTCATTGCTCTACGGTCGTAGAACCAATGCGTCGTCTCCTCCGTAAAGGAGGAGTTCCTTTCAACTGGTCCCCGGAAGTTGAGGCCAGTTTTCAGAAAGTAAAGGCTTCCATTGAAGCAGCGCCAATTTTAGCTATGTTCGACCCAACGTTGCCTATCGTCGTGGCAACAGATGCTTTGCAGTATGGTCTTGGCGCTGTTCTTCAGCAGCAGTATGGGAATCGGCTTCGTCCTGTAGCCTTCGCGTCGCGCTCGCTAACAGATGCCGAGCGAAGGTATTCTACTGGTGAGAAAGAAGCACTAGCATGTCTATGGGCGTGCGAAAAGTGGCACGTCTATCTGTGGGGAAGGTCTTTTGTAATTCGGACGGACCATCAAGCGCTGGTTACGTTACTTTCAAACAAGGGATCTGGAATCCGTCCTCTTAGAATCACCCGTTGGTCATCCAGACTTCTGAACTATAATTTTAAGATGGGGTTTCAGAAGGGCGGCACCAACGTCGTTGCTGACGCCCTTTCAAGGTTGCCAGTGCCTGACACGGAAGAGGGTATGCGATTTGACGAGGAGGTTGTTTCTGTTGTCATGGTTCCACTGTCTAAGGGTGGTTTTCAACAGGCTACGGCCAATGATGTAGTTCTACCTTCTGTTATCCGATATACAACATCGTCTTGGCCTGAGGACAGCAAAATGAATCCAGACCTGCGACCATACTACCAGATACGAGATCAGCTTTCCCTGTACGATGGCATCTTGTACAAAGGAGAGAAGCTAGTTGTTCCTATGCAGTTCCGAGACAGGATAATGGAAGTAGCGCACGAAGTACACCAGGGGATCACGAGAACTACAATTTTGATCCGTGAGCATTACTGGTGGCCTTTCATGAACCAACATATAAAGAACAAGATAGAAAACTGTAAAGTGTGCCACTCAACTGACAAGACAGTGAAGGCTGCGCCGGCTCCTCTGCAGCCCATCCAGTTTCCTAGTCAACCCTGGGAAAAGCTCGGCATTGACATTGTGGGTCCGATTGATCGTGCACCGCCCAGTCAAAGATTTTTTATTGTCGTAATAGACTACCCCTCTAAGTGGCCAGAAGTTCAAGCCACGTCGTCGGTAACGTCAGCGACCGTCATCAGCTTTCTGAAGGATGTTTTTTCACGTGAAGGACTTCCCTGTGTGATTTTCTCTGACAATGGGGCCCAATTCACCTCTCGAGAGTTTCAGGATTTTCTACGAAAGAATGGTATTAAACATAAGAAAACATCGATGTATCATCCTCAAAGCAACGGGCAGGTTGAAAAGTTTAATCGCGTTTTGAAGTCTTGGCTTCAGTTGGCCGTTGTGCAAGGTCGTTCCCTTCCAGACGCCGTTCGGGACCCCCTAGAAGCATATCGTCGTACGCTACATCCAACAACAGGGTTCGCACCGTCTCTTCTTCTGCATGGAAGAATTCACAGGTCAAGACTAGATGTACAGGGTATGCCAACCCGCGAAGTTCCTGCTGACCTTCCAGAGAGACGGGCTCAACTCAAACAAAGAGTCGACAGGTATCAGCAACACATGAAATCTTACTCGGATCATCGTAGAGCGGTGTGAACACCTCAGTTTCACCCGGGCCAAACTGTCCGTGTCTTTAAGCCCACTCATCAGAATAAACTTCACAGTAGATACACTGAACCACAAATGATACAAGCACAGCTAGGACTTGCAACATATCAACTAGCTGATGGTAGAAGATGGAATGCAGCGAAACTCACAAAAACTGCACAACTGCCTTCGATACAAGTTTCTGACCAAAGCTGGGATGACGATGATGATGATGACGATAAAGGCTCTAGTGACCTCGCAGCGTCTGGTCTCTTGAGGAGACCCGGTTCTCCTGCTGCACGGGTGGCAGGTACAGCCCGCCATGCAACTCTGGGTTCTCCCAAGAGGCAAGATCTTCCTGCTGCAGTCACTTGTGTCCATGGTCAGGGTCTCGCTGTAGACCCCGGGCATCTTGTGGCGCCCGGCAGCACTCCAGTGCCAGGGTCTCCTGCTACTGTTCCTGGGCCTGTCCTTCGGCGTGTTCCTGTTCCTGGGCCTGTCCTCGGGCCTGCTTCCGTTCCTGGGCCTGTCCCCGGGCCTGTTCCAATTCTTGGGCCTGTCCCCAGGCTTATTCCTGTTCCGGGGCTTGAACAGCCTGTGCATGAAAATATTGAACTGCCCATCCCCGATCTGGACGCTTTCCCAGATCACCGTGAAGAACTTCTCAGTGTTCCTTTGCCGAGGACGAGTAGTCCTCTGGACGCTCGTTCCAGCACGCCATTGTCGACGCGTCCACTTGAAGACTCCAGTGACGAGACTATAACGGAATTATACGCACCACCTTCGATCTCTGAGTCATCTAGAGCTCCTACTATATTTTCTCAGCCACGAACAGCACAAAGTCGACCAATACGCAAAAAGAAACTTCCACTGAAATTTATGGACTACATCCTCGCAGTTGGTAATGGTAGTTTGGACTCAGACTCTGAATTTAGTGACAATAATTAGAAAGGTTTTGTAGTTCTTGCTAGTTAGGTTTCCTGATAGTTGTCATTTGTCATGAGCTATGTTTACTCGCTATAGAAATGAATCAGTCACTGCCATAGAAAATCCTTGGCCAAGGAGAAATGTCCATGACAAACACAAAACTACCAACATATAACACCACTAACAAAATAACGGCCAATACTGCACATGTGTCCTGGACATTTTTGAAATAAGTGAAATGTGCGGGTACATATACGCATGGTGAACAAAGGGGGAAAGCTTTATATGTAGACTTGATAAGACAATGAAACTGGTTGAACTTTTCGGAGTGTTGAGAAGTCTCGAGTGAGAGGTGGAACTCTTTTCATTTTCGTGTTAAAGTGGACAAGACTTAATATATAATGAACATTTTCCGCAAGGTGATTAACATTCTCACTTAGGACCTTTCGTTAAGTTCGGAGACGTGTTAACTTTAGTAATTTATTAAAAGGTCGCAAAGTGTTTAACGTACCTCTTCCATAAATCGTTCAAGTAAGGGAGAGTGTAGTATTTACATTTGTCGGTCTTTTTAGTTTTGTCAAAGATGGCATAACAACGGACATCAGTTTGGTAATAAAAGAAGGTGCCACGCGCTGGCGGCCTCGAGGCCAGTGCTCGGTCAGACGTTTTGCCAACAATCGAACAGGACGGTTGTCTTTTCTTTCGCCACCGGGTAAACCAGACAGGGTTCACTCGGGAAGACGGCTTCCCCGGCTCGGCCATGGAACACCGTCACCTCCGTCCAATGAGTCTTTCATAGTTTTAGCGCCCCGTAGGCGGAATAGTACAGACATCCAACCAGAAGACTATACATACAAGGTCAAAAGCACTGCGTTCCAACCGTCACACACACATCGTCCTCGTCGTTTTCAAATCAGTCCCAGCTCGCGCAATAACACAACAGTACAACGGTGCGCCCTTTTTAGTGGCAGCACCTATTACAATCAAATGCACTTCACGCGCGATCAATGCAGGAAAACAAAGCGCGTGGCGATACGACACCGCGAATATAAATCATGCTCTGATACAACAGGTATACACCGTTGGAATTTCACGTCACCCGTAATGGCCGTTCCTTGCCTGGGATCGACGATGTTCGAGAGCTAAATATGACCTTGTCTGGCGCTGACCATGAATGTTCTTACGTTGACGCAGCTGACGGAGGACGAGTACCCCGACCAGATGTGAACTCAGCTGGTGCTCCCCAGCGATGTCCGTTCACCGTCTCCTCCCGTCAAGCAAGTCAGCCACTATGTTCATCATGTTCGTCTAGCACCAGTTTCCCCTCAGAATCACCAGATGTCAACACATTCCGTTTCCGTGCATCGCCGTCCAGAGCCCAAAGGGACCTGGAGATTTCGTCACCGACGCACCAGTCGTCGACAAGTACAAGTGCTCCGAAACAGCTTGCGCGGGATGCATCGCAACTGCCTCCGGGTTTTCAAGAATTCGGGCACCTGTTTGATCCAGAACTGGGTTTGCTAGGGAACGCTACTCACACCGTCAAAGTCCGGCATACCGTCCGACCAGTGCAGTCGAAGCTACGTCGTCTTCTTATCACGCTGTGTGATGCTGTGTCGGAAGAGATTTTAAAGTTGGAGCGCCTCGGCGTCATCGAGCGAATAAACGCAGCAGAATGGGTTTCACCCATCGTGGTCGTCAGGAAGAAGGACGGAAAGATCCGTATGTGTGTCGATTTGCGCGCGCGTAATCAAGCGGTCGTCACCGACTCGTATCCACTGCCCCCGATCGCTAATGATGAGCACGTGCTGATGCCTAGCTTCTACAGTTATTTTGCAACGTGCACCCCGCACCATCAAGATTGCCGGTCTTGGCAGCCTATTAATGTGAGCTCGTTCTGAGCATGCGCTCTAAACAGTGACCTCAAATATGGCGGCCAGTGAATACCCCCTATACTCTCTTTGTGGCGCCACACATTTTTCTAAGCTAGACTTGGCTTCAGCATATCATCAGATTCGACAGGACCCGGTGAGTCGAGATTTAACGGCCTTTGTAACGCATGAGGGACTTTTCCGCTTTAAGCGCGTTTGTTTCGGGCTGGCGTCAGCGCCCGCGGCTTTTCAAGACATCATGTTTAAAATCTTGAAGGATTGTCAGAGTGTCAGGTTGTATTTGGATGATATCATTGTTTTTTAATCGTCACAACACGAACACGACAAAAACTTGTATCGCATTTTGTCCTGTATCTCCCGTGCGGGAATGAAGCTGAACCGAAAGGGTGTCTTTAACGAGCAGGAACTGTCTTATTTAGGTCACAATCTCTTTGTGAAAGGCTTAGCTCGCCTTTCATCTAAGGTAGAAGCTGTCTTAAATTTTCCAACTCCGTCTGAACCGTCAAAGTTGAAAGCGTTTCTCGAACAAGTAGAATATTACAGAAAATTTATTCCGCGTAGTTCAACTGTCGTGGAACCTCTTCGTAGGTTACTCCGTTAGGGAGTTCGTTTTGTCTGGTCTCCAGATGTCGAAGCTAGCTTCCAGGAAGTAAGGGCCTGCATTCAGCACGCGCCAATTTTGTCTATGTTCAATTCAACGTTGCCCGTTGTCGTTTTCACAGACGCTTCAAACTATGGCCTTGGAGCAGTCTTTCAGCAACAGCATGGAAATAAGTTTCGCCCCGTTGCGTTTGCCTCGCGCTCGCTCACTGGTGCTGAGCGTAGGTATTCTGCAGGAGAAAAAGAAGCGCTGGCATGCCTATGGGCGTGCGAAAAATGACACGTGTACCTCTGGGGTCGTCCATTTGTCATCCGGACCGACTACCAAGCTTTAGTCACCTTACTGTTCAACAAAGGCTCTGGCGTTCATCCGCTACGAATAACTCGTTGGGCAGCAAGGCTGTTGAGTTATAATTTTACCATAGAAAAGGGCACCGATAACTTGGTCGCCGATGCGCTCTCACAACTTCCCTTGTCCGACACGGAGGACGGTACCCAGTTCGAAGAAGAAATCGTTTCCCTCGTCGTCGTTCCTTTGTCCCACGAAGAATTTCAGGAGGCTACGGCCCACGACATTGTACTACCTCGAGTCATTCGTTAGATTATTTCGTCCTGGCCGGAGGATAGCGTCAGCTTACACATGCGACTGTATTTAAACGCACGAGATCAACTCTTGCTTCATTAGGGTATCCTGTATCAAGGGGAAAAGATCGTCGTCCCTGAGAAGTTGCGTGACCTTATTACACTGCTGGCCTACGAGACACATCAAGGTATCTTAAAGATTACAAGTATAATGAGATATCAGTATTGGTGGCCACAAATGCATCAACAGATGAAGTACAAGGTTGAAAATTGTACTGCATGCCACTCTACCGACAAGACTGCAAAAGCAGCACCTGCTCCGCTGCAGCCTGTGGAATTTCTTTAGCAACCCTGGGAGAAGCTATAGCACTCGACATCGTGGGACCAGTGGAGAGAGCGCCCACTACTGAGTGTTTTGTTTAATTTTTTAATAGATTATTGCTCTAAGTGGCCTTAAGTACAAGCTGCTTCTTCAGTCACATCGTCTACGGTTATTAATTTTCTGAAGAATGTCTGCACGTGAAGGCTTGCCTTGTGAGTTGGTCAGAGACAATGTAGTTCAGTTTGTTTCTCGCGAATTTCAACACATTCTTCGTGAGCATGGTATCAAGCATATCAAAACATCTCTTTATCATCCAGAAAGTAATGTCCAAGTGGAACGATTTAACCGTGTCTTGAAGTCTTCATCGACATTCGCGTAACGAGTGTCGATGAAACGTTAATGTCGACAAAGCGTGTGTCCACGAAACGTATATCCACGAGAAGGTGGCCGTGGAACGTGTTGTTACGAAACGCAGGGAGAATAAAAACTTAAGTATTCTACCAGCAGTTGTGACATGATTTCAGACAGCCAATGGCAGGAGACTGCTGGCACAATTTCGGGTAAATTATTCTCCCGGCTGCCAGGGGAATGACACGGCCTAATTCTAGAGGTAATCTGGAAGAGTACCTGTAGGAAAGCGATGAATTATCGCGAAGTAGGTTGCAGCGCACTTACGTTGACGATACCGGACTTGAAAGGTGTAATCAGAGATATATGTCGACACGGGCATGGCAGATCCACTCAAACACAAAAACGAGAAGGAAGGTGTCCGTGAAGATTCAACACGATGTAGCACAAGCTGTCATTTGTAAAACCGAACACTAAACGCATCACAAAAAATTCTTCGGCTTCTTTGAAGAAATCGCTTGTTGCCGATATACGGGGAGGGCTTTTCGAACGAGATACTATTTACTACACAAGCAGAATCCACAGCAGCCACGCAGGGCTCGCCATACGCCAAACTAGGTCCGCATCCGCAAGCAGGCATTTCGAGATTGCCAACGGCTAATGTGTTATCCGTCACACCACCCGACTACGCTTCTGCCATTGTCTGCGCACAGAGAGCGGAGTCAAGCGATAATAAGTCTACGGCTGATTGGTTCGGCAAGTAAGCACCTTCTACCACGCTTTCAGCTTAGGCAGAGAGAGAAAGGGAGAGAAGGAAAGGTCAAAACGAAAGTGCACACACAAAAGGCTTATCTTTTGGGGCATTAATCAAATTTGGGGGTTTTACGTTTCAAACCAACGACGGGCATCTGGCACGCTCCAGCGGAGAGACTGAGAATTAATTTCGAACACCTGGGGATCTTTTGACGTGACAGAAACCTCGTTTATACGGCGCCTTCTCTGCAATAAGCCTCCGTCAGATTGCCGGCCCCTCGGCCGGGATTCGAACCCGCCACATGTGGGGATGCGTGGGCCGGCGCTCTCGCCTCAGAGCCACCGAGGCGGCTTGGGGCATCAATGACCACAACGAGCGGCTTTTGTCACTTGTACCCAAGGTTGATAGTGCGGTGAATGCCATGTGTGTCCCTGGGCTCCAGGCAGGTGCCGTGTTCTGCCTTATCACCAGCTTCTAAACTGTAGTCACGTGACCCTAACCGGAGACAAGATTTGCCTAAAACATGCATAGCGTCTACCCTGCTGTCGATACCGAGTGAACAGGACAGCTCTATGAAGTCCAGCTTTTGAACTTCCAAAGAAGCTGTCCAGCCCGAAAGTGACCCAAAACGATGCGAGTTTCAAGATACAACGTTTTACGCCGTATAACCCACATTGTATTTTAAGTAAAAAAATAAGCGCGACTATTTCTTGCGCACAATGTCTACAAATAAATAGATAAATAAATATATATTTTTTTACCAATAAATTTAAAATTATGTGTACACTGTCAGGTTCCAGTTTTTAAATTTCAAATTGTTTTACGAAAGAGTTACACATAAAAGACACCACGGACAGCACATCTTCCGACTTTCAACACACGATGAATTGCCGACGCTCGCAAACGGAACGTTGCGATGCTGCGCGAACGGTTTTTGAAAAATGCTGCGTACGGTACTCCGGGCGCAACGGCTTCGCAGCCATTCGAAGGCAAAAGGAATCGGGACGACAAAGTAGCGTCTTGTATCTTCAGTAAGCTAACGGTTCGTGTTTCCCCGCTAAATTTAGCGGGGAAACATGAACAAAATTAGTTTCACTGCTAGATTTAGCGGGAATATTGTCGTCACGTGACATAAGCACCAATTCAATTTGCCGCTAAATTTAGCGGGGCGGTTACACCGATGGCGACGCCGACACCGCATAACGCAAAAACGGGCGCCTAAGAGCTGCGATCTAAAATCTATTATTTGATTAACTCGCTTTTCGATCTGATGCACTTGGTCATATTTGAAGTTTGAAAGACAAATAAAATTGGGTTGTATGTTTGACGTCAAACATACAACCAAATTTCATTTGTTCTTTCAAACTTCAAAATGTGTAATTGATTAATTGGTCCAAATATCTGAAATAAGTTCACTTTAAGGATCATGCAATATAGATCAATCAACTAGTAGCGAATTTAGATCAGCTCACAAAAAATACAGAGGTTAAGGAGAAAGTGCGCATACCATGAACCGAAATGGCAACCATACGGGGGAGCTTGGCGCTTTTTTCCAAGGATCCAGTAACTTTGGCTACGACAGCTGAACGCAACGCAGGCACAAACACGCGCATTTGTCCACACACATGCATGCTCACTCGTGCACAAACACAAGCTAAAAGACGCACGAACGCGCACGCACATACCCAAACGAAAATGTCAGATATGGCCCTGACATATTTTATATATGGCCAGATATGATAATATAAGGAGTCAGATATGGCCATTTACCGCTATATATGGGTGCAAATAAGGCCAGATATTGCCATATACCTGGGCAAATACTGCCATATATGGCCATATAAGTGCGTAAATACGACCACACATCGCCATATACGCGTGCAAATACAGCCATATATCGCTTTATAAAAGTTCAATACTGCCATATATGATATATATGGGTAAAATATATCCCCTGATAATGATATATGGGCCCGTTTTGGTCGTGCAAGTCGTATGTACTCGCCAAAACACGTTGATACGTTTTTTGCACAGAGAGTGCCAAAGACGATTATCTTGGCGAAAAACACTTTTCTTACGATGTTGCTGCATATCGATCTTGGCCTGGTTCAGAACGACCCTTTCGAAGGTTTGAATGGACCTAAGAGGCGACTGTCATGTCAACTGAGAACGATCAACCAATGACCTTGCGTGTTTTTGTCTTCTGTATGTTAGCTATTGAGAAAAAGCTTAACATCGCTGTGCTGCTATCTTCCAAAAAGGATATGTTCACAGGAACATAGGGTGAAGTAAAACTGAGCCTAGCGAATCTACGTAATGTAAAATTTCGTGCACCTGCGGTTCGCATTCAAGTGAGAACAGCCATTGTTCTTCTAGAAAGACATGATACGTTTTACCAAGAAACTAGGCACTCGCTGAAAACACTTTTTCTTTCTATTCACAATTTCGTCTTATGCTTATTCCCATTTTAATACAAAATCACGAAAAAATATACATTAAAACGGGCAACGTTCGTCGGCTAAAGCTTGAACAATTGTTGCAAGGTACAACGCAACAATGATTGTTCACACTGCACCTGGAGGTGAACAAAAAAAAGTATTATTTTTGCCGAAAAGGTGAAAACAGAATAATCCACAATGCTGCCGAGACAGCGAGATAATCTTAAGCAACATTCACCCTTCCGGCAAACTTGTGCAACAATTTGTGTGATTATCGTTATTGGTTAGAGGATCAAATGAAATAAAACAAATAAAACATTACCTACTCTACCAGACTACTGCACGAACCATCCCAAACTTTGTAACAAAATCATCGACATCTAGCTTCAAGATAAAGGAAGCCATTGCAATATGTTTGCTCCTTCCTGCTTACGCGTTCCTAAGTGAAAAAACCGATACAAATTGTTTGTTTAAGTTCGCAATATTTTCGCGGTTTACGTACTGGGAAGTTCATCTTCTTATTTTCACAATTGGCATATCTGCTGTCAAATTGTTGTACAACGTTGGCGTTTTTTTTTCTGCCTCCTAAGATCGAACTAATCAATTCTAACTGTGAGTTCACTACTGCCTATATTCTCAGCCCACCTATCAAGCGGTTTTACGTCATAAATTAGTAAACTACTCATTATCGAGATATTTATATTATGGTACAAAAGCTTTGTGCACGCAAATAAATACCGCTGTCGACACTGCGCGCTGGCGCCGAGCTCAAACCGCGTTTTGAATTGGATCATGGCGAGGAACATATTTCTTTGAGGATGCTATTATTAAACTTGCTATTAAACCATCAATACCACGCAAATGCTAGCCAGAAGAAAAGAGACGATATATATATAGCTTTATATCTTAAAAGGACGGGCGTAGTTGCGGCTACTCTTGCCATCAAGGATTACATCCAGACTCCTCTAGCAGTAGAGCTTTGGTTGCTTGTGTTCTCGTGCGTTCGCAACTGCGTAGATGCGTCCATGCGCGCGTGCGTGCGCGTAACCATTCACGTACATGTACATGTACGTACGTGTGCGTGTACATATGTGCGTGTGCGTCTGTACGTGTGTTTGTGTGCCTGGTCTCTCAGATATTTCGGACAAGGCCGGAACAATTGCCAATTCCACACATACGCCCCCTTTTTGCACGCATTCTTATCCTTCATATCCCCTCAGGTTGCCTTCAAATATGTGGGAAGTAACTTGACGCTATAAGAAGGTATTAAAAGCAACCGCCATGGGATATGGCGGTTGCTTTCAAATTTATAACCGCCAAAAAGTGTGTGTGCATCGGTTCGGCAATTGCTCCGACCTTGTCCAAAATATATCTGAGATCTGTTGATCGCGGTGTAGAAACCTTTTTGGGTGTGGTGAAGAGAGGGAAGCGATTGTTAAGAAGTTGAGAGTGACATTTTGTGTGCGCGTTTGATGATTTTTCACGTAGAGACATGGTGAGCTGTATGAAGAATGTAATTCTGCAATTTAAGTTTTTTTAACAAAAATGCCAAGCGAAGGCATTTCAGTTTTTAGAAATTAAACTCATTAAAGAAGGATATGTCTCTACTGGGTGTATGGGAAACTCAGTCGAAGCCACTGTTCCGCCATTACAACGGGCATTACACCAGGAGTTGTAATGTCGGTGCTGAACAATGCTTTGAGGAAATCATGTGGGTATCGTATACATTCGGCATCGGGCAGTCAGCTTTTGCGGTTACAAAAGTCGGTGTACAAGCCATGATTAGTGTCAAAAGTATGTTGGATGTTTACCGTTCGCATTAGTGGGACAAAAAAAACAAAAAAAACAACGTAAATCGTTTGGAGAACATCTTGGTAGTTTCCTGTTTTCATATGGTATCGCACAGCTAGCTTTATGGCGGTGGCGCAGCCGTTTGGCATTTGAGTATTTTTTTTTTAAATCAGACTAAAAATCGAAGTAGCGTGACGTCTTTCACGGGAGAAAAAAAAAGGATGTGTAAAAAGCCTAAAGGTCCGTTCACACTCTTGCGACCTCTTAAACCTGGGTTGCTTAGAACTTCTTAAACCAGAGGACACACTGGCGCCATCTATTGGGTAGCAGTGTAAACTCGGCGGTCCGGCATATTTTTTTATTTCTCTCGCGCATTATCCTTTCTTTCTTGGCTCGAAAAACTTTTGTCAATGTTATAAACGAGCCTTTCTATGGGTATTACGCACATTTGACCTCGGAAATCCCGCAAAACCTTCGCTCTTGTGAAATGCAGTTCCAGGGTCACCCCATAGATGGCGCCACAATGTCAGTGTGTCCTCTGGTTTAAGAAGTTTTAAGGAACCCAGGTTTGAGAGGTCGCAAGAGTGTGAACGGGCCTTAAGAAAGGAAAGGTAAGGCGCGAAGAGGGGGTCCCTAGGTGGGTCAGACTAAACGATTTATCAAAACTTCGAAATCTGAGCAAAACAGTCCGCCAACGGTTATTGACTAAGCAACGAAAAGGTTTTTACATTTTCAGTAGTGGTCCAAGTGTTGGTTTCTTTTCTATTGGGCTGGACCCTTGATCGATTAATCTACCGATTAATCAAATATTGCTTTAATCGCAATTAATTTTTGAAGGCTCTCGGCTAAATGTTTACCAAAACAATGAGATTTACAAATCCGTGTATAGCGAAACTGGAGCGCAGCTGGTGAGGAGGAGGAGGGAAGGGGACGGTGGGGAAGGTGTGGCCCTCCTTCTCCTCCGTACTCTCCCCTCCTCCTCTCCTTCTCTTCTCCTCCTCCTTCCCTCCTCCTCCTCTTTCTCCTCTCCCCTTCTCCGCCTCCCCTCCTCCTCTCCTCCTGCCGCTGAATCTGTTCATGGATGAGGTGACACGAAGTCGTGAGGTCAATTTCCCCGCTAGATTTAGCGCTAAAACTAAATTGCTGTTGAGGACCCGTGGCATCAGTTTTCATGCTAAATTTAGAGGGGAAATGTGTCCGCTAAATTTAGCGGGAAAATTCTCCCGCTAACTTTCGCGGATAAACGTCCCATAATGCAACGCGCTTATACGCTGCAGCGCCGACGCCAACGCCACTGAACCCGGAAACGGGCGCCTAAGAGCTGCGCTCTAAAAGTAAACGTTTAGCGCTTTCACCACGCAGGCACCGACGAGTACACTACTATGAAGTTATCCTTCAAATGAAATTTTGATCTAAATTAAACTGTAGATGCGACATTTGTTACTATACTTCGTTTCAGCTTCGGTGCGAGCGCGGCCGATGCTATGAACCGAAGGGCCAATCAAACAGCGAAAGAGGCGCACGTCATGTCGTGCTCTCTGCAGTTGATAGGGCCAGCCGGTATTCGCCGTCTCTTTGTGCGCGCTCCTCCGCCGACTAGTCCTATCAAGCGCAGAGAGCACGCCGTGACGCTGCGCTTTTTGTGCTCTTTGATTGGCCCTTCGGCTCACAACATCGTTCGCGCTCGGACCGAAGCTGAAACGAAGTTTAGAAACAAGGGAACTAGGTTATGTCACAGCCGCTTCCAACGCCGTGCAAGTAACCCACAAAGAAGTTCGCTATTTCTGAAGAATATCAACGAATCTCTTTGCCTCTGCGGCACAAGCAATAATTTGAGAGTGTGAATATCTTTTGACTGTTACTAACTACACATCATGCTTGGTTTCAAATTCAAAATTGTATATTGCGCCATTTAACACGTATTCAGGAAAGGCAGAACAATTTAATTATTACTTTTTCAACTATTATGCCTGGTAGTGAAGGAAACCGATTAATCGATTACAAGTGGCGATCAATCGGGCTAAATATTTAATCGACGCCCAGCCCTAGTTTTTATGCATCAGATATTCAAATAAACAGGCTGAAAGACTTGAAGAACAAGATACCGGTGATAAGAATTGAAAGAAGGAATAAACAAAATGGACACGGAACAACACGTGTGACTTTATCACAAAAGCGCAGGCGTCATTTCTTGTTTTGTTTATTCATCCTTCGTGTTCCGAAATAAACTGTTCATGAGTTATCAGAGCGTATCATGGTTGAGCAGAAATACAAATATTATATTTCTAAACAAAATTATCTTGATACGAAGACAAAAATTCTGAGGCTGAAATATATTTGTAAGGAGATATTGCGATGCGGATATCAAATAGTTGTTAAATGTAGTCTGGAAAGTACTAAAAAGTAGCAATAGAAATATGCAAACAATTTTGCGGAGGTGATGGGAAGAGGGGGGGGGGGGATATGCGGACAGAAAGAAAAACGTATTTTTAATATTTATTATAATAGATGCTCCTGAACTTTGTGTTATCGCTTGGGTGCACCCACTAGTATCTACAAAGAGCAAAAGGAAGCGTTATCTGCATCGCTTTAGAATAATATTGAAACAAACAAAAAAAAGGTGCTTACCCTAATATTTAGCTTCGATATGAATGTTCAGAAATTTGTGCTTGAAATCCATTTTCCGCTTAAGTGAAAATTCGATAACCATTACGTGCCAATTTAATGTATTAAGTAATGGAAAATGAAACAATCGGGACCTCAGTGAGTTTAGGAACACCCTTCATCATGAATGCAGTATTACACCGGGTGTTTCAGCGAACACTTTAAAGACATCCTAACTGTAGGATGGTTAAGAAAAAAATATTTTTGGGAACAAACATTTAGACACGACCGAGATCCGGGATTGGAACAAACACCAATTAGGAAAATAATCGCATAGTATGTACTGAGTAAATGTTTTTTAGCGAAACTGAACATATGTTTCCAAGCAGAGACTTTCCGAGAGTCACCTGAAACCTCGAAATAAGTCACTTTTAAGAACAGTATTAAGAAGCACGTGTGACACGGTTGGTGCTCTAAAGTTTCTTCTCGTGCAGAAAGCACGAGGCGGGCTATGCGAAAAAGTGGACGATAAGAATTTCATCCGCGTCCTTTTATAATAGGTAACCTATTATGTGAGTGTGAGCAAAAAACGTTCAATTAAATATACGATATATGATAGAAAGGTTATTTGTGTCGGTTGCTGAGAAAATCATTTATCATTTTAACATTTTTTGGTCGCAATTCTTGTGCAATCCAGGAAATATATAAGGGAGCTGGTACGCCACAAGATAGGATAAAGCCTCTAGATTCATTCCTTTGGTCTTAAAACGAAAGTCGCGCGATTTTCTAACTCGTAAGATTTAATGCCTCTACGATTTAACGAATTCGAGATACGCAACCACCGAGGCTTTACAATGCCATTTTTACGGAGCTAGCTGTTATTGGCTCTTCCCGGCACTGGAAATGACACCCGTTGTTGATGTTGTAGTTATTGTAGTTGTTGTTGCGGTAGTAGTTGCAACTGCCGATGTTGGTGTCAGTTGTCGAAGTAGGGCGTCAGCCGTTAATGCTGCAAAATCATGGAAAAAGATCGCCCGCCGCCCGCGGGTATCGAACCTGTGTCCGCTGCGTGTGAAGCGGGAGCGTTGCCACTGAGCTACGCCAAAGCATTTTTTTTTATTGAGTAAACCCGATGCCCACTCCGCGCGCTCTCTGAAAAGAAAAAGCAGGTAACAAAATGCTATCATAGCTCTGTCAATGCCGAGAGCTCGTGCAAAGAGACGCACCTTCACGTGCCCCGGAACAAAAAGAAACAAAAGCGTCCGGAACAGAATGGTACAAAACAAAAAGTGTTCGGAACGAAACAGGTGTCTATTTCGTTTATAACGCTTCTTTTGATTACGCACTTCACGGTGCGTGAATGCGACACCGATTCCCAACGACTTCGCCAAGATGCGTCGTAGCTACCGCTGTGACTGCGTAGTTTGGATTAACCCTAGACTGCTTAAGTTTGCTTATTCCCATGGCCTAGCTTCCTAAGCTAATGATACCTTCCATTATTTCGAGGAATACATGCCTAATTGTTTCGTGGTGTCTTTCCAGATTGGTGTCTCGATTTTATTAAAACCAAGAGTAGCACGTGGAAATTTTGTTTTCTTTTTGTAGTTAGCTGCAGCGTGCATTACATTTTCGCATTTCTCGTTCCTTTCCTTGGTCCCGCATTCAACCAAAAAACATTTTTTGTTCTTCTACTTGATTAAGCGGTGTCACTCCGGTACTATATTGTCTGTCGCACTGTTTGGATACAATAATGGCATGCCGTGAGCGGTATCGACGTTCAAACCCGTACCGTTATGTTGCCTGGTTTATCAGTATGTTTATATTACAGTCTTTTGTGTGAAGTCCGAATTTGTTTAAGTTGTGTTGATTAGACTTCAGCGGAATAATTGGAAAAAAATAGTTATACAGTCAATATATTCTTTCTAACAAATCTTTCCCACCAGATTAATTATGTACCTGCAGTGTCGTATCACTGCTTTGTCTTGTCATTCTAATGTTTAAAAATTGAGATTCTAGAATCGCGTCGACAATGTCAGTTTGACAGATTAATAAAATATTACCACTATTTAAATACAAAAATTAAAATGCAATGATTGCTTCGAGTGTATATACATGTGTTGGGACTTTTTCTTACAACAATCTCAGCCCTCTAGAGAAAGTGAACGGAAATAAAAGAATGCCCTCTGCGATTCAAAGTTCGGTAGGTGCTCCAAGTACCTGCCGAAATTTTCATCGCAAAACAAAAAGTTCAAAAGGTAATGAGCTGATGTTTGTTGCAGGCGTCATGTTGAGGAACTGTAACCCATCACTGTAGAAATCCTTTTTGTAAATTTGATCCAAGGCGAGCATTATTTAAGATATTCTCGACAACCGTTGAGCTGCCCCGATTCTCATAGTACCTCGGCTACTTTGGTATTTTGCATCTTTTTCTCAAGATTCAATTCCTCTCGGAAGTCTACAAAACATATTTATCTGAGCACCGGAGCCAAACCCATACTTCGAAGCAAAATAATGAATTACCAGTTGAAAGCTTTCTATGTCCAATCGTTTATGCGTCACCCCTAAATGCGTGAATTGTACAACCAACCCGCTTATCCTGACTTTGATAAAAGGTTTTGCTTCCTTCTAAGGAAGCACATTTGGTACATGCTTATTTTGGACATCTTTTAAAACGAAAGACCAATCTTTTTCGTAAAATGTTCGAAGGCTCTACAAAGCGTTGCATGTGTAGCACATATTGCCTCTAAAAACAAAAGAAGAGCCACTCGCAATGATATTGTATGTCAGTCTTTTTGTCTAGAATTGTTTGCCACTTTTTGTGATTATGAAACGTAAACGAAGACCATCTTAAACATCAGTCTGGCAGTCAGACAGAGATTAAAAAAAAAAAATTAATTACTTGTTATCTAAGCAAAATTTAATGCACATCAATTTTAAAATATGAACTCAAAAATAACTTTACTACTCTTTTCAAACATTAATTTCCTAAAGACACACCATGTATTACACTCAATATCACAGACATTCCACCTAGAATGTTCGAGTATCGAACACTCGGAAGATTCACTCGGCAGGGTCGGCCTTCTTATCTATTATCTCGAGCATTCGAATGGAACGTCGAATCATTTTGGTTAGGAGTAAAGGCAAATCTTCTAGAAGTACGGACAAGCGTTTCCTCTCTCCCATGCACGCGGCGATATATAATAAATTAAGTTCTTTATTTAAAGCGTATGGGTTATGCAGGGAACGCCCAGACTACGGTCCCGAACCTATGTTTTATTGTGCACGAGAACACTGCTCTCATTTTTTATTAAAAGAAAAGCTTTTCGCGCCTGAATGTTTTGTGTTGTCAAAAAATAGCTTGGTTGTGCTAGGATTTTAATTTTAAATTGTTCCAAATGAAATAAAAAAAAATTATTATAAGCAATGAAAAACAAAGGCGAAAGACGACAATTGCCTTCATTATCTTCTGTACCTTTCTATTGTTTGAGATTAAAAATGCGCACTCAATATTTTGTGTAAAAAAGAAACCAGCGGAGACAAAGCGAAACATCAAAGTACTCTTGGTTTACCGCAAACAACCCTTACAATGACCCACGCAGAAACAATTGCCAACAGCATGACTCGAGGTGAACAGTAACTTATTTGTCTTCTCGTTTTACCAGATGTTGTATAGTGATGTTGATGATGAATTAAAAGAAGTGACGATTAAAAAAAAAAAGAGAAGAGTGGCGCCCGTGGTGGCAGCCAGTCGATGTCATAACCTCAACGAAGTCTGACGTGTCCTTCCTCGGCTTTACCAACCTCTCTTGGGGTAGCCGCGGCGGCCCGGCTCGTAACTGGGCGACGCATCCCGAGACGAATTTCAACGGCCGAGATAGTTCGCTAAGCTTCCGCAACATCGAGACAGACGGGCGCGCCTCGGCCCCCCTCTACATCGTCGCATCGGTCGTGCGGCCGGAGCTTTCGGGCCAGGACTGACCCCAGAGAGAATACAATATTGCCGCGCGCGCAGCTTGCCACGTGGGCAGCGCGCGCGTGGCCTAACGGTTATAGCGCCTGCCTCCCACGCGAAAAGTCAGGGTTCGATTCCTGGCCGCGGGACGCCTTTGTGTTGACATCTAATGCAATATTCTGGTAAATTCGAGAACCGTGTTGCTTGTTCGAGTTTAGAAAGTTCTACACGCCGAACCTTCTACGGCGATTATTCCAGAAGCCTACGCGTGTACATAAGGGGCTTCGCATAGCGAGCCAAGTCAGTTTCGCCCCCAGCGCTCGACTCTGCTGTAACGCCGACCTCGACGCCCGCGACGCTCTGTTCTCTTCTGTTATTATCGTTTTTCCTTTTATTTCTGGGCACAAGTTCGCCCCATTAAACGTTTAGTTTCTTCAGTTATTATCGCCTCATCAATTGTCATTCGTGACAATATGGCGACGAGGGGATGGAAACGCCAGCCGCTAAGGCTTCCAAACTGAGCAAAATTACGAAGAGAGATTCCGGGAGCCCTCAATTTTGCCCTCCCAATGTGGCGGTCAGAACGCCAACAACGTTCGAACAAGGCATAACCGCGCTCAGCCTAGCGGTACAGTAACGCGTCGAGTCGCCGGCTAGGTTGTCGGCGCGGAGTGATGCATGCCATAACCTTTTTTAGAGCGCAGCTCTTAGGCGCACGTTTCCGGCTTGAGCGGCGTCGGCGTCGGCGTCAGCGTCGGCGTCGGCGTAACCGCGCGGTGCATTATGGGAAATGTCCCATAATGCACCGCGCGAGCCCCCCCCCCCCTGGGGTCACGTGACCTCGGGGGGGGGGGGGGGGGGTAACGTGACCCCGGGGGGGGGGGCCTCGCGCGGTGCATTATGGGACATTTCGCATAATGCACCGCGCGACGCCCCCCCCCCCCCCGGGGTCACGTGACTCCCCGGAGGAGGGGGGTCACGCGAACCCCTCAGGTCACGTGACCGCCCTCCCGGGGTCACGTGACCTCGGGGAGGAGGAGGAGGGGGGTCACGTGACCTTGGGGGAGGAGGGGGGTCACGTGACCTGTGGAAGGACGGGGAGGGGGGTCACGTGACCCCCCAGATCACGTGACCCCCCTCCCCCCTAGGTCACGTGACCCCCCCCCCCCCCGGAGGAGATTGAAGAATGAGGGGAGAAGGAGGAGGAGGGGTATACCCTCCCCTGATTACCCTTCCCTCCTCCTCCTCAAGAGCTGCGATCCAATTCGGCGTTACAGGGAGTTGTAAACGGCTTTCATTTTTTATCCCATAATTAAAACGCATACTGTTGTAGGCGGTTGCGGAGGCGCTGCCTCTGAACCAAACAGCGTAGGACTGTAAGTGACTCTGTATCCACTACTATAATGCAAGGGTCAAATGCAGTCTGTTCAGCGGCTATTCCGCGCCCTTCACTGTTTCTTCAAACCCCCGGCGCGCCCACTGAGGCTTGGCCGTCGTGGAAGAATTCGTTTCTGACATTTCTCGGTGCCACTGCATTAGATGCCGTTGAACCGCGGCGTAAAAAGCAGATTTTGATTTCAATGCTTGGAATCGAAGGTCAAAGGGTCGTGTCAGCTTTTCGTCTCGCCGAAACGCCGGCCAGTGCAACGCTCAACGAGTTTGAGACGTTTCTGAATGCAATCGAAAAACACTTCGAGTTTTCAAGATGTGTCGCTTTAGAGCGCAAGAAACTACGGACTCGCGTTCAACAACCGGGGAGACTGTTTCGCAGTTTTTCGCGGCCTTGCGGCGCCAAGAATCTGTCTGTGCCTACGGAGAGTCGCTCGAGGAGCATTTATGTGAAGTTTTAGATGCGGAGCATCTCTTGCTCGGGTCTATGTCCCGCGGCGTCGGCGTCGTAGTCCGCACTCACACTACGCATGCGCAACTCTCCTCCTTCCCTCTCTCCAACAGCTGCGCGTTACTTTCTCCGCTCTCTCTCTCTACCAGCTGCGTGCACTTCGCGTGCGTTCGCTTCTACTCACACCGCGCGCGCATGCGCAACTCTCCTCCTCTAGTCTCCTCTCCTTCAAGTGTGAATATAAGCAGCGGTAGCGCGCTGCGCGCGTTCAGTTCAGCGCTGTTGACTCCACTTCACTCCGTTCTTCCGATGAAGTGTGATGGAAGCAACAGTCCCGTCAGTTAGTGGGTTGGCGCAAGCAGCGAACACAAAGCCATCCTCATCAAAGCAAAGTGCACACCTCAAGTACTAGACGCTGCTCAAAAAAGACCTTCGTTAACCGTTTCACCTTCGTCTACGCAATTAAAAAAAAATGACACCATCTTCCCGAGGGAACCATGGGGTGATGCGGAGCATCGCGGAGTTTCCAACAACGTTCACGCGATGTGTGGTAACCAACACAAGTTAACAACGTAATAACACGCAAGTTAACAACGTTACTAACAACGTTACTAACAGCGTTAATAACACCGTTAATAACGATCCGCGATGCTCCGCATCACCCCATGGTTCCCCTCGGGAAGATGGTGTAATTTTTTTCTTGAAGGGTTAGATTCTAAGCGCGTCCAAGATAGAATTTCGCGCGAGTGTGTCGGTACCGCGGTCCCTACACTTGATCGGGCCGTCCAGCTCACATTATAGTGCGAACAGCTCGCTCGTACGACAGAGCAGTTTCATCAGTCATCTTCTTCTTCAAGTCACACGACGGTTCCATTGCCGGTTGAATATTTCGAGACGCCCGAACACGAGCAGCAGCGCGCGTCAGGAACATCAAGGCAAGATGGCGGCCAGTGGATGCCAGCCTCTCGAGTTTTCCATGGCGGCGGCCATGTCCCTCGTCTTCCGGCGCGGATTTCTCATCCGCAACGTCGTGAGCCTCCACCCTCAAGACCAGGGGACAGAGAGAACCGGGCGAATTTTCGCTGGTCTTGCGGCCGTTGGAGACATCCACGCAAGGAATGCCCAGCCCAACAGGTACAGTGCTACCAACGGGAATGAAGCTGAACCGAAAGCGTCTTTAAAGGTGTATCCACACGACGGACCGGGCCGCGGACCGATTGATCACGTGATGCGCGGCCCGCGGGCCGCCCGGCTGCAATGAGCATCCACACGGCGGACCAAAAGAGCAGACGACAGAGCGAACGGGCCGGTCTAACCCTCGACCTCACAGCTCCGCCAAGGCTATTTGAGGCTATTTGTAAGGATCCAAGATGGAGGTTGAACGAAAGAGACGTTTGGCCGCGGTGGCCCTGGCGTTACCTCTTGAAGACGAGGAGGACTTAAGTGAACCGAAAAGGGCAATCCCACAGAGCGGGGAATTGCTCCACGAGCACGATGAACTAAAAAGTTGCATAGTCGCACCATGCCGCCATCGTCGCACAACAAAAGGTTCGTCTTCTTCGTCTTCAACGGTTGGCGCCAAAAGAAAACGACTTTGGTTTTGGATTCTAATCCAAACAAAAAAAGTCAGCTTGTTGCCAGACTTAGCGCTTCAATTATACTAAAAACGCCGCGGTCCGCCGCCAAGGTCCGGGCAAGAAAAGTCGCTTATCATTTCTCAAAAGCGCGGGCCGCAGACCGCCGGCGGACCTCGAATACCGGTGACGTAAGATCACGTGATGCACGGCCCGCGGACCAAAACAGCAATTTGGTGCGTCGTGTGGATACACCTTAACGTGCAGGAACGGTCTTATTTAGGTCACAATCTCTCTGTGAAAGGCTTAGCTCCCCTTTCATCTACGGTAGAAGCTGTCCTCCTTCCAACTACGTCTGAACCGTCAAAGTTGAAAGCGTTTTTCGGACAAGTAGAATATTACAGAAAATTTATTTCGCGTTGTTCAACTGTCGTGGAACCTCTTCGTAGGTTACTCCGTTAGGGAGTTCGTTTTGTCTGGTCTCCAGATGTCGAAGCTAGCTTCCAGGAACTAAGGGCCTGCATTCAGCACGCGCCAATTTTGTCTATGTTCAATCCAACGTTGCCCGTTGTCGTTTTCACAGACGCTTCAAACTATGGCCTTGGAGCAGTCCTTCAGCAACAGCATGGAAATAAGTTGCGCCCCTTTGCGTTTGCCTCGCGCTCGCTCACTGATGCTGAGCGTAGGTATTCTGCAGGAGAAAAAGAAGCGCTGGCATGCCTATGGGCGTGCGAAAAATGACACGTCTACCACTGGGGCCGTCCATTTGTCATCCCGACCGATCACCAAGCTTTAGTCACCTTACTGTCCAACAAAAGCTCTGGCGTTCGTCCGCTACGGATAACTCGTTGGGCAGGAAGGCTGTTGAATTATAATTTTACCATGGAATACCAAAAAGGGCACCGATAACTTGGTCGCCGATGCGCTCTCACAACTTCCCTTGTCCGACACGGAGGACGGTACCCAGTTCGAAGAAGAAATCGTTTCCCTCGTCGTGGTTCCTTTGTCCCACGAAGAATTTCAGGAGGCTACGGCCAACGACATTGTACTACCTCGAGTCATTCGTTACACTATTTCGTCCTGGCCGGAGGATAGCGTCAGTTTACCAGACATGCGACTGTATTTCAACGCACGAGATCAACTCTCGCTTCATTAGGGTATCCTGTATCAAGGGGAAAAGATCGTCGTCCCTGAGAAGTTGCGTGACCTTATTATACAGCTGGCCCACGAGACACATCAAGGTATCTCCAAGACTACAAGTATAATGAGAGATTATTATTGGTGGCCACAAATGCATCAACAGATCAAATACAAGATAGAAAATTGTGCTGCATGCCACTCTACCGACAATACTGCAAAAGCAGCACCTGCTCCGCTGCAGCCTGTGGAATTTCCTCAGCAACCCTGGGAGAAGCTTGCACTCAACATCGTGGTACCGGTGGAGAGAGCGCCCACTACTCAGCGTTTCTTCATCGTTTTAATAAATTATTACTCTAAGTAGCCTGTAGTACAAGCTGTTTCTTCAGTCACATCGTCCATGGTTATTAATTTTCTGAAGAATGTCTTTGCACGTGAAGGCTTGCCTTGTGAGTTGGTCACGGACAATGGAGTATAGTTTGTTTCTCGCGAATTTCAACACTTTCTTCGTGAGCATGGTATCAAGCATATTAAAACATCTCTTTATCATCCACAAAGTAATGGCCAAGTGGAACGATTTAACCGCGTCTTGAAATCTTGTCTGCAGCTGGCTGTCGTACAGACACGTCCTCTTCCTGATGCGGTACGAGACTACCTTGAAGCATATCGCAGGACCAAGCATTCCACCACAGGTCAACCACCTTCGTTTCTTGTACATGGACGGACTCATCGGTCCAAGCTGGATTTACAGGGTCTACCGACTCGAGAGGTTCCAGTCGCTCCTGTGCAACGTGAAGACCTCCATGAAAGAGTACATCATTACCAACACAAAATGAAGACATAATCCGATACACGTCGAGCTGTGCGACGACCACAATTTGTACCTGGTCAAGCCGTTCGGGTTTTCTACCCTCAACATCGTAACAAGTTACAGAGCCGTTATCCCAAGCCACGAGTGATTCAAGCACAGGCCGGTCCATTTACCTATCAATTTGCTGATGGGCGACACAGGAACGCTGCAAAGTTAAAACCCTTTGCTGCCTGACCCTAGTTAACATTTGCCCAGAGTAGTAAAACGTTCAGTAAATAATTGGAATGGATCAATTTGAAGAAGCCCTAAAGAAAAAATAATATTTATTGAACAGAACAGTTTTTGTGAGTTGGGACATGTGTGTCCTGTCAGTACTGCTGGCCTATAAGAAACACGAGGTTGTTAGGAAATCTCGTGAAAAGCTGCAAAGCAATTTCTTTCTTTAGATATGCAGAGAAACACTCCGCAGCAGGTGCATTTGCTGGACGGCCGTGATTCTTGCTTGCGCTTCGCACAGACTTTGCACCTTCCATGTTTTTCGCCAAAAACAGGCCAATGTGAGCCGAGACTACTCCTTCGCACATCTGCACACACTGAGTAGGAGGATTTGCGCCGCTTGAGACACTGTCCACCGTCTTTGCTACCTGAATACCTTTTTCGACTAGACGACTGTCGCATGGTGAGGAGTCCCATCACAACGGAGCGCTTGTAGTCCAGGTAGGGGATCTTTTCGTTGAACTCACAGTAGGCAACAAAGCTGTTTACAAGACATATGTCCAGGAAACCAAAAAACAAACGATGACACCATTTCTTCGATTTTCTGTCGGTTCCATATATTCTCCGCAGCATGTCCGCCCTTGTCAATACCTCCCATGAACATGTTGTAGTCTGAGAGCGCAGTCGGGCACGAGACCATTATTGTTGTGACGTCTTGCGCCGTTCTTTCCACAGTTCCCACTTCAGAACCATGGTAGTTTGAAATAATGTAGACTACCTTGTTGTCTTTCCACTTGAAGAGAGTTATTCCTTCCTCTGTAGTTTTGAAGTCGTTCTCTCCCGCGTCAAGCTCTTGTCAGAGCGAATCTCAGGAAGATGCCTTCGGTCGCTCCGTATTGTGGCACAGGCACATGTTTTTTTTTCATTTTCAACTTCGCCATCAGTGGCACGGAGGAGAAGTTGTCGTCGAAGGAAAGCGTGTAGCCCTTTCCTAGGATAGATGAAGAAAGGTCAAGAACCAGACGCCCCCCCAACCCAAATTCAGACTGAAGGTCAGATGTTTCTGGTTGCTTTCCTTGATACACCTGGAAGGTCTGGATGAAGGCCGACATGTCTCCCAAGCACCAAATCTTGTAGTCGCATTTGATCGGTTTCATGGGGTTATACTACTTCATTGATGATCTTCCTTTGAAGAGTATGGTGTATTCGTCGACGCAGGCTTCTCGTCTCAGGCCATAGGCTAGTTGAAGCTGCCTATTCAGCCCATCTATCAGTGGCCTCGACTTGTAGAGCTTGTCATTGCACTGACTGGATTTCGTTTAGGTGCAAGTTCAAAAGTATCCTGGAGAACCTGTCCCTCGACGTAGTTCTTGAAACCAATGGCACCGCAAGGTCTGGGAAACCTGACCAGGAGTCCCTCCAAGAGGGAAGTTGATGATATCCCATCAAGAAATTGATGCCCAGGAAGCCAAGCAGCTCAGTGGTTGACAGCTGGAGGTCAATGCCCTTTTGCGTGGCATAGAGGTTGCTTTGAAAATATATTTCCTCTTGCAGTGGCACGTGAAGTAGAGCAAGAAAAAATTCCAGTGGTGTTGAGCGACCACAGAACGCGTCTTCGGAAGCCCCTTCCTGTTCCTTGAACTCCGGTTTCTCAGTCACGTGCTGCCTTCGACGCCACTCGTAGCGTTTCCGCCGAAAGGAAAACGCAGAGACTGCGGCTACTTCTTCTGGACTTACACACGAGCCTTCAGAGGCTGGGTTGCTATTGACTCCGCCTGTGCTGTTCGATTCTGCTTGGTCGTAGTCCGCCCCTGGCTCTTTGGCGTCGACCAGACCTACTTGGTCAAGCAACTCTTGCAGATCACGTGGGCAGTTAGTCTTTCCTGGTTCCCTATCCGGGCCATCAAAATCAGACTCGATATCCGTATCAGCTGAATAATCACAAGGTAGGTCTTCAAAGAGGAGCTTGTCGATAAGTGAACTTCCACCCGCTGCCATGCTGAAAAAATGAACAGTAGTAGTATTTAGTAATAGCAATATTTATTCAAATCTCCGTCAATCGTCAAACAAAATAACATTAGCCTAATTTGAAGCCTAAGCTAAGCAAACAAAACAAGCTTTTTCAGGGTGGGAAAAAAGCTACAGCGCGTTCCGTTTTTGTCTTGTAGTTCTGACGGGACATGAATGTCCCGGAGAACAAACATTTGCCTAATTGAAAACATTTAGCCGGGCGGCGCTCTATATTTATACGTGCTGCCTCAGAAGCTATTAGTGAATGCACATATGGCCGCGCAATAATGTAGAATAAACATTACTGACGTTTTCGATGCCCGCGCAAACACGCCTTCAGCCATCTTGAAAATTGTCTTCCCGCGATCGCAGCGCCAAAACGGTTCGATTTGGAAATGCAGTCAATGCCACCAGTGTCTCGACAGGTTTTCGCCGGAATATGGAGCATGCAGGAGATAATAAAAAATCGCAAACTTTTGGGACACATGTGTCCCGTCAGGTGGGAAAGGGTTGGAAGGCTCTTATGGAACCACATGCAGAGACCGACAAAACTAATGATTGGGATGATGATGATGATGACGACAATCCTCTTCCTACAGAGCATTCCCAGCCTGTTACCCCTACTGCTGCCCCTGCCGTCTTTCCTACGACCTCGGATTCGGGTTCCAGCCATCCTGAACAATCACTGTCTGCTGTGACGGGACCCCAGCAGGTTCCAGATCCTCCCTTTCCAGTTGCTGGACCACAACCGGTTCCAGACCTGGCCCATGTTCCTGTACTACAGCTAGTTCCAGACCCCGCCCTTCCAGTTCGTGGGCCACGGCCGATTTTAGAGCCTGACCGTCTACCTATAGTTTCATTGGGACCTCTGGCTACAAGTAGCCCCCTGCTGTCCCGTCCTAATACACCCACATCGATGCCTCCTCTAGAAGACATCAGTCCTGGTACACCCACATCGGTGCCTCCTCTAGAAAACACCGGTCTCAGTGCAGAAAGTTATTGTGCCCCCTCGGTTCCAGAACTCGCAGCAACTGCACCACCAGTGGCCCCAGACTATGTACTCTCGCCTTTTGGCCATACCTTTGCTACGTCTACATCGGACATTTGGGATATATGACTGTCATGTTCTGTGCTTCAGTGTGTTTCTTTTTTTTTCTCATGTTATGTTTGTTTGTTTTTTCAGGAAGGGGGAAAATAGTTGTGAAACAATGTCAAATTGCCTTTTATTCCATTAGTAATGATGAAGGTGATGGAAGTATAAAAACTTCTTTTCCAGACTTTCTCGTAGCGACAGCTGGCAGCCGCTCCAATGACTGTTTTTTTTTTTTTTCGGTGTCGTGTTCTTTCAGCGCCGTCAGCTTAGTTTTTCAAGGAAGGGAGAATGTTCTATAGTGATGTTGATGATGAATTAAAAGAAGTGACGATTAAAAGAAAGAAGAAGAGCGGCGCCCACGGTGGCAGCCAGTCGATTTCATAAGCTCAACGAAGTCTGACGTGTTCTACCTCTGCAACCTCTCTTGGTGTAGCCGCGGAGGCCCGGCGCGTAACTGGGCGACGCATCCCGAGACGAATCTCAACGGCCGAGATGGTTCGGTAAGCCTCCGCAACATCGAGACAGACGGGTGCGCCTCGGCCCCAATCTACATCGTCGCATCGGTCGTGCGGCCGGAGCTTTCGAGCCAGGGCTGACCAAACAGAGAATACAATATCGGACACCTGCAGAAAACAGTGCCCGTATGCGTCATCACAATTGCGTGCTACAGATTCGTTTGGCGTCGCACTAGGCTCGCAAAAAATTATAAGAACACACAGTCCTATTGTTGACGGAGCACTATATAAACCCATACCAAACTTTCTATCGGCATAGTCGACATCTATAGGTCAAGATGAAGGCAACTCTCATAGCCATTTGCATCCTCGCTGGAGTAATCTTCCCTATGAGAGAAACGTGGGGTAAGCCCAAGTTTTTAAGCGTTATACTTTGTTTCTCAGTACCTTAACAACTTTTTTTTGCTCGAAATTAATCTCCTTGATTTTACGCTTACGCATTGCGCTTCGGTGTTTTTTATTTTATAAGCGGACTTTATTAGAGATCGAAGAGACAATGAATTTAGACTTATTACGCCAACCAAATGCGACTAGTCTTAGTTCGCTGCACTTTGTTTTTCCACAGTCTGCTTAAAGACCACATACTTATTTCATTTCATAAATATGAAATGTAGACCGATAAAAAAAAATCTCCTAAGTAATACTAGCCGCCGTGTGGGCTCTTCGCGCCTTTTATCAGCAAAGCCAAAAATTCGTGACATCATGGTATTGCTCAGAGATGTTAATCTGCCGTCAGGTTTAAAGGTCTCGGTCACTACAGTGACGCAGACAGCTGGTGGCCCTCCAATAACGTCGCAAAAGATTATATCAAAGCAAGAAACGTGTCAAATCTTCCAGAATCAAAGAGGTTGCGTTAGTGATCCAACGTCGAATTCTTTGGTCAAAGTGAGCATCTGACGGAAGCATTTTGATGCGCAATGTTAAATTTACTGACTGCGGATGCTCTATATCCAGCACAGCATGACATGTTAAATCCCTAAATATATGAAAACATTGCAGTAGGCTTAGATCAGAGCTTAGTAACTCCCCTGTCTTTCATTGTTTTAGTTACCTTAAAACAATGCAAGGTAGAGTAGATTACACCTTTACAAATGTGTGTTTTATTTGAACACCGTTCACATTATTGGTTTCAAACATGCCAATAAAGTGTTAGGAGGCTTAAGGTTTAAATTAACCGCTCTTTAGAATTCCAAGCTTTTCAGTAGTGTTATATATTTCGTTATTTATATTTTGCTCCTTACGCATCACCACAAGGTACTTTGCATTAATCAGAATATTTCATTTGTGTAATCGTGGGTCACGCATTAAACATTAAACAACATAGAAAAGACAGCACTAACAAAGAGCGAAAGTTAATTATTTTGTTACTGTGTAGGTACCAATGAATTAGGTGTTCCCACTGCTTTAAGACGTCAGTAATTTATATCAAATAATAAAAACTTGCATGTAGCATGAATCGCGTGAACGCACGGTGAACAAATCTACGCTATCATGGTTCCCGGTCACTGCAGGTTATATACTTATTTAAATATTTCGGGACTAATAATGTAAGCCGACAGTTTTAATTTACGACATAAGCGGGTCGTGATGGTTTCGCTCGCGTGACCTCCTTATGACTTGAGGTTGCTCGTTAAGCCAGCAAGCACAAGTCGCTAGCCTGGGGTTGCTCGATAACCGAGCAATCACAAGATGGTAGATCACAAGATGAGTTGTAAAATAATACGTGTCCATTTCACCAACATTTAACAATACTACTCGAATTATCATATTCTATGTTTCATAAATCAAATATAAAAATACGTTGTTTTATACTTATTTTATATTGTGTGTGTGTGTGTTTCTTTTCCCGCAGCAAAGCCCCCGCGCTGCTCGAGTGCGCCCGGTAAGTTATGTTAAAAACAAAAATGCATAACTTTAACAAAAACTAATATATAACATTAGCCGCCGCGCTGGCTCTTCATGACCAACCATCAAGCAAGGCACGAATTTCGACTCCATGTTTAAGGAGGTTGACGGTGTTAGACTTCAGTGTTCGGGGGTTTTGGGGGACTACTTGACACTAGAAGAATGGAATTCTTAAATAACATACCGAAATTTTGAAAGAACAGAACACTAACATGACCTGCGGCTCCCAAAGAAGCTGTTCGTAATGAAGCGCCTAAATGTTCCATGACCACTGTAAATCGGGCTGAAACATTTTAGATGCAATTCGAAGACACCAGTACAGTAGCGCAGTGTTTCTCAGCCATTGGTGTTTCGCGGACGCCATATGGATCGGCAGAGATGATGGAGGACCCCGTTCGTCGTGAGGGGAAGGGAAAAGTATATGTTAATTATAACAGTGATTTAATAAATGGATATAACTAAGGGCTAATGTGAAGTAGACTTCTCTTATTAACATATACACGAGAAAACTCACCCTAAAATTGGAACGTTTCTTCTCAATCTGAGAAAAGACAACTTTTATTTCCGGCCTTGACTGATGATGCTGGGCTTCGCGGAAACCTAAAATGCCTTCGCGGACCCCAGAGAGTCCGCGGACCCCCATTTGAGAACCACTGCATTAGCGGATTCAAGAGGAAGAGGAACAAGAAAGGCGCCCACGGGCGTTTTTTTTTTCTTTTTTTTTAAGAAAGGGATGTAGGGTTTTCAGAACTGGACCAGCCTTTTGCCGCCATGGCAGTCCTTTAAAGGGGTACGCAAACCAAATTCTGCAGCTCATTTCTTTGCTTCAACATGACGTAGGTGGCAGTAGAACCTCGTAAACAATATTATTTTGTGGGAAAACTGGACATACTTTAAACAGAATTAAACAACAATCAACTCCTACCTGGCTGTTGATTATGGAGCTCCAATACAATGTCGTCACGGCAACGGCCTCCGACAGCAGCGCCACTATATGGGAAGTACGCTCACTAGTATAGATTGCCTAGGCCAGATCGTAATACCGCAGGTTTGGTAAAGAAAGCCAAAGCACAGTTGAGCACTTTGGATTGACCCCGACAGCCAATCGCTTCGACTCATTCTTTGACGTCACACACGTCAGGGGCTGATGAACGATATTTGTCCACATGGCGCGCGGTGCTTCCAATGTCGCTCTCGCCGAGGGTCTCCGACCCCTCGAAGTGACCTGGGTTTACGTCGCAGAGATGTGCCGGTATCCGCTTTTGTGCGCGATAGTTTCTATGCGACGATCTGATAATTAAGCCATCGTCTCGCCGTCCAACTTAGTCGCCGTCGACGGGCTAAGCACACCGGCTTGAATGATCGCGTAAGCCTGGTTGGACGAGACCTACGAAAGCGGTGCAATTCGCTCCTCTTTGTTCATTTAGTGTTCGCCATTGAGACAAATCGCGTTGCAAAATCGTGGCGTGGCGAGAGTTTTAATGCCAAAGCATTAACTGTCCCATGGAGCGAACCGACGTCATCAGCTTTGAAGCCGCGCCAAACGGTCCCTTTCCCTGTCCCAATGTCGTCTGTAGCAGAAATCTGATGGCTAGGCTCCCATTGGCTGGAGCGCGTCATCAAGGAACGAGGCTCCCATTGGCTCTCGTGCGGCGTAGTTCCAAGGGACGCCACCAGAGAAGCCCTCTTCATGGCGGCGCAGAACACGCAGCGGCCCGGCGAGGTGCGGTGGTGCGGGCCTGGCCGCCTGGCCGCACAGCCCGCCGGGGCAAACTCCGGAATAGGTGCACCGCCAAGCTCAGCGCGGCGCGGCCACTTCAGGAGAGCGCGCGCTCGGCATTCGGCCGGCGAAACGTGGCCCTCCACGCCACTACGCCGCAGACGAACTAAGGAAGTGGAAGAACGCATTGATGCCTTTCGCATTCACAACACAAAGAAGTGCTTAGGTGTCCTCGGCCTTTTTTTCTGATAGCTTGTTTCTGTGACGATGTGAGAATTGTACAGTTGTGTTCTCTGCACTCTGCACCTTCGCGCGGAAAATCGTGTCCCGTCGACACCAGCGCCAACTTTCATCGACGGAAATAAGAAGAATGAAAGAACTTTAATTTTGACGGTGTTGGCAGTGTTCCTTTGAGAGCGCAATGATTTCAAGCTTCCACCATGCTAATAACAAACACCATCGAACTTGTTGTTTGCAAGGTAATGACGTCACAAGGGGGAACCGCAGGAGGGCGCCACCAAAACTTCTCGCCGCTAATACTCTGTTTCACCTTATGATGTACCGCAGGAAAGGCTACAAGAGCGAGCTCCTTGCTCTGGGGCACATCCCGGCGGCACAAGCTCTCGTGACTTAAGAGCAGCTGCCAACTCTATGAGCTCGCGCTTCTAGCCTTCGCTGCGGTACAACATAAGGTGAAACGAAGTATAGGTAAATCAGGTTGGCAGCAATTGCCTCGTTCTACCAACGTCACACATCATCCTGCCGTTTCCTTCGACAGCATGAGGTAGTAAATCTTCCAGCATCTCGCCTCGTACGAGATTACAGAGGTATTTTAGCCGCCTCGCGACAATGTCGTCCCGTTCAAAGAGCAGCAAGATCGCACCCAAAACTGACGTTGCCGATGCCGCCATATCGGCCAAGTCGCGGAGCCGACGACACAATACGTGTTTAGCATAGCGCCCACGACTCTAGCGGCTTCGCAATCTCCCGGTGATATGTTACAACGCTTGGGCACTTAGAATATGCGAGGTAGCAACGCGTCGACGCCACCAAGTGTCAACCCTCATAGCTACGGTACACTTGGCCCCACGGATTCCCATGACGTCGCGGGCAAGTCGCGACCCGAACGGATTTCCCGAGATGCACCGTACTCTTCGATGGCCGATTTTGAAACGCTCGCCAGGATCTAACATTGTTTTAATAGTAACGAAGTTATACTTCTGCATTATGATTTTCTGGAAAATGTTAAAGGGAGTAACGGTAAGCTACTTGGTAACGAATCTATATTATTAATTTGCAATCGCAGAGAGTAGGTTCCCCATGTACCAATTCAAATTTACAAACCCCTGTGAAGCAGTGAAGCGGCAATAAACGCAGGAGATATAGACTTAATGGCAGAGATGGCAGTAATGACATTACTGTAATGGAATTACAGTAATTAAATTACGTTTTGGAGTAATGAGTAATGTAATGAATTACTTCTATAGGCTAGTAGTTTAGTAATGTAATGAATTACTTTCAGGGAGTAATTTGGAGAAAATTACCCATTACTTTTGAAATTACTTTTGTCCTAAATTAGAAAATTCGTTTGCAAGCTTTAAGAAAGAGGAGAAAAATTAGTTTGCATGCTGAAATGTTCTGAAAGAGCACCAGAGCAAATAATCGACGGCCACCTGAGCGCAAAGCCTCGTACGAAGAGCTGGACAGACGCACAAAGGAGGGCTGGAAAGGTGAAGGAGAAAAGCTTGCGTGTAGACTTCGCTGGAAGGCAACGGCTTACGAACTCCAGACACGACAGATTCACGGCGTCGCGTCATCACAACGATACTATACTTCGTTCATCCCTAAGCTGACAGTGCGGTGGGAGCTGCAAGCTTACCAGAACCAATCAAACCCCTTCCTTTAATCACCTGTCCCGTCCCTTTCTCTGCGCGTGGGTATGAACGAGAGCGTGGTTACGTGGCGAACGATAGACGTGTGACTGCTCCAACAAACACGTAGCTTCCACCGTTCATCCCTAAGCTGACAGTGCGTCAGCTTAGGGATGAACGGCTCATAGGCTTCAAGGCGACGGGTACATCACCAGTGAGCTAAACATAATTTAAAACCTGAGAGGACAGGACAAACAGATACCAGCCTTGTACTTTTGTTAAGCAAGGTCAAACCGCAATCTTCGACTATTGTGAACAACAAACGACCGGAATAAATAGTTAATTCCAAATGCCTTGTCAAAGCCCCAGAACGTTTCGTGCGTCCTTGAGCAAAGCAGGTGTCGCTCGCGGTATGCCTCGCTGCCTTCCCTTGAGAAGTTTATTTGGGAATAAGCCTACAAGCAGATATCGCCCCCCCCCCCCCCCCGTTTGCTGGGAAAGTACACAATTGACCTTTTTCAGAGATCGCTAGGCGCATGCGCCGACTCTGGGAGAGGGGAGGAAAGGGAAAGGCGCCATTTTTGGAGGCTCTCTCGTCCGCTCGGTCGCTCGGACAGTGCTTAGTTAGGCTCGACTCCTCCGCTTTTCTCGCGGCTAGGCTTGATAGTCGTCATGCCTCACCACCATGCAGCTATAGGTTGCACAAATAACAGCAAAAATGGTTCAAACGCAAGATTTTATAGAGTTTCAGCAGCCTTTTGCGGGTGGTGCACGAAAGCACCCGATGTCAAACACCCCGCCCTTTTTGCCCTGCTTTCAAAAGCCTAGGACGCGAATCTCCCGTGTTGGGTGGCTGGGTCATCAGTGTGATGGCGGGACATTCTTCTTTTAACTAAAATACAGTAAATGTGAACATGATGGCATACCTGAAACTTGTTAGGAAAACGAAAACGTAAAAGGAGACAGAAAAAGAACAGGCAACGTATCTTGAGACGTTGCCTGTTCTTCCTTTGCGTTTTCACTTTCGCTACCCAGTCTCAGGTTTAATAACTGAAAACAAGTGTGTTGATGAATAGATACGAATACATGAAGGGATAAAACATCAAGGAAGCACTTCTTGAAAGAAGTCCTGTTTCCGCCCTGTCCTCAATGTTCTCTCTATCCATGTATTCGTATATCAAGTTTACCATCATGTTCAACTTACACGAGCTCGCCTGCACTCTGACTATATTTCCGTTAACAGTGAATGTGCACACGCGGTTGTGTGACGTAATCATGCCATAGCCGGTTCTCAAGTAAAGAATAACAAGATAAAGCTTTCCGTTCTTCGAGCGTGCGCTATGCACATTCGCGTCTTGCCACGTTAAAAGTGAAGAGAAAACACAAAAGATATCAGTCACTGGCACAGCATTTAAAGCGTGCGAAACGAATTTAAGCCTTACGGAGACAGAACCACGATGGAATGCCTTGGCAACCAACCGTAAACTCCCCTGTTTGCTAGACCCACTTTGTCGAAGGTTCGTAAACGTGCCGAATTCGAAGAGAGATTGTTTCTAAGCATACGGTTCCTTACTTTGTGACGGTGCAGGCAAGCCTTTGCGATATCAAGACCGCCCGGATTTCACACCGTCCGAGTTTGTTTAGACATTCCCGAATGCGGCGATATTCCACACGCTCGCGCGGTACACGGGGCGGTGAAGTGACAGACGCAATAAGCTTCAATAACTTAATTAAGCGATCAAGGAGAGCAAAATCAGCTGTTTGTAGGGGCCTGGCCTCATAAATGGAGCTCACAAGCTCCGCAAAAGGGGAATGGTTGAGTCGGTATCGAAACTGGTCACCATTACTTTCCTCACATAACACTCTGCGACTCTGCCTTGAAAGCCGACTCCTTCTTTAGTTGCTTGAAAAGACGCGACACCGAAGTGACGATTAAGTGACTCCGAGTCGATGGTGAACCGATGCGAACGTCGGCGGTCTGTCCATCCTTGAATGTATAAAAACTAACGAGATCCACTGTATCATAAACAGTGACTTTTGTTAATCCTCCAGGGGCCCTAATCTGGACACTTGGCGAAAAAGTCGGCGAGAAAATCGGCGGCTGCGATTGGCCGATGTCGCACTTGACTTTGGCACCTGCCAATCGCAGCTGCCGTATTTCTCGCCGACGTTTTCGCCAAGTGTTCAGATCAGGGCCCCAGGTCGCCCTCAGCCATTTCGACGAAAATATGCACGCGAAACGAGGACAGAAATACACGTTCAGAATGGTGAAAGACGGAACAACGCCACCAGAGAACACACGGAAAGACATGAACCGGGAGACACACCAGGCCTGGCACGGACGACGGAGAGACGGTCCCGGAGCCCCCAAAAGTGTTTCGAGCGATTCCCGCGAGGGCGCGCCACGATCGTGACCAAACTATGAAAACGGTCAATTTAGGAAGCTCGCGCCATTCCTCAACTGGCGACGCTTCTTTTGTGTGACAATGCGCAAAAACTAGGACTCTTCGGGTGTTTCGAAAAAATTCTCCTTGAAAGAAATGACCGAGAATAGGTCAAATATGCTGGGTGACAACTTTTCTTGGCAATGCAGTTGACGGTACAGGCACGCATTCTCTCTCCCATTTTGAGCGTTGAATAAAGCTGTGCGCGGGCTCTCCTCCTCGCCAATGCATTGCCAAGAAAAGTTATTGCCGAGTATATAGTGCTCTCGGGAGAATAGAATAAGATTCCGTCGAGGCGGAAGGGAAACGTTTCACGTGACGACTCCTTGTAAGAACGAGCCATTGCCCGACTTAACAAACTGACACGGACTACAACGTCTAAACCAGGAAGACGGAAACATATCACCCTTTTACTAAGAACCTTCACCGTTGAATGAAGAGCAAAACTGGTGAGTCGACTGTCTTTCTGAGTCACATCTAAAGAAACTATTCATCATGTTTAACACTTCTGTCGTGTGCGCCAGCAAAACCACTGTTCAGTATATATGGTTCACTTTGAGGCACATAAGGTTGTTGCGGTGTAAACAGGAAGATCTGAGTTTTGGTACATATAGACAAACTCAGTTCTTTGACGTGACATCACTGCGGTGGCGCTGCTGTCGGCACTGCGCATGCGCAGCGCCTCGCTTCTCCCGGGGCTGATTCCTGCACATGCCCTGTGTGAGCAAACGAGGGCTTGTTTTGTAAACGCTGTGTTGGTGTATGCAGTAAATAAAATGAGCGCGAATTACTGCCTCAAGGTATTCAAAAGTAATGTCAAAGTAATTTGATTACTTTTGAAAAGTAATTGTAATGTAATGTCATTTCCTTTAGTCGGCGGTAATTTGTAACGTAATTTAATTACATTTTTGCAGTTTTCAGGAAAGTAATTAGTAATGTAATTTAATTACTTTTTGAAAGTAATTTTGCCATCTCTGCTTAATGGTGAGCAGCGCAAGGGAGCGGTGTTGGTGTTACGTCATTCTAGACTACAGTTTTGTTTTTGTGTGTTTTAAGCAAAAGAAATATATTTCCCAGCCGCAGAAATTTAGTGTAGAGCGTGTGAAGTTTCTTAGTACTTCTCGAAAACTTATGCGTATCCTTCTGTAGCCTGCCTGGAATCTCTTGGGTTTTCGCCTAAATGCACAGCATTGAAGCTCGGAAGTGGCGACATCAAGAGAAATGTATCTTCGATTGCCAATAATATTTGCGCGAACCTCCACTTCTTATTAGTTTTGTTTTGGCATTTCCGCGAACTGACAAAACAAAACTAAACTTTAGAGCCCTGCGGTACGCGCGCTTCGACTGTGGCGCAAGAGTCACACTCCGGACGCAGGCCGAATTACGTCGGGCGTTCGGTATTTGTTCGCAGCATATTCGGGCGTTCGGTCCTTATTCCCTCAAAGGCTTTTTGTTTGCCGAGATCTCTTTGCCGTCAACGGTTTCTGCCATCTGCTTCCTTCGGGGGATTTTTTTTTTTCTTCTGAAGTTCACGTATCTAACTCACAGAACGTTCAGTCTTTCCACTCTGGTGAAGAAGGGATAGCAGCGGAGCTGTAGCTTCTGTTCTCGGCGGTGGCTTTCCAGGCGAGCGGTCTGCTCTTCTTTCGCAAGGGAATCTGAAGCGCTCGATGCAGTGGAACCTTAGGCGATAGCGGCCTCGTGGCGGTTGCGGAACCATTCGTGCTGCTGCCCACGTCGACGCTCGTTCCACTCCCGCTGTTCTTTCTCCGAAGAAAGGTTGCCGCCATCTATGAGCGACGGCGACAACCAGTTGTCTCGTTGCCGCCGTCGCTCCTGGATGGCGGTAGCTCTTCAGAGTTTGGTGTCATCCTTTTTTTTGCTGGTGAAGACGATCCTGGGGAACCTAGCCCTTAACAGCTCCGCTGTAAAAAAAAAAAAATGTTTACATTTGTGTAAACAGCTAAAGTCGGTCGGCGTTTATGGTGAGACGACACTGTTTATGCCAAATATGAGAAATCTTCCCAGTGCACTGCCACTGCTAGTCTGTGACTTTTAACGTGCATCATGCAGTACCGATACTCGATCGCACGCGGGTAAGTTGCTCATCTAAACTGCAACGGGCAAGGGCGAGGATTGAATCCGGAAGCATTGGGTTCTGCAGGGGGAGCCTTCAGTTCACGTGCTCTAAGCTGCGGTGCCTTACCAAAGTCGGCCACGGATCGCCCCATTTGTAGCTCACAGACGTGCTTGCTTTAGGGTTTTTCTAAGCAATTTTTAATGTCTAGCTTGCAGACTTGCTTAAAACAATCCTCAGAAACACACATACCTGCTCCAATATGACACATCATGTGTCTAAAGGCAATTAGTAGTTTTTAATTACTGATTTCGACTTCAACGTGTTACACTTTTTCGCTGACGTCCACCGTTATTCCGAAGAAAGCGCATGATCATTCTATGTGCCTTTTCTTAAGTGTTCTGAATCGTTCAAATACCTTGGATAGCTGTGTACTGTAGATTTCATGGACACTCAAATTTGCTTGTAAGTTCGAGTCAGAGCTTCGCAGCTAATGTACGTTTCATTGTTCGAACTACCCTTGAACCGCCACAAATTAATAAAGTACTAAATAATCTCAAATATTTTTTTTTAATTTGAACGCCGGTGACATTCATTATTTCAACCATACATATTAAATTTTAAAGTATATCTGTTAAAGTTAGTTATATATTCGCTCAATCATATATCGTTGTTGTTAATGCCTGCTTAAAATACTATAAATTTCAGTATTTCCCAGTAAGCCTCTTACTTTTAATCCCACATATTTCATCGGTGTAATAGTGGGACATGCATTAAATCTTAGACCACCTAAAAAAAACATAAACCAAGAACGGTTTTTTTTTTTTTATATCACTGTCCAGATGTTACTGAATGAGAGTGCCTACTGCTTTACTATGTCGACAATGTTTATCAAATAACAAAAAATTTCTTGTCGCCCAAATTGTATGTGACTCCAGGTTCAATGATTGCATGTTATGGTTTCTGGTCAATGCAATTTACATATCCATCAAACAAATCTCGGGAATGACAAAGTAAGCCGACGGCTTAAAGGGGTCATTATGACAAACAACTCCAAGCTGGGGAATCATAACAAATTTTATTTCAAAGTTAAACGTGGCATTCCTATTAATATTTGTGAATATTCATCTGGTTATCACATTTTTTTTTAATTTTATACATTTAAAAAGGAACGTAATAATTATACTGTATGACACTCGTATGTGTATGTGTTTATTCCCACAGGAGATCCTTGCCCTCCCGGAGAAGGTCCGCAAGGTGAGTTAAGTTGAACAAAAAACTTGTAACATCAGGTAAAAACTTATATCTAACATTAGCCCTCATGCCGGAGATTCGTGACCAAGCATCAGGCAAGGCAGCAAATTGTGACGCCATGTTTAAAGAGGTTGATGTTATTATGCTTCCAGATTCGGAGATTTTTTTTTTGTCCACTACTGTGAATCTAGAAGATTGGGATTTGCAACTACATACCGAAAGGGTGAAGGATTAGTGATGCGCCAGTTTGAACTTAGGGAAATAGACGTAGAAAGGACAGCTGACTAACAACTTTGCACGTGTACTCTTGTTCTTCGCATGAGCAATCGTATTTTTTTTACAACCTGTTCATATCCACATAAATTAATAATTAGTTTTAAATATTATTTACACAATAAAAATATAACATTTACCGTTGGCCGTTCTTCCTACTTGTTATCTGGGCGTGGCACACCGCAAATACTGTTTTTCTTTGGTGTGAATAGTGATGAAGGATAAAGCGAACACGACCTTTGAGATCCAAACAGTGTTGTAATTGAGTGTATAATGTTTCGATCAACACTTTAAATGGGGCTGAACCATTTTGAGCTTTGTGTAATACTAAAATCCCCCGCCTGCGCGTGCTCCAGATCCACGATATAATAGATGCATCACCAGCGACAAGGATTTTTTTTTTTTTTTTAAGCGCGCTTGAAATAAATATGTTCTTCCTTCGGCATAGTGTTATCGAGCGCGGCGAAATTCCGGCTACCAGTGTAAAGAGATAATTAGAAAATAAATTAACTAGACTTCACTAAGTAACTTCCTAAATGTTCACCATAGCTGGTGTATTCCAGTAAAAATGTGTTGCCCGTCTTCAAAATATCTCACAACTAACTACTGCTCCGCACTATTCTTTGACAAACTTATGCCGTGAGGAGGTGTGATACCGAAATTAAACACAGCAGAAAAGCGGCGCAAGTTCTACCCGGAAGCAATGTTGGTGATTAGGTAATCTCAATTCAACAACCGCTGTAATGTATTTTGACAACTTGCAGCAAACTTTATGTTCAAATGTGCCAGTTCATATGCCCAAAGGTAATCAGTAGATTTTGAGTAATTATTTTGTGCGTTATCATTTTATCCTTTACGCCTGGCGTCCACCTCGGCAGAGGATGTTGTTCTTAAGGAAGCATTTGCTTACTTTAGATGCTCTTTGTTGAGCATTCTGAGTGGAAGAAATACTCTATATATCTGTATCCTGTTGGATTCATGGCCACTCAAATACGGAAGTTCGAATAATAGCTTTGTATCTATCAGCGTTTTAGATATTTGTAACCTTTCACGATTATAGTTACCCTTGAAAACCACATTACTAAATCCTTTCAAATATGTATTTTTAACTTTGATGACAAATTTTGGCCCTATCCATCTAGTATAGAAAGATATCAGGGTAAAGTTAACTACTCCAAAAATACGCCATTTTTTGCTCATTTCCACGACAGGGTAAATCTTCTTATAAATCGATATAACGTGCTTTATCTGCGCCTTACAAAAACTTTGTATATAACCACATTTACTTCAGTGGTATACTCGCTAGTGTACATGAAGTGTGAAATGAACTATCGAAAAAAGCAGAAACACAGATCGCGTGTAAACCTACCGTACCAGTCTGCTTGTATCAGTGTACTACATCCACATGTCTTCAATATAATATCAAATGATGAATAACTTGCCTAAAACTGGCATCATCTGTGAACCGAAGCTGAATGTATTAATTTTTTCACGGTTTCTGGTCATGTTGATAAACATGACCAGATTTTCCTGTTGATAAACAACCCCAAATTAGGTGATTATCTTGATATTTAGGGCAAAGACAATAGTTAGCAACATTGCACTCATTAACATTTTTCATACATTAGTTAAAAACCTTGTGTGTGCATGTTTGTGTATCCATAGGACCCACCGCAACCCCTCAGCCCTTCCGTAAGTAAAATTCAATTCATGCCCAGCGATGAACGAAAGCTAAGAGTGATACTAGCCACCATGTCGGCTGTTTCTGACCGTACATCAGGAAAGCCAACAATTTGTGAGGTGATATTTGTGCAGAACGATTCAGAAAGTCTGATATAGTAATCGAATGTCCAATTTTTTGCTCTACAATAGAAATCATGCTAAAACGTTTATAGTAATAATGCAAAACCCTGGTCTGCGGATGCCCCAGATTCAAGCAAAGTACAACGTGCTGACTTCATTTTGCCGAAAAGTGTGCAAGTATAGTTCGGATCGGAGCTTTGTAGCTGCTCTGTCTTTCACCCTTAAAGCTTCAAAAGCCAGCGTAGTAGTAAATCAAAAAAAAAAAAAAAAAAACGAACCATGGCAAATAATGTGTTATATCAAAAAGTCAAAATTATTTATTCATTCAAACATATCAGTCAAGGTTTAAAACATTTGAGGTTAATCTTCACCACTCCCTATATTAAAACGCATTTATATATTGCTAATATTGCTAATGAATCGCTTGTTTTGCACGCATCCTGTAGGCATCTTTCATTAAACCGCACATTTTCATTGTCGGGTGCACATTGCATATTAAATCGCCTACAGAAAAAGCATACACCTTTGGGGGGTCTACAATTCTTGAACTAGTATACACGGTTGCTAATGAACTCAGCGCGCCTAACTCTCGAATATATTGTGATTGTACATCTAGTAATAAAGCAAATTGTATGGAGCAAATATTGCTCGTCAATAACCGCATAAAAGGGAGAGGCAGGCTCTCTGGTCGCTTCAAGTTGTGTATTTACTAAAAGAAAAATATACTGAAGCAAAAAATAAAAGAAAAACCTGCTGAATGGACGCTGTAACGGGAGCGAACCAAAAAATAAATAATCTCAATTCAACAACAGCTGTAATATATTTTGACAATCGAGAGCAAACTTCAAGTTCATATGTGCCGGTTCATATGCCCAAAGGAAATCAGTAGATATTAGGTAATTATTTTTTGCGCTATTGTTTTATCCTTTATGTCTGGCGTCCACCTTAGCAGAGTACATTATTGTCAAGGAAGCATTTGCTTACTTTAGATGCCTTATTTTAAGCAATCATTTTAAGTATTTTAAGCATAATATAGGAAATAATCATGTCAGGACATCAAAATAAAAAGGATTTTTCTTCTTGCAACATGCTCCAAAAATACGACTGCCACTCGTGCCTGAATCCAAATGAAACCGCCCATATATATATATATATATATATATATATATATATATATATATATATATATATATATATATATATATATATATATATATATATATATATATATATCTGTATCATGTTGAGTCCATGGCCACTCAAATGCGTAACTTCGAGTAATAGCTCTGTAGCGATCAGCTTTGTAGCTATTTCTAGCCTTTCAAGATTATAGTTACCCTTCAAAACCACATTACTCAATGTTTTCAAATATGTATTTTTAACTTTGATGACACACATTCGAGCCCTATCAATCTAGTACTGAAAGATATCAGGCGGAAGTGAACCGCTCCAAAAAATTCATCATTTTTTGCTATTTTCAACGATCGGGTAACTACTTTCATTAATCGATATAAGGTGGTTTAATCGCGCCTTACCAAAACCTTGTATTTAACCGCGCTTACTTCAGTGGTATAATCGTGAGTGTAGATGAAGTGTGAAATGACCAACCGAAAAATGCAGCAACACAGATCGTGCGTAAAACTCTCGTACCAGTCTGCTTGTATCAGTGTACTACATCAATATGTCTTCAATATAATATCAAATGATGAAAAACTAGCCTAAAACAGGCATCCTCTGTGAACCGAAGTATAATGTATTAATTTGTTCGTGGTTTCTGCTCATGTTGATAAACATGACCGGAATGTCCTGTTGATAAACAACCCCAAGGTAGGCGATTATCGTGATATTTATGGCAAAGCCAATAGTTAGCAAAATTGCACTCATTCACATTTTTTAGACATTAGGTAAAACCCTTGTGTGTGTATGTTTGTGTATCCGTAGCAATACCCAGAACAATTGGGCCCAACGCACATCGCCCGGGTAAGTAAAATTCAATTTCTGCCCAGCGATAAACGAAAGCTGAGAGTGATGCTAGCCACCATGTCGGCTGTTTTTGACCGTACATCAGGAAAGCCAACAATTTGTGAGGTGATATTTGTGAACAACGATTCAGAGAAGCTGAAGTAGTAATCGAATGTCTAATTTTTCGCTCTACAATAGAAATCAAGCTGAAACGTTTATAGTAATAATACAAAACCCTGGTCTGCGGAGGCCCCAGATTCAAACAAAGTACATCGTGTTGACTGCATTGAGCCACAAAAGTGGGCAAGTATAGTTCGAGTCAGAGATTGTTAGCTGCTCTGTCTTTCACCCTTAAAGCTCCGCAAGTCAGCGTACTAGTAAATCTCCAAAAATCCGAACCATCGCAAATTAAATTGTGTGATATTATAGTCACAAATATTTAGTCATTCAAACATATCAGTCAAGGTTTAAAATATTTCAAGTTAATAATCACCACTCCTATATTATTACGCATTTATGTATTGCTAATATTGCTGATGAATCGCGTGCTTTGTGCGCATCGAAGTAGACATCTTTCATTAAACCAATCGTTGTTATTGTCGTGTGCACATTGCATATTAAATCACCTACAGAAAAAGCTCAAACCGTTAGAGGGTCTACAATTATTGAACTAGTCTACATGGTTGCTAGTGAATTCAGCCCACCTAACTCTCGAATATATTGTGAATGTACATAAAATAATAAAACAATTGTCTAGAGCAAATATTGCTCGTAAATAAACGCATAATAGACTGAGGCAAGCTCTCTGGTCACTTCAAGTTGTGTGTTTACTAAAAGAAAAATATAGTGAAGAAAAACTTCACTTGCTGCTCAATAGACGCTATACGAGATTATTTTCGCGACGAACAAAAATTAAGATGAACATCACAAGGTGAATTGCAAACTAAATTTGACCAACTCTCCAAATTTTCATCAATATGACTTAGATTATCATATTCTACCTTTTCGTAGAAAGGTGTTAACAAATAAAATTAAAACAAATGCTGTTTATGCTGATTTTCACTCGTATATGTGTTTGCTTCTCACAGAAGACACAGCGCCCAGCGCAAGAAGTAAGTAAAGGACTCGAGTTAACGCTTAGCGCTTAAGAAAACTGCCCATTTGATACTATACACGAACTCATCTCTGTGACGTCACGGCGCGGTGGTGGCGCGTCGGTCGCACTTCCGGTCTGGGGCTGTGGGCAGAAGTCCCCATGCCAGACGTGTATTCCTGCGTTGTTTTGAAAGAAACCAGACAAAAACCTGCCTTCTCGTCAAAACGCCGTGACTGGGGCCGTACCAAAAGTGTCGAGAAAGGTTTGAAGGTCAGTTTTCACGTGCTCGGTTCGTCCGAGAATCTGGATATGTGCCGTGAAAAGGGAAAAGCAGACGCCGTCGGACAACGAATGCTTGGGCGGGAAGCAGTTTGGGTTGAATTCACGGATACTTGTTTTCATCAGATTTATTTGTTTTGTTCCAACATGAACGCCAGAAAACCGTCAAGTTGTGCGGACCACCTGCGGACTACGTTCAGTGCGTCTTCAAGTTTAAGCGGCCGCCTGATCGTTCGAACTGTCGTCTGCTCTTTGAAACGTTTCTGCTTGTAGTCTGCTCTCTTAGACGACGCCGGCCCGTAGACCAAATGTTGGCCCGGTACTTGCGATAAGAAGTAAGTGCAGGCCACAAAAGACTTAAATTTGAAGGTTGGTAAGCAGGCTCGATGTAAACGGTAGATACAAGGAGATGTTGATCATTGTTACCAGTGACCATCACCGACTTGTTATGCCTAATTCACTTGGTCCGACACTGCTTGCGACTTTCAGTATCGACGTGGACCATCTCAGCTACGGTTCACGCTTTTGCAGCCCGAGCGGCGTCGCGACAGAAAATTGCGAGCGAAATCTTATCATGCGAATCAGGCTTTAGCGTACATACTGCGGCGTCCACGCGGATTGAATCGCCACATGTCACATTATTCACGCAAAGTTTTGCGGTATAACGAGTCTCGGTAATTTCGCTGACGCCGCTCAAGTAGTCAGACATCGCCAGGAGGACGTAGAAGCAACAATTCAAACGCGAAAAAAAGCAGGGGGACTCACACCGACGCCTACAACATCGCATTTCAATGCTTTGTTTATGGGCGAAGGCGAACTTCTTGCCCACACCCCCCTCGCGCATGCGCGGCGCCGGTGGCGTCCGCTAGGGGCGCTCCGGTTTGTTTGTAAACATGAGTTGGTGTATAGCCATGGACAGAATGAGAATGGCAGGGAGCAGTCTCCAGCCCGACCTTCCTACCTTCAATCACACTTCGGCGTTTCGTGCGCCTGGAGCGTGCATGTGGAGCGAAAGAACGGAGAAAGGCAATGAGCACTTGCTGGAGACCGGGCCTTCGTAAGACATGCCCTGCCGTTCTTACCTTGGCAGTGGCTATAGTCGACATGTAGACTGTGTATGACCGTGCATCAGACAAAAAAAAAGGTATTTTGTTACGTTTATACGAATTTCGTGTATTTGCAATATGGTTCGAGAGTTTTGAACTGCGACTCTGTGGGGAATCTATTTGGACACTATGGTTGCCCTGGCATGCTGGGAAATTTCACGAACATCACTAAATTATATATCAAAACAAAATACTAGCTCGCCCTTCCAGTTTCAATGAGACTAGGGTGGCGTTCGGATGCCTAATTTTTCGGTTTTTACTGATATCAGGCTCAAATCTTCTGAGCAGTAATATAATAACTCCGGCCTCCGGGTGCCCCAAAACACGTCGATGTATGACATAGCGAGTTCAGTAAGCAATCAATATTTGTCAGTACGTGTGAGGAATTCTTTTTCACTGTTATCGTCAAGTTTGAAACTGTCCATGTAAGTGTAGAACATACTTGAAAAAAGCATTCCAGACATCGTATGTATGTGTTATATTTAGAGTTTCGTATTTTCGGATAAATGTGAGAAAATTGGAAAAACACTAGCCGGTAAAAGTTGTGTCGATTCAGTTTTGTCCGAAAAAACTCTAATTTTAAGGTCACGGAGGCAAAAAGGAAGATGGGGTTTTACGACTGAATTTTATAATAACACGGGGTCAGTGATCCTGGAAAGAGGCCATCTCAGCTTCTTTTCATATCTTGAATTACTGAAAAAAAGCGGGGTAGCCTCTTTTCTCGTCAAAATTTATTCAGGGCCGCTGAGTCACGACGAATGACATAATCTAGTCGTGCAGTTTGGACCTACCTGTCAGTGCTTTTTAAAGAATTTAGTGTTTCAACGGCAAGAAAAGCTAGGAATCCATAGCGTTATATAGAGGGGGATTGCAGCTCACGACTGCGTGCAGGAGTTTAGTTTTTTCAATGTATCGACAGTTGTTAAGGCAACACATCATTGCGATATTTGTCGTTTGATAGTTAGAATTCCCAATGGCAAGGAAACCAGTGCCATAAGAAGCTGCAGAAATATCACTTGCGACAAGTGTGTCCTGGTGAATTTAGCTCAGATTTGACTCTGGACTATTTCTTTTGTATTTGTGTTTTGAGAAACTGAAAACAAAGTAAAATTACAAAGACGACAGAAAGAATAAAATACTTAAGAAAGGGGGACGACGGACACTTCTTCTTTCATTTCGAAACAAGAAGTGTCCGTCATCGCTTTGTCGTAAGTGTTTTATTCTTTCTGTCGTCCTTGTCCAAAAACCAACACGCTCCCCAAGTTTATAGAATAAAATTAACTTCGAAGTAAAAAAAAATTAAACCTAACAGAAATAAACTCTGATAAACTCAACTTTTCAGCGAAAAATAAACTCCGAAAAAGACTGTACGAATTTCACTCGAAAGAAACTCCGAAAACACGGAATTCTAGATATACTATGACGCAAAAGTTTTTAGAACGTCAAGTATACTAACGCAGTGTTAAGACACAACGCCCAACAACTTCCGTAAATAGGATACTCTTCACTAACGTTATTTTCGCTAATTCATTCTTTGCGATCTCCAAGTACTTCTCTTTCTTCCATCACTGTAAAAGCGGTATGCGCAGGGGAGGTGCGATGCAGCAGTTTTAACTCCGAAGGAATATGCAGTTTTAAATGGTTAAATTGTTTATCTGATCAAAAAGGAATAGAGAAGGACTGGTAAAGGCGATCGGGTTGAACACGTATACATAAAATTGACAACCATGAAAGAACGTGGTTGTCCTGTGATTGTCCTCCGTGTTTTATTCTTTCAATAGAGAAACCGCCTAATTCTTTCGAAATATCGCGATTCCGTCGTGTAATAGCAAAGAAAAGAACGGGACTATTTTCCGACTTCCAGCCGCGGGGTGGCGGCCATGGGAACTAAAGCGTGAGGCGCAGTGGGTATAATGTATTAAGTTGGCAAGATGTCCCCATATGTGGTCAATCTAATGCTATATTTGATAAATATTGTCGTTTCAACATGAGTAAATATGTCAAGAACATCGTATCAACAAAGTTGTACTATTCGCCTCGATATTTAATCTACGCGGCTCATGCGTTGAAAAGCAGAACTACGCTTTGTTTAACACTTACTTGGAGCAAGACGAATGCTACGGACGCGGGGCAGAAGCCATGGGAGGCGCCAATGCAGCGCTCGTGCACTGGAAACAACTGCTATTCACCGATGTTTGTTTGCAAACAAGCTCGCTGCCGCCCACTATCGGCGGACCCCTGCGCGCTTCCGGTTTTCCTTTTCTTTTCCTCTTGTCACACATCCTTTTGTTATTTGTACTACGTTCTTCAAAGCGCGCAGGTTCTTACAAACCTATTACAGGTACCTCTCCGAAGGAAAATCTTCTTTTCCGATCGCTGTGTGTTACTGAAGAAGAAATAAATACACTACCGGAAGTCTACGGGGGCACCAAATACTGTGGCGCCCTCGTGGTACCAACTCCCACCGAATGCGGTGAATAAGAGCTCGTGCTCTGTACCCTTGCCCGTGCTCTGTGCCGTCAGTGTGGTTGCTTTGTCTCCACCCGCGTTGGGCACAGATGAAATCACCGCGTGCCTCATAGAGAACCGTGTATAAACAAAAGCACGCTTCCACACATTTCAGTCTGGATCTCGAGGCGAATGTTCAGTTTTAGTAACGCCATCTTCCCCAGGAGAAAAAAAAACTATGCCTCCCTTCAGCCTCACCCTGTGGTGCTACTTCGTCAGTCGAACTTTTTTATGGAAATTCAAGCTCTTTGCTCCCCCTCCCCGCGGTCCTCTTTCTCCCCCTCTCCATATTCCACCAACTTTGAAGGTCGCCATGTGAATCGCCAACATAGGCCGTGCGCCCTAGAGGCTCTGAAAGAGAACCCAACCGGATCCTCCCTGTTCTCATTGCGCTTTCACTGCTCACGTGACTCGGAAGACGGTGTAATAGTTTAGAGTGGTTTGGAGGCGCCCAAAACGTTAATTGTTTGACTTTTTTTTCTAAAGAACTAACACGCGTAGGGAAAATTTGTTTTCATTCCTTTAATCCAGACGTGACAGGCAACAACTACCAGAATTATTTGCCCAAAGTCCAAACATTTATCAGCAAGAGGAGAATATTTCGCGTAATGCATTTATGTTTATCGCATAAATACAAACATCTTTTTTTCTTTTTTTTTTATGTCAGCGCGGTTGGTGGCGTGTGCTGATTTATCTGAGGCCAGTGATTAGTTCCGAGGACGCGACTCTCGAAAATTCGGCGTTGCGTACTCCCTATATAATATATTTTACGCTTAATTTATCAATCTGGGGTAATCGATAATTGTAAATTTTAAGCGATGCTGCATACGATTTCGCAAGCCTATACGAGAAAGATTATTTTATTTTTCATCGCCGTATGTTTAAATTTTTTTTGCGCGTATCACGACGCATTACCTGCGAACCAAATTTACCTTTTGCTAAAGTACCCAAACCCCAAGGGGCATGCTGCGTGTTATGATAGACGCATTGCACGTGCTGGCGTCTGCAGTAGTCACTGTTCAAAAGCAAAAGCCTGAAAAAAATTTTATCTTGCACGCGCGTTCGCCAATGCCTTGCTTTTGGTTATTTAGTACGAATCTTTTATACGGGGAAGGTGAGCGCGTGCGGCGCGCAGAACTACATTACCACCATTTTCGTTGATGCAAGAGTACTAATTTTGCAAAAGGAATTTTCCTTTCTTCTGACACACCAACAATTTATTCAGATTGGTACGTGTCGTAGTTCCCCGAACGAGGCGATAGTAGGACAAACGGGAATGGAATCATTCGTTATAAATTACAAGTTTTGCACTAGTTGGAAGAATATTGCGACGTTTGTATAGAACACCTATGATATTCGCGAGTTTAAAAGTAAGGTTTTAAATTTAAGAGTCCCATGACATGTGTTCGGGAAAAATCACGCCCAAAAGTCTTAACGGGAGTTGCATATTCAACCTCGGAGGAGCTCAATTTCGATTTCGAGGTTAGAAAACAGCCGCTTTTGTTTTACCTTCATTTCTTACTAAAGAATTGAAAGGCAGTCCACGTGTCAAACATTTCTAAGAAAATGCTAGCAGTAGAAACCAGTATATCTATATTATTATCCGAAAAAAAAGAAGTGTCATTAGCATAAATTAGAAAAAAAAGATATTACTTGCAATGGTGACTATATAATTAATAAACAGGTTAAAAGGCAATGATCTTAATTATAGCCTTCTAATCTAGGGACTGTTAATTAATCGAGTTTGAAGCTGGAATATATTATTTAAAGCTGAGTCAATGTTTTTACTTTCAGAATAAGCTCTCGACGGATGCCTCCAGAGACATGCGATGACGGATATACTATTTGTGATGCGCTCGAGATTTTCTGAATAAAACTGTTCATCATAAAACCGATCTTTCCATGTATTTTGTTTTCTCCTGACGACAATTCGTGTACGCAATTCTTCAGGTGCAGATTTTTAAGCTGTTTTTATTACTATTGTGATTGTTGAATAGTATCACTATCACCGAAAGCATTAATTCTGTCATAAATTTACCCGTTAGAGACGCCTGCCAGTGGGTCAAATAAATCAACCAAACACAATACCGAATCGTTTATGCTTACGGTCACTGCTATATTTCTAAAATTGGATTCGTTTCGCTTTTATGGAATTGCGGTTTCCCAATAACGATCACCGGTTTAGTGTTTCCCAAGAATCGGATGAATATCCTTAAAACAACCACCGTAAATATGCTTCAAAACCTTTTCTTGATTATTTTTACACTACATTACTTGAAAATAAAACTCTTCGTTATACTTTGGTACCATTGAAACAAATAGCAAGCATGGAAAAAAAACTTCAGCTGAAAAAAACAAGTGTAACATACAGATAAACACTTGCGTATCAGTCAGCGTCCCATGGAGTGGGCTACTCTGACGAAGAAGCAAAGGGCCACAACGGTTGCCTTATCCTGCACATCACACGTAGACTATATCGTTGCCAATTTTGATATGAGTATAACCATACTAGATATGTTTGCACCGTTAAGGGTGTGTAAAGGTTTAGTATGATTACACTCCTTGTTAGTCGAACCAAGTGTACATATTCACTAAGTTTATTTCGAGTACTACCATTTTTTACGACACTATAGGTTATTGTTGCATCGAATGACCTCAAATTTTGAAAATTGCAAAGAGGGTTTAGGGTAATATGGGATAAAATGAGATGCGTGGCAAAATGCGACAGTTTGTGTTTAGCGCCATCCATCTCCTAGACAAGTGATCAGAGTACGTTGAAACTTCACCGAAAGGTGCTGTGACCTGAAAACTTAGCATGTGAAAAACGTGAGAGCTATCGGCATGGGTGTTCCAAAGAATATAAATGCGTAGTTGAGATTGACGTGTTTACCCCTCGCCAAAACGGCGCAAAATTTAGCGCGAGGTTTCGCTTCGAGACGTGTGCCCCGGTTAGCACTTTCTATTTTACCAGAGTAAGCTTTAATTTTGTTGGTGCGCTTTATTAGCTCCATGCGAATCAAATTTGAGCAATCTGTGGTTTCGTTTTTTTAACGAAATGGGTTTTTGCGTGTGCGCGCGGGGGAACACACGACAATCTCGCACTTTTTGACGGGCATGTCAATAACGCACGAATCTCCTGGTTCTTTCTGAGCCGAACGTATAAAAAAACAAGGGCTTCATAGCTCCAAACGTTACATGAACAAAGCTCGTAGAAGTGTCAAGCAATAGCGTCACTTCCTGCGCACTGCTGCCACACTCTTTGGCGTACTAAAGGATGTGCTTCAAAGCCGAGCCTATCGGCTCGGTAAATGTGAAGAGCAGCGGCTGTACAAATAACGGCTGGGCTTCAGAAGGCGCATTCTTTCACAAGTTTCGAGTTTCAAGAAAATTTATTTCGTACCTAATGTTGGACAGAAAACGGGAAAAAGCAGGTTGGTTAGCGCCCTGCTCTAACGTCTTCAAGGCAAAGATGATGCTGGAGAAAGCAACAAAAAACCGGCGTTCAACTGCACCCCCCCCCCCCTCACACACACACACACACACACACACACACACACACACACACACACACACACACTCACACTCACACTCACACACACACACACACACAAAAAAAAAAAATAACCGTGAAATCGAAGCGAAAGATCCTTAGTGATCCCCCGAAGATGCGCGCAGTGTCTTAGCATTCTGCAGACCGTGCGGTGCACACCACAAGGTATTAGAAGTGCCTGGTATGCAAGGAAATTTGGAGCCAAGCAGCCCCGCATTCAGTGTGGATTAAGTGCATGGAATGCGAGGAGTGGGCTCGTGAAGAGTGCTTTGGAGCTCACACAGTGGGTTTGAAGTGTTTTTATTGAAGAAACTGAACGCATATCAAGTTTTTTAAGCGTGTCTCTTTGTACCCTCATATTGTACCACAAGGCAGGGCAAAATGAGACATTGTGTAACACAGAGGTTCGGGCGAGTTGGTTGCTCATGATTGAAAGGGGGGAACAGCGCACCCGCAAAACAGTCACTCGAGTCAACACACATACAAAAGAAAGAGACACTTACACAGCGCTGTGTATGTGTGTTGACTCGAGTGACTGTTTTCCGGGTGCGCTGTTGCCCCCTGTAGAACATTGTGTAACTTTCAGATATTGTAGTTTTGTTCCATGTTTCGCTTGCTCCCGGTAAGCAATATTTTCTGGGCATAGAGGCAGGACACCTAAGAATACCCTCATGCTGTGTTTTTCAGCAAAGGTGTATATGGCTAGGTTCCATGCATTTTTGGTATCCATGTGCAAAAACAAGTCAGGAATTGCATGTAAAAGCTCTCATTATATGGAAATGCCTATACGCCTCGTCACCTCGATATGTATTTTGCTCGGGAAAGACGTCCAAACGTCTCATAACCAAGCTACCTCCGAGAACAATGGGACTTCTACTGCTCGAGTCAGGTGACGCCACAGCTTTACATATATTAAAGCAGCAGCTGCTGAGCAGGGCATTCCATTGTGTTCTGCAGGTGCTATGGGAAGGTCACGTATGCTTAGGACTCCCGAAGTGCAACGTGTCTATTGTAATATTCGCGATCACCTGATCACGTGATCGTTCCTCGTCGTCTTTTGCGACTTTCCCCTGCTCAGTGGCGCCCCCTAAAGGTACTATATTACATCTAAGACGACCGCCATGGGTCATGTAATGATTTAACTTTAGCAAAGAATCTCACCAAAGTTGTAATGGAACCCATCAGTGTATACCATAATGATCACAAAGCAATCATCACTACCGTTTCAAAATGATGTATATGTACTCTAAATAAACATTTCGTGAAGTTCTTTTGTGTGTCTCTCGATGAATCATTTGTGGTGGTGCTCTACAGATTTCCTGGCCAACAACCTTCACAGAGTAGAATGGCTCAATTTATTTATAGCGAAGCTCTTAGGCGCCCGTTTCCGGCTTGAGCGTCGTCGTCGTCGCCGTCGGCGTAACCGCGCGTTACATTATGGGACGTTTCCCATATTGAAGTCGCACCTGATGTCACGAAGTCACCAGGGTCACGAATGACGTTACGAGGTAGGAGGGAGGGAGGAGGAGGGGGAGGGGAGCAGGAGGAGGGGGAGGAGATTAAGAGGAGGAGGACGGAGGAGGGGGAGATAGAGGAGGAGGGGAGGAGAAGAGTAGGAGGAAGAGGAGAGGAGGGAAGAGAGAGGGGCATACCCTCCTCTCCCTACCCTTCCCTTCTCCTCCTCAAGAGCTGCGCTCTAATTCGGCATTACAGGGAATCGTAAACGTCTTTCATTTTTTATTATTGAAACAAAAATGAGAATTGCCATTGAACTAATTTTTTTTTTGTTATTTTGCCCCACCTTACCTTACTGCAGCTTTAGCAGATATAGTTTTAGCGACTACGTGGTGTGATTATTGCTGCTAGGCTTTATACGAAATAGATGCTTATACAAAATATTGCCAAGAACAACGCGAAGTACAGTGCTCAACGAAACAAAATGGGCCAGCGGAGCGTGTGGCCTCGAGAATATACAGTTACTTCAGTTATCTTAGAGATTCCTGGAGTAACTAAATGACGGAGCTATATGATCACCCTAGAGTCTAGTAACTGTATGTGGCAGCCATCGCGCTACACTAACAATATGTGCTCCGAGAGTTGAGAACATGGAGTTACTTTAGCGGGGCCACGCGCTCCGCTGGTCTATTTAGTTTCATTGAGAACTGTACTTGCAATCTTCGTAATTGCAAATGCTTCCGTTACCGAAGCAGTGTCTCTATTTTTGGTACGAAATGTAGTGGCGCAGTTTATTTATCTATTTAAAATACCCCTAAAGGCCCTCCAAGCCAGGATATCACATAGAATGGGAGTTCATAAATCACACATAATTAATAACATTTGAAAAGTGACAGACAAACCACATTTTACAAAAAAAAAACAAGCTGTAGCGACAAAGAAATTAAATAGAAGTAACATACACATGAGTAGACAAAAACAAATTAGATATTATTTGACATCTTGGAAACCCTGAGATGGGGAACGATAAAAAAACGGACGAACACAACAAACTCTCAAACGCAGCTGTGTTTGAGATTTTGTTGCGTTCGCCCGTTTTTTTATCGTTCCTCATCTCAGGGTTTCCAAGATGTCGATTAATTACCAGCTCGCGTGCACTCTATCACTGCTTACAATAGATGTTATTCTTACTATTTATATTACTATTATTATTTCCCCCCTCCTCCTGGCAGCAGCAATGCTGACGAACAAATCAACGCCTAATCAGCGCTTTTGAAACCGCAGGTTGGTGTCATTTCCCCTTTGTATTTTCTTTTCCGCATTAAATCGCCAAATGTTTGCTGCTGCTGCCGCTGCTTTTGGTTGCATGTATTGATTATTTTTATTTTCTGCATTTTCTACCAACTTTTAGAAATCGTACTGAGTAAAGATCTGCTGTCAGCTTTTGAGGATTTAAAACGGGAAATCAAAGCAGAACTAAAGGGTATCGCAGACACTCTTGGCAGAGAAATTCAAGGGGATCTACCGGACCTTAAGACCAGCTTTAAATTTATCAATTAGATGTTTGAGGAAAGGAAAAACCACGCGGAAACCGCTCTTGAGAGAAGCAAAAAACTGAAAAAGAAATTGTAGGGCTACAAACAAAATGCGACGAACTTGCTCTACGAATGAAGGATAGCGAAATGTGTATCCTGAGTTCAGAGCAGTACTCTCGCTAATGCAAACATTGAAATAAAAAGTGTACCTACAGAACCAAGCGAGAATCTCGCAACGCTACTGGAAAAAACAGGTGACCAAATTGTTGAGCCCGTTGCAAAAGATGACATCGAAATATGTCATCGTCTTTTCGTCATAAACAGCTCACTAACAAAGATCGTCGTTCAGTTTGTTCATAGGGCCAAACGGAGTAGTGTACTTGAGAAGGCAAGATGAACTAGGCTTAATGGGACGAGCATTGAACCAACATCAAACTGCCCCATCTGTATTAAAGAGCAACTCCGGTCAAAAACAAAACCAAAATCAATTACTGGTATTGCTGTAGTGACACGAAATCTGATAACAGCCGAACTGTCACATCAAAGTGAAGCCACTTACTACACTACAACCGAATTTAAAGATACGACCAGCTGCACTTTAGCGGGTACGGTTTGCTTTAGTCAAGGAACACTGGCGCAGCACCCTTGTGACATCGCGTTCCGGCCGTACGGCTGATGATCAGTATTGCCATCCCACTAGAAGATAGTTTCGGCTTTGCCGTAGACGCCCGAAATTAAACTATAAGCCGATATCTATATATAAAACTTCCCACAATATCGAAAAACAAATATACCTTGCAATTCAGGAACACTGCTTAAACTGAAAATGGTCATAATCAGAAAATCAAAACTATTGACCGGTGTTGCCCTTTATTCAACAGCTTTGTCTTCAGCTGAAGAAGCTGCGCGAGAGGGAGGCGAATTGGAAGTGATTCTTGGTTTAGAACGGCCAGATTTTTGCACGTAAACTATGCTGCTCCCATTATAAAAATAACCTCCACTAACAACCTCTGGAAAATAGTTTAAGTTTAATTAAAACAGGAATTAATGTAATATAAAAATGGCAGTCGCCAATTTTCTAGATCGTGCTGATCTTCGAAAATTATCAGATATAAACGCTTTAAAATGTTTTCATTTAAACGTCCGCTCCATGAGCAGTAAATCTTACGATGTCAAAATGGTGTTATATATAGTACAGGCATAAAATTCGATGTCACAATATTCAGCGAAACTTGGTCTAATAATAAGACAAGTCCCTTTCTTCTTGATAATTGTAATAATTTATTGCTAAATCGACATAAAAACAGTGTCGTCACTAAACACGGAACCTTTAACTGAATTTACTGTGTCAACCAATGAGCATAAATTGTTAACTTTGTTTAATTAGTGTAATATTGTTTGCGTCGTCTATCTCCCTCCTGATGGAACTTTTGCCAATTTCTGTTTGTTTTTAGAGGGATTTCTTGATTTTGTATGTATCAATAAATGCACATTGTTAAGGAGTGGTGACTATGATATAGATTTATATAATGTTTCTGGTTCTCATACTGAATGTATCGCTATTCTTGAATCGAACGGTTTTAGGAATTTATTTGAAAGTCCAACCCGTGTCACATGTAACTCATCAGAAAGAAAGCAAGGCTTTCTCCCAGGAGAAATTGAGTGGCGCTGTAAATTGGCTGTTTTAACCCATTTACTATTAACTTAAAGCAACTAAAATGAGTGCCGAAGACATCCTGAAAACCTTTGAGATGGAGTCACTCGTGAGAACATTAGAGAGGTAACGAGAGATTCATTCTCAGTTCGTCTTTTACAGGGATCAAAGCCCATGTTGCCGCTAAGGGTAGTTGTAAACGAGATTGGTACATGGCAAAACGTAGTGTCGGCATTCTTGCAGTGATGCCTGTTTGCTGTTGAGTTAAACAACCCGATTGTCCCGAAAACGTCGGAAGATTTCGTCGAGTGCTTACAAGGGCTCCACGCAGATCATGTGAGGTCATATCAATGGACATCAAGTTTCATTGACATGATCCGGTTAAGGGTGCGGGAGAAACGTATATAAACGATTATATCGATGAAGGTATTTAGTTATGTCTGAGACGCGTTGTTTTGTCCCGTCCCTTTAATGCCATCGTCTCCAATTTCAACTGTGTAACTTCTTAAAATGCTTGAATCAAGCACATTGATGAGCCAAAGTTTCGCGCGTCATTTTGTAACTGCAAATATGCGATAGTGGAAATCTGCACATCTCACACTATAAATGAAAAACAAATATAACAAAATAGCCTTGTTAAGAATATTTGAATTCTTTGCCGCAAAATCCTCCGGAGGAAATTTTTATTTGTTTATAGTTTACTGCTGCCTGCACCAGTACGATGAGGACTGAATCGTCCTGGTCGTCGAGGTTATTGTGTCGTCTGCAAGCTCATGGTCAGTAGTAGTAGTATGCGTTTTGGGAAGGGGGGTTTGGGAAACCGACTGTTGTTGGGGCGTACTTAGACGCCCATGTCACAGTCGGAGGGGAAGGGTTCTTGGGAAATAAAGAGGGGAAAAGGGGGAGTAGAAGAGGGGGGAAGGGGGGGGGGGGGGGGTTTCTCGTCTTTCTCTAACCGTCGAAGTCTAATTTGCAGGCAGGGGGTCTGCGATGGTCATAGCCATCGGCACGGCTGGTTTGAATAGGTTCCAGTCGCCTAGATGGTGATTGGGGAAGTCCGATGTAAGGGAAAGAGGGTAGTTTCCTGATTTAGTTTAACCTCAGGGGTAGTATTGTTGAGTCAGTCTGTCGGAAAGGCTGTTGTCACCATTTTTCTCTTTGTTGCCTTTTTCTTCAGAGGAGGGAGATTAATCCTGTCTCGTCCAGGTAGTTTTCCAGTGCCTTCAGCGCCTTCTTTTTGGTGCATTTTGTGCCTCGTGGTCTGATGATCTCCTCAAGAGAGCTGTAGGGTAGTTTGAGTTTTCTGTACTCTTCCTGGAGTGCCCTTCTCTCTGTGTCGTAGAGGTTGCATTGTAGGAGGAGGTGGACGTCATCTGCGCGAGTCCCACAGGTGTTGCAGTCTGGACTGCTAGAGGCTCTCATCCTGTTTATCCATGCGGGGGTGAGGGCGCTGCCCGTCCGAAGTCGGTGGAAGACAGCCGCCGTTGCCCTGTTCATACGTGCTGGTAGCCGGGCCGGGTGGTCGCCTTGTGCCATCCTTGCGTCTGGATGTTGACTTGCGATCTCCCTTGCCACAAGGAGCTTGGCGTCCGCGGACGGGGGCACCTTGGATGTGGGCGTAGAGGGCTCATCATGGGCGAAGTTGGCCATCTGGTCGGCGATCTCGTTTCCCTTGATGCCACAGTGGCTTGGCAGCCACTGAAACCTGAATTGGTGTCCGAGTTGCTCCAGTGCCATCGCTTCTGCTGCGATTCTTCGCGCCAGTGGTGGAGCCCTCTCCAAGTTATCTAGCATGGAGAGCGCGGCTTGTGAGTCGCACAAGATTACCCACTTGCCGCCCCTGGTGCTGCCTTTCTGAACGACCTCGAGGGCGAGCAGGATCGCTGCTAGTTCTGTGGTGGTGCTGGTTGCATGGCTCGCGTTATAAAACTAATGCAACTATACACACATCTAAGCAGCGCACAAATTAGGGAGTTTTAGAATAACGTACTCAATTTTAGCGCAGGCTAGTTCTAAATTTAGCGCTGGCGTTAGCTCAATTTAACGCTGGCGTTAGCGCATGGTACGCAAGGGAGGTTTAGAATAACGTTTCTCCGCTGTGACGCAAAAGGCCAAGCATCTCGCGCTTGCAACGCCAACAAGATACAGTCACGAGTTTTATTTCACACGGGAAATGCTGTAACTTAAAAGAAAATAAGTTTTTTTTGGTCCACTGTTACACTTTAGATTTGTTTAAACATGAGAATGCGACGCGAACGGTTGACCGGTCGTGTCCGCCTGCGTTGCCTCTGCAAGAGGGGTCTCGTGTACTGACCTTCGCCGATAAAGTCTCGCGCGTCGCAAGCAACAAGTTCCCGGTGATCGTTGCCGACCTTACTGGGTTTTCCAAACCGAATGCAATGTCGTCCTGTGTTAAAAATCGCAGTAGCGATGATGCTGCTAACGTCGTGCTCACGACACGCCAAAGTGGCTGCAGCCGCTGCAGCCATGTTCCTGGGAGCCGCCATTTTTTAACTGTGCTCGTCTTGGATTTAGCCAACCTCTCATTACGAATCCACCTTGGAGGAGCGCAAAGACCCTTTGCGTACGCACGCAGTTTCCGAAATATAGCGTACGCAAGCCGCAAAACGTGGTTAGCGCTCGGCCCGTGCTCAGTGGCGACGACGCTATTCTTTGCGTACGCAAAGCTTTAGCGTGCGCTATTCTAAAACTCCCTATTGTCCGGAGGTTCGAGAAGCTTCCTGCTCGTCATATTTGAGTGTAAGGTCTACATGTAACGAACGCAGAACGAACAGTATGCGGACTGTAGGCTGCGACCGAAATAAGCTGTAGTGGTTGCATCAGACACCGCCAGCGCCCGGGAGACCAGACTGGCTCTCGAAAGACAGTCAATCAATCAATCAAAAAGCTTTATTGTGTTTCCCAAACAGCTTTAGGGGCCTTTTTTAGGGTTACACTTGACATATTAGAACAGTACTGAAGTAAGCAAACTACATGTCGATCCTGACCACTATACTATTCTTAAACTTTTTTAAAAGGTATTCGAACCGTTGTGATTGGAATTCCCGTCCTGCGCTGTGTCGGAACTCCTGCGCTGAATGCTAACACATGTGGTCGAGATTCCGCGTAGCGACAGCAGCAAAGTTTAGCAACATTTTTTTTTTTTTTTTTGTGAAAAGCTCTTGTGTAAAGACATTGTGTGCTAAAAAAGAAAAAAAAAGATTCTTTTTTTTTTTTGTCAACGCCGGATTGAGTTACGGGGAGCTTATGTACGGGAAGTTCGTGCTAAGAGCTGCACACACAAGGGCACGATAACATCTTGATTTACCTTGTTTTTCCTTTCGAACCTCCTCGCCTAATTATTTTGTTCCTGTAGCGTCTCCAAATTATACTTGAGATCGGAAACATCGGGCGTTTAAATAATTATTATGTTTTTCGTTCCCAGGGAGATAGCTGTTGCGGTCACTAGGGGCAACCGCAAGGGAAGCTCTCAATGAAAACGGACCGTTGTCAACGTCATCCTTTTGTTCATAGCAACAACCTGGTGTTACTACGAAAGAAAAAGAAGATATGTTCAAAACGGATAGTTGTGCAACAATCACCCATTACGCCATTAAAAAAAAAACCAAAAAACTTGCAGTTGTTTGCAAAGCTTGGCCGCCAACGACCTTGCATTCCACCTCTCACTCTGGACAGCAACGATTGTGTTGAACGAACGTACGTAAACAAAGTTTACGTACGTTCTTACGTACTTCCTGACGGAGATATCAATGTTTTCTTGAAAAGAATGACGCGGAATATATTTAGGGTTCAAAGTTTTCGGTTTAAACCGATAAAAACCGATAAAAGTACGCCGGATCCGTTTTCGGAAATCCGGTTTTAACTGAAAAAAGGTCAGTTTGTAGGTTCGGCGTTTTCGGTTTAAACCAATAAAAACCGAGGAAAGTACGTCTACTCCTTTTTATGAAATTCGGTATTGACCGAAAAAGGTAAGTTTTTAGGGCCGTGTCCAGGTGGGTGGGGGAGAGTGGGGTGGAGAGAGAGAGAGGCCTTTACAAGGTTCGACATTGTGTGACGTCTTCGTGATTGCCCTCTTAGAGGGTTCAACATGAAACAAAAGAGGTCTTGGATTGGCCGCGGGACATATGCGTCCTTTCTGTGATCGGGCTTCGTGTGTCAAGTTCTCGGTCCTAAAAAAAAAGTTCGGATGTGGGCTAGTTTAAGGTTTTCGCTTCATGCGCTTCAGAAGACATCGAGGAGAGCCGTTTATATCTTCCTTAACACCCTCTCTCAAACTTCCCTGTGGTTAAAAACATAAATACAATAGATTTTTTTTTTTTTTGCCTTTCGGCTAGATTCTGTACGGTCATCACCTCAGACGGTCACGTCGTCAGAATGGGAAGGAAAAAGAAGCGCGCTGAAGATTATGCCAACGAATTCCGCGATTTTGAGGTGTGTCCTGACGGAAGTTGTAGCGTTATTCTTCGAGTGATCACAAATATCCCAGCTACAAGGATCATCTGATCCGGTGTCCGATGGTGTTTTTTTCATATTCACCAAAAAAGAACGGTAAACTTTTTTGGGAATAAATATACACAAAAAAAACCTAAAATTGAATTTTTAAATAAACACCGCAAAAAGTACGCCGAATTTTGAAAAAATAAAAACCGAAAACGCGAAACCCTAAATATATTGCAGCCAGTCTTGTGGAACTTCTATGTTACTGTAAACTACTTTCACCTCATAAACCTGGTCATTTCCCTTTTTACAGGTTTTATAGCATCCGGTTTTGGGAGTCGGTAGAAGTCTTCATTACTGCAAAATAAACAACAAAACACAGTTTCTTTATAGTAATAAAGCCGAGATTTTCTTCAATGTTGATAAATGTTTTTCTTAGAAAATAAAAATTTGAAAAGTTATTTTAAAAACGCTTCCCATTTTACTACGCAGCAACGTTGCTTTCCGTTTTGCACCTCGCATCTGACGAGATTTAGGTTTTATAGAATCTCATATAAAGGTATACTATATATTATGTTTATATTTTCAAATAAATCGATATCGCACAATGTTACCAGTAGAAATAAAGCAAATAAAAATGGAAAGTTTTTGCAGAAATCGATCTAAATTTTGCATGATTTTAGAAACATTCGTTCAATCATATCGATATAAAGAAATTTGTTTTGTACGCATATAGTTGAAACATTGTTGTATAACAAGAGCTACATTTGAGTTTTCTGGGTATGTCAGAGTTATTAAATATCTTACATATGTTACATGCGAGAACTTGCCAACCTTTGACAAAAATCATAAAAAGAACACAGTTCGACATTTTTCTAAATGTATCTCAAAATCTAAAGATTTGTTTTTCAGTTCATAAAAAAATAATGAAATATATTTAGAGAGTGTCACAAAATAGTCCCAGTGTAGAATATTCATAAATGACGAAAAAAAACGTGAAAGGTTAACGGGTTACTGACGACACCAAGATCGATAGTTTTTACTGTCTCAAGCGCATCAAAAGTGCGTAACAAAACACACAGCCGTAACAAAAAAACAATCACCGCAAAAAAAAAAAAAAAACATTTTAGAGCTTGTCAAAGTTTGTGTCCTCCTCCCTCACTTTTGTGCTCCTCCTCGCTTCTTTTTTTATGACGTAATTCGCGAAGACATTTTTGAAATCGTTAAGAGGTGTCGGCAGCAACATGTCACTAATAATTAATTATTTTCATGCACAAAAATAAGTTTTTACTCCGGCTGCAGAAGCACTACAATGCTGACTTCGTAAAACAAAAATCAGGGAGCGGAAGTGTTATTGACGAGGCATGGACCGCCTCAGCCTTTTCTTCGTACGCTGAATATGGCGGCACCCGGCGGCTGGGCGTTGAGAGAAATGCGCACGGCGGGGAAGTCGAGGAACGCCTCGGACGAGTTGTTTTTTTTTTTTTTTTTGTTTTTTTTTCGGTGCCAGGATAAAGCTCCCTGTTAACCTCTTACGCAGCACCTTTGCGACATCACCCATCACGTCACTAACCAAAGTTTGCTACGCATTGTTTACTTCCTTACCTTTTTAAAAATAGTTCCAGATCGTCTAACACTGCTAAAAAAGAGGCACTGAAAGTGACGCGTCATGTGCACGCGAAGAAGGGTGTCGCGAAATACTTCCGCCCTTGGCTGGGCGGCACGTGCGCGTACCCATCAACGACAAAAGGGAGAGGGAGAAAGTTAAACGACACTTCCTGCTTGAAGTCGTCCAAAAAGGCAAGGAGTGCACCATGTCGCCACCTACGTCATAGATTCGGGCGGACGTTTCAAATCAAGCTTCCTGAAAATATTTTTTTTTTTGTTGCAATTACGCACTCCTTAAGCATGGTATTTTAAGGAAATCCCTACGAATCACTTTCAGTCGCTTGCAGTAGTTGAAAAATTTCGATGTTAGGGTTGTCAGTGTACTTTTAAATATGCGATCTCCTACAGGTAGGAGAAATGTCAGTTTTTGTCTCGGCCAATTCAATGGTCACTTATTTTGTTTTAAAATCCAGCAAGCTTGCCGTGTTTGCTCTTATTAATTTAAAAAATGGTCCCAAACGTGTGGTCAGACTAAACAAATCAACCCCAAAGACGTGCCTACATTGAGATGAAACCACTTGCTCTTGACTGTCATGTTTGTTCCTCTACTTTGCACTCCTCTTCTGTGCGCTTTTTGACTAGAATGAGAGGAAAACATTCAGGTTCATTATAGTTGCCTTCGAATTATTATTTATTATTTATATATAAGGATATATGTTCAAAACACTCGTCCACAATAAGTCACACGGTTCTTCGCTACGTTTCTGCTATCGGTCACGTTGTCGCCTAGTCACATCGATATTGATTAATAAATAAAAAATAAATAATTTAAATGAAGTACATAAGAACATTTAAAACAATTAAAAAGAGAAGGAAACACTGCAAAAATTAAGGATGATTATTCTGATTATAATTTTGTTTATCGCGAGGAACTTTAGACTTTACTCGCGCCCATCGACACACACAAAAGTAGTGGTAAATTTTGAAAAATTAATTGCTTGAGTATTATAGTACACACAAATAGTGTTTCGTATTAGTCAAATAACCCTCGAATATATGAACATTGTTTAAATGTCCGAATGTTGGAGTTAAAGATGCTAGATCAGGGGTGGCCAAGCTGTGGCTCGCGAGCCGCATGCGGCTCTTCGCGTGCTAAAGTGCGGCTCGCGGCTCCCTGCCCTATCTCCCCCCCCCCCCCCCTTCCCCTTTCACTTCCCCAAAAACAGAAATGGAACGCGTTTTAAATCGAACGACAGGTTGCGGTTTACAAGTCTTGTGCTACTGCTAACTTACGTACAGTTGGACTGCTTTCGACTCGGATAGGTTGAAAGTAGTTCCGAGTTTCGTTTATTGCTCTAAACAAAAATTTGCCACCCCCCCCCCCCCCCCCCGCGGCTCTTGGAAGTTTTGTGGTTTTGTTTGCGACTCTTAGGCCGGGTCAGCCTGGCCACCCCTGTGCTAGATGATGGTTGATTACGAAATGTTGTAAAAATATTGTATGCGGTTCATTGAACTGGTAAGATTGATGTTTTCAACTGAGAAAGTGGGAGTAACCCGTAATGTTACCTTCTGCACAAAAGGTTAATAGCTAACGTGAAGGGTCGGACAATCAACAAAACTGTGCAAGCATGTATATAAAGAAATAAAATCGCGCATTTTGTCTCTCGGCGTTTAGTGTCAGAAATCCCTTTAGTCGTAAAAGTCGCACATTATCGAAATAAATAGTACGATCAATGTCATGTCACAGTCATGAACAATTCAAAGCAAACCATCTCGCTAATATTTAGACGATTGCTTAAAATCAATACAATGCCATACTCTCAGAAAAAAGGGTGTATATATTCCTCTATAAAGGGATGAACGATCTTGTCCTCTATATTTCTTTATAAACAGAGCAACGTTCGTCCTTGCAAGCGGGGGAGCAAAGTTCCTAACTTGTCTGCGTAGCAACATGGCGGCTCCAAATCGAGCGAATCGAGCTGAGTAAGGCTTAACGAGAACGCCAAGACGCTACGGACATCGTTGGTCTTTACGCGGAACGCTGCCGCGATTCAACCGAAAATAGCTAGCATAGTTTTGAACAGGCAAATACCTCTCACAATTGGCGGCCTTCCATGCCTGCTAAGCAGCTATCGCAAGAACGCAGTCAATCGCTTCGTACACATCAAAATAGGTTTCTGCTTTTGAAGCGAGAGGTGTAGAAAATGAAATGATACCACCAGCTTTTCACAAACTGTATTTATTGCCAAAGCCGAATTTCTGCGCCGGCAGAGAAACGCGTTTCGAACGCAGTCACTCAGTCTTCTCGTTTTCAACACTACGATGTTAAACCGACATAACCAAAACCCAGCTACTGCGCGCACCTCACGCCTTGGCTTTGCAATTCCTAGAGTCACATTTCCTTCGTTAGCACCGCACGTCAAAGATGATGTGAAGCATTCGCGAAACCAAAAAGGGTTTCTGGAAATAGTCATTTCAGAGCAGCCTACTTGGCTGGTTGCATGGTCCCCGATAAATCGCGAGGCGTGAAAGAAGGTTAAATCGCTTGTTACCTGCTGGCAGGAACAGGCAGAGTATTGCAAATGTCGAGGCTAGGTGGCACTAGGTACCGTCCAATCTATCGGCCACAAGCAAAGTGTTGCTTAACTATTTCGATTCAGACATTTTTATACGCACAGTCGCGTGCCCTACATAGGAAAGCATTCGTTGTACAGTTCACGTATACAGTGAGAACATACGTAATACACAACAAGTACAAATATCAACATGAACGCACACCAACGCCATCACTGACTTCGTACGTTGAGTTGGTGGCGGTGCGTTTAGGTTTTATGACATTTAGGATAGCCTAGGTTAGCCTGGCCCCAATTATCTGGCATGGGCAAATGACGATGTCTCCGTACTCTGCGCTTCCGCCTTTTATACTTGTCGTTTTGAAGGAAGGGATTTCCTCGATGATTATCGAAGCAATACAAATTTAACCAGTATATGGATTTTTTCTCAGTACTGTCATTGCTCAGAAGGTAATGTGAACGGCACGAGTGATGAATCTTTTAGTAAGAAGTCAACCCTCGGGTTGTAATTATGTGCGACAAGTTTTATATGTTATTTCAACTCTCAGAGTTTGGGGTAGCTTTTAAGAATTAAAAAGGTCTATATCGTACGAAATGCCACTGTTTAAAAAGGAACGGTCTTAGCGGGAAATTTAAAAGATATCTTTAAAGTATTTAGTAGAATCGGGCGGATTTTTTATTGGTTTTTAGCTGATTACTGACGCCCAGCGATGGCAACACTAGTTCCTTCGCCGCTCGCGGCTAAGCACTACCGCACGTTTCTGGGCTAAAACGGCATGCGAAATTATTTTAGGGTTGCGCTTTTTGCATTACTGCGGACCCGTTTTGCGGCCTCGTTTGGACCTACTTTTACGGGCCTACCCACGTGGAGAAAAACATTTTGGGGTTATTCTAACACTAGTTTTCTATTATCGTTCTCTCTTTCGTTGAATTTTCTGAATCGAGCTACCCGCGAACAGTCCACAGAGCCTTCCCGAAAGTCCTACCTCAGAAGCACAAAGCAATCCCACTTGGTTCCGCGAACTTTACCTCACTGGCGCTAACTGCCCGCGATCTACGCTACCTAACCACTAAGCTTCCTCTACTCCGTCCAGCCTGTCGAACCAAAAGGAACAAAATACCAACCAATAAAACCATCTGGTTACGCGAGCGAAATGCAACTCTCAATCCAAACCAACCGCTACACTAGTCTGTGTTGCAAGCCCCGTGCATGTGTAAAGGGGTTTGCAAACTGGCGGAATGGTCCGTGAACGGCTCATTGCTTCATCAAAAAAGCTGGACTCCCTTTTGGTTTTTCATTTAATTTATTTACCTTGAGCAACCGTGTTCGGGTATTACACAAGGGAGGGTAAGTAAGAAGACACTTGTTTAAACACAAAAGTAAAAATCACATACAAAAAGAAAACATGGTACAAATGTTAAATGGCAATAAAAAGTTAACAAATCACTATACAAATTTATAACTCGTTCATTGAATCTAAGAAAACAGTGACAAGTTCACAAAACTTATATGTGTTAATTTCTAGTACAATGTCATTGGGTAATGAATTCCAATCATCAATAGCAGGAGGCAGCATGGAATTTGCGAAAAACGAGGATGAAGTGCGGGTGAATTTGATTTTACACACATTGTCAACCTTAGCGGAACTTCGATCTGGGACGCCGAGAAGGGTCATTTTCATCCGCGGATTGTGATAATATATTTTATGAAGAAGGGCAAATAGCGAGAGCCTTCGACGAAAAGAAAGTGTTTGGAGACCAGCCCGATTACAAAGTGAAGGGATACTGGTATAGGAAGAGTAGTCGGAGTGAATGTACCTTAGTGCTCTGTTTTGAATTTTTTCTAGTTCGTTAGAGAGATAATTTTGAAATGGTGACCAAATTGATGATGCGTATTCCAGTTGGGAACGAACCAAAGTTGTGTAGGCTAGCCTTTTGATTTCGGGCGAACAGAGTCTGAGGTTACGTTTTAAGTATCCAAGTGTGCGGTTAGCCTTTGCGGTTAACACGACAGCGAGCTGTTGCCAGCCATGGTGAGTCGGACAGGGGGAAGCGATGTGACTGGCCCAAACCTCTGTTTACGTGCTCGGTGCGTTGCACCACATGCGGAAGTCGGGCCTTTCGCCCCGCCGTGACGCCTGACTTTACGCAAGTGTTGACGAACAAAGCCTTGACCTTTTCTTCACCCCGCTCGTGAACGTGATTGGTAACATCCAGTGGTTTCGTCATGGAACAAGTCACGGGGCGGGACGCCGTAGCTTCCCGGGACGTGTCGTGGCGAGGAGTGAAGTCTCCCCGGTTTTGCAATGAACTTTCTCCAGCTCGACACGGGAACAGCGCCGGTTCTCCCGCATTCCGTTCACATTCCGTTCTCTTGAATGGAAAGTGGTTAGGTCGGTCAGGTCTTATCGAAGGTTACTCAATCGCGTGTCTGCGCCATCCGAGGCCAGAGTGAAGTCGTGTATGCTGATGACCATCGCCGTTCCCAGAAGATGTTTGCTTTCTTGGGTGTCTTGATTCTCTTCGGCTCTGGTAAGCTGCGTGTTTTCATGGTTACTCACAACTTAAAAAGACAACTAAATGAGAAACAAAGTTGTTGAAATGGCTTATTTGGGACACGTATATAATTTTTCCACAAAACAATCTTTTTGTTTTTTTATTATTTACGCCGTTGGACGCAATTCAGGTGGAGGAAGTTCGCCCTAGGCCCCCTATGAACGTAGTTAACTACGCTCCACTTCTCCGCTCCCATAGGTTGGAGAGATAATGGACGTGTGGATGGTTTGTTGTAAAACTGTTTCTCAGTGCCGTAAATCCGTAGATGTAGTCTTCTCGACAATGTAGTTATGTTTGAGAAACAAATAATTCAATGATAGAGTCATCATTGCTTTCAAAAGTATCCCAAGATTGCCTCTTCCGAACTGGTGAGAAATGATAACAAACATGACTCTCGGCGTCTGCGGAGTGCTCAACGAACGCAGCTCGTCAAGCTTCTCTATTTTCACGAGTGCGAGTCGTTTTTAGTTCACCTAGGTGTTTAGAGGAAGATCGCCTCAACCGACGCGGTTTGCAACCAGACATGTTTACGTAACGCGTTACTAGTAACGAGCTACTTCTACCTAGTTGCTTCTTTTGGTAACGAGTAGCTACTTTTTCAGAAAGGTAACTAGTAATGCACTTAGTTACTTTTAAGGCCAAGTAACGAGCAACGGAATTTCGTTACTTTTTGAAGAGTAACATCTACAACAAAATTTGAACGGTCGTCGTTTTAATCCTCCGCCGAGTATGCGACAAAGGCAGTTGGGCAACCCGAAACACAACTAAACTGTATGAGAGAAGTGTAGCAACGTTTCTCCTTGAACACGTAAGTAGAACTCTGCAGCTGGGAATGTTCTTCACCCAGCGAACAGGATAAGGTTCGTCGGTTGAACCTTCTAGAATCGTGTATACACACCGAATGTAAACGCGGAAGTAGTCTACACGGGAAGGCACATAATCCATTGCCAACTTCGAACTCTAGAAGCAGGGAGAACGAACGAAAGAGAGGAATCCCAGACTAGGGCATACACCATGGGACTTCGAGGGGGCGAACAAAAGAAACAAGACAACTGTTTGTTATTTTTGGTGTCTCGGTTTCTCTTCGTGCCGGACGGGTACCCGCCGTCCACAATGAAGGTTCCGTTCCTGAAGACTCACCAGCTCTTCCGCAAGTACAACACAGCCGTTCCTTCGAGCTTCTCAGTAGAACACCGTGACTCTCCAGCGTCGCCGGAGATCTACTCCCAGGGAGGTGGGGAAACATAACTGAAAAACATTTCGAGAGGCAGCCACTGATTAAATGCAACGACTACTTAAAACAAAAAAAAAAAACATGAAACAAAAGCAGTTGCGTATTTGGTCGTCAAAGTAACGAGAAAGAAAGCTCCTTACGTTTGAGGTAAAGTAACTCGTTCCTTTTGAGAATCGATAACGACTAACGTATTTAGCAACATTTTGCGCGAATAACAAGTTACGGTATTTACGAGGGGCGTTCATAAAGTTCGTATTATTGGCACAAAAATTAAAAAAAAAAAACGGAACAAAACAGGCATCAAAATGAGCGCGCGTCCCTCTAGTTTCCGCACAGTATAAACATCGCATGCTGTAGTAGCTCGGAACGCCGCTAGAGAGTCGAAACAAAAATGGCACCGCCCGTCGGTGCAAAACACATGCAGTGATCCGTTTTTTTCATTTGAAGGGAAGCAATGCCAAGGATATTCATTCCAATCTGGGAGCGTTGTTCGGGGACAACGCCCCAGTTTATGACACTCTGGTTAAATGGCGCCGACGCTTCCAGTGTGGCCAAATAAGAGGAAAGCATTTCAAGTGGAGCGATTCCTGAACACTCGAAACGAGGAGTTCTATAACAATGGTCTCCGGCATGCGGTGCATTGCTGGAAAAGTGGGTAACTTTTGGTGACGAACATGTAGAGAAAGTCTCAACTCCTACTCGAGTTTGATTGCTGAATCTCTATTCCTTCGTTACAATAATACGAACTTATGAACGCCCCTCGTATTTATTCTTTGGGGTAAGGTGTACATGTCTGTTTGCGACAAAGATCTGTTGCAAGTACTGCGCCTTCGGAAGCACTGTTGGGGTGCGTGTTTTCGTAGAGGGACTGGCCTAAGCTTAGCGTCCCACGTCAGCGATGTTGCTCGATCTGCCTTGATTTGATCGTGTGCGCGTGTTGATGCTGAATAAAAAAATTGGTTCTGGTAAAAGCGGCCCCGCCGCTCTGTGAATTGTGAAACCGTCGTGATTGCAACCATGGTTTTAATGCCGAGACTTCAACCTTGTCGTAAGAGTAAGGCTGAAGCGACGCAAGAAAGGTCATTTTGATTACGGCTATAAGTTCAATCGGGACATCTGCAACGCATGTGCAACTAAGTCACCTTCCTGGTCCCTCAACAAGTACCAGCGGTCATGTGGAGATGGGGTCAGACGACGACAGCGGTGACGAAGACATAATCGATGTGCCTTTCTGTTACCTGCAAGTGTTTTCTTTTTTTTTTTTTTGTTTTGCATTAGTGTGAACATTTATCAATTTTTGCCTCATCTGTGAGGAGGTTGATGACAACCGCAGCACTGATGTATCTAGTATTCTAGTTACCCTTTTTCGAAGACTCATTTATATGTTATTTCAGCTCTCACAGTTTGGGCTAGCTTTTAAGGATTAAAAAGGTTTATATCATACGAAATGCCATTGTTTAAATAAATATCGGTTTAAGCGGGAAATTTAGAGGATAAGTTTAAAGTATTTAGTGGAATCAGGCGGATTTCTTATTGGTTTTTAGCTGATTACTGACGCCCAGCGATGGCAACACTGGTCTATTCGCCGCTCTCGTCCAAGCACTTCCGCTTGTTTCTCGGCTAAAACGACATGCGGAAATTATTTTTAAAAGAAAAACGAATTCCGCCTTTTGCATTATTGCGCACCCGTTTTGCGGCCTCGTCTGGGCCGCACTTTACGGGCCTACCCACGTAGAGAAAAACATTTTGGGGTTATTCTAACACCAGTTTTCTATTATTGTTCTCTCTTTCGTTGAACTTTCTGGATCGCACTACTCACGAACAGTCCACAGAGCCTTCCCGAAAGTCCTACCTCAGGAGCACAAAGCAGTCCCACTTAGTTCCGCGATCTACGCTTCTTAACCACTCAGCTTCCTCTACTTCGTCCAGCCTGTAGAACTAAAAGGAACAGAATACCAACCAATAAACCCACCTGGTTACGCAAGCGAAATGCAACTCTCAATCTAAACCAACCGCTACACTAATCTGCGTTGCAAGCCCCGTGCACGTGTAAAGGGGCATGCCAAATGGCGGCGTGGTCCGCGAACGGCTCATTGCTCCATCAAAAAAGCCGGACTCCGTTTTTTTGTTTTTGTGTTTGAACACGACAGCGAGCTGTTGCCAGCCATGGTGAGTCGGACAGGGGGACGCGATGTGATTGGCCTACCTTCTGTCCACGTGATCGGTGCGTTTGACCGCATGCGAGAGTCGGGCCGTTCGCCCCGCCGTGACGCCCGACTCCAGGCATGCCTTACTGAACGAAGCCTTGACCTCTTCTTCACCCCGCTCGTGAACGTGATTGGTAACATCCAGTGGTTTCGTCAAGGAACACGTCACGGGCCGGGACGCCGTAGCTTGCCGGGACGTGTCGTGGCGAGGAGTGAAGTCTCCCCGGTTTTGCAGTGAACTTTCTCCGGCTCGTCACGGGAACAGCGCCAGTTCTCCCGCATTCCGTTCACATTCCGTTCTCTTGAACGGAAAGTCGTTAGGTCGGTCAGGTCTTATCGAACGTTATTCAAGCGCGTGTCTGAGTTATCCGAGGCCAGAGTGAAGTCGTGTATGCTGATGACCATCGCCGTTCCCAGATGATGTTTGCTGTCTTGGGTGTCTTGATTCTCTTCGGCTCTGGTAAGTTGCGCGTTTACATGGTTATTCACAGCTCAAACAGACGTCAAATAAGAAACAAAAACCCATTTTTTTTAATGACTTATTCGGGACATGTATATAATTTTTCCACAACACAATTGTTTTCTTTTTTTATATATTTATGCCGTTAGGACGCAATTTAGGTGGAGGTAGCCCGCCCTAGGCCCCCTAGGAACGTAGTTAACTACGCTCCACTTCTCGGCTCCCATAGGTTGGAGAAATAATTGACGTGTGGATAGTTTGTTGTAAAAGTGTTTCTCAGTGCCGTAATAGTATTCTTATCGACAATGTAGTTATGTTTGAGAAACAAATAATCTAGATAGAGCCATTATTGCTTTCAAAAGTATCCCGAGATTGCCTTTTGCGAATTGGTAGGAACGATTACAAGCATGGCTTTCGGCGTCTGCGGAGTGCTCAACGAGCCCAGCTCGTCAAGCTCCTCTATTTTCACGAGTGCGAGTCGTTTTGCTTTCGCCGAGGTATTTAGAGGAAGATCTCCTCAACCGACGTGGTTTGCAACCAGACATGAATACGTAACGCGTTACTAGTAAAGAGTTATTTCTACCTAGTTACTTTTTTCGTAACGAGTTGTGTATTTAGTTACTTTTTTAAAGAAGGAACGAGTAGTGTATTTAGTTACTTTTTTAGAAAAGGAACGAGTAACATACTTAGTTACTTTTAAGGCCATGTAACGAGTAACGGTATTTCGTTACTTTTGAGGAGTAACGTGTACAACAACGTTTAAACATTCTCCTTTTAATTCTAACCTGAGTATGCGTCTATTGCGACAAAGGCAGATGGGCAGCCCGAAACACAACTAAACAGTATGACAGTATAGCAATGTTTACCGCTGAACACTTAAGTAGAACTCTACAGCTCGGAATACCTTTCACCCAGCAAACGCAATAAAGTTCGTCGGTTGAACCTTCTAGAATCGTGTGTACACAAAATGTAAACGCGAAGGTTGTCTACACGGGAAGGCACAGAACTCATTGCCAACTTCGAACTCTAGAAGCAGGGAGAACGAACGAAAGAAAGGAATCCCAGACTAGGGCATACTCCATGGGACGTCGAGGGGGCGAACGAAAGGAACAAGACAACTGTTTGTTATTTTTTGTGTCTCGGTTTTTCTTTGTGCCGGATGGGTACCCGCCGTCCACAATGAAGGTTCAGTTCCCGAAGACTCACCAGCTCTTCCGAAAGCACAACACAGCCGCTCCTTCGAGCTTCTCAGTAGGACACCGTGACCCTCCAGCGCCGCCGGAGTTGTACTCTCTAGAAAGCGGGGAAACATAACTGAAGAAAACTTCGAGAGGCAGCCACTGATTAAATGCAACGACTACTGAACAGAAACAAAATGAACCATGAAACAAAATCAGTTGTGTATTTTATTTATTTATTCATTTATTTTCAAAATACTGTAAATTCCCATTGGGGGATTATAGCAGGTATGGTACAAATAAAAACAACGCACAAAACTTTTGAGGCGCGCGAAAAACAGAAATTTTTAGAAATCGTCAATTTCTTTCATATTGAAACAACAAAACAGAACAGAACAGAAAGAACTAATTCACAAACTTGCTAAGAAGGTCTTGTTCAAGAGCTTGAATGAACGCATCCACATTTGTGTAGATAAAAAATAGCGGATCAAGGCTGTTCCAATCCCTTACAGCTGAAGGAAAGCAAGAGTACCTAAAAGTATTATTATTGAAAGAGTATTCGGTTAATGTATTGCAGTTTACGTCTTGTTGTTCTTGCCTGGGAAAAAATTACGTACTTGTTCTTGTCTATTTTAAAGGCGTCGTTTAAAAGGAGATACAAAAATTTGAGTCTTCCTATAATTTTGCGCGATCAGCAATGGTCAGTAGGCTGGATCTTTTCAGCCATTCTGTAGGGAAATCAAAGCGACCATACTTGTGGTGAACAAATGGTAGTCAAAGTAACGTCTTTGGTCGTCAAAGTAACGTCTTTGGTCGTCTTTGGTCGTCAAAGTAACGACAAAGAACGCTCCTTACGTTTGAGGTGAAGTAACGCGTTCTTTTTGAGAATATATAACCAGTATTGTATTTAGTAACATTTTGAGTGAGTAACGAGTCTCGATATTTATTTACTCTTTTGGGGTAAAGTGTACATGTCTGTTTGCGACAAAGAACTGTCGTTAGTACGCGCCTTCGGAAGCACTGTGAGGGTGCTTGTTTTCGTAGAGGGACTGGCCTAAGCCTTGCGTCCCACGTCAGCTATGTTGCTCGATCTGCCTTGATTTGATCGTGTGCGCGTGTTGGTGCTGAGTAAAAAGGTTGGTTCCTGTAAAAGTGGCCCCGCTGTTTTGTGAATTGTGAAATCGTTGTGATTGCAACCATGGATTCAACACCGAGACGACACCTTGACAAGTAAAACTTTGCGAACCATAGGGCTGTCAGGCGACCGGGCGATCGGCACGCATCAAGTTTGTCCAGATATGTTCCCGTCATCTCGCTTCGAAAGTCAAGTGACTCATGTTTTGCAGTGCACCTGGCTCACCAAAGCAAACATTTCTAGTTCGCGTTTTAATAGTGCGTTATGACGCTCACTCACCTTGCTCGCGGATGCCATACGAAAAAAAAAAAGCAGGGACAGAAAAGTTGGAATGATTGCATATTTATTTTGTTGCTAGTTAGTCTTCTCGGTCGCTTTTTACCGCAAATCTACAGGCGCTGACAGACACTTGTATTGGACCGTGACTCGTGCCTGATGGAACGCTAGAATGCCACTTTCATGGTCGTGCCTTGAGAGCGCCGCAAAAGGTTTTAGACGGGGGCAGAATGGCAGGCAGACGATGGCAAAAACGAACGCCGATGGGCAGCTTGCGCGTCCGCGTCTCACGGGCATTGCAGACAACAATAGACGGTGCTGAAATAGTAGACGATGCCGGTGGCTGCCGCTCGTCTACTCGCACGACTAGCAGGTTGTGTCAGACCGTCTCGGGCGCTAGACTAGACGGACTGGAGGTCGCGAAATTGAGACACTAGGCTTGTTAGCGTGTTCGACCGAGCAGCCAAGCCAATCCAGTAGTAATGGAGGGGGTCACTGATCTGTTGGTGGGGCTTAGAGAGTGCCGTGAACTCCCCATAAATTGCGTCTAACAGCGTAAATATTGCACGAACAAAAATTTATTTCGTGAAAAAATTAAAAAAGATAGTGTCCCAACAGCTATCAATGTTACGACGCCGTCCACATAAACTAAATGTCTTCCGCTCGCCATGCTCGGAATCACAGATGCACTTAGGATCGACCTTGGGTGCTGCCCAACAAGGTTTGTTTACGGTACCCCCCTCTGCCTACCAAGTGACATTTTCTGTGCTTAACCACCAAGCTCTCTGCCTGATCCCCTCGACTACGTGGAAAGGCTTTACACCTATATGGCCACCCTCTATACATCACCCACATGTCCAAACCGGCAACAATATCTCTTTTTGAGCCCCGACTTTTCCACCGCCACGCACGTCTTCACGCGCCGTGATGCTGCGCCACGGTCACTTCAACCAGCATATGACGACACGTACAAGGCCCTCGGAAGAGCTGAAAAGCACCTCCCCCTGGCCTATTCGAACCATGCAGACCATGTCTCGATCGACCGACTCAAGCCTGCTTATATCCTGAGCACCCGACAACACGGTCAACCCCTGCAAATTCGGGACGCTGTGCCATGATTGACATGCGCATCCACTCCATCCCGACCCAGCCTGTCCCCACACTGTTCGCTTCAGTCGCCAAAATACTAGCAAATAGCGCGCAAACAGCGTCTTTCACCGCTCTTCCGCTAAGGGGGAGCCCATGTAGCGAGCAAGTGGGGGACACCATATACACGGTAGAGCAACGCGCACCAACGTGCACAGCGAACGAGGCAGGAGCCACGCACCACGAGCGGCTGACACGCGACACAAGTTTTGATGGAAGACGCCTATACTCTATTTCACCTTATGATGTACCGCAGGAAAGGCTACAAGCGCGAGCTCCTTGCTTTGGGGCAGACCTCGGCGGAACAAGCTCTCGCGCATTAAGGGCAGCTGCCAACGCTATGAGCTCGCGCTTCTAGCCTTCGCTGCGGTGCAACGTAAGGTGAAACGGAAGTATAGCTGCAACCCAGGCTCGGCTTGCCTACCTTGAACATTATCTGGGACTGGCCCGTTTGTAAATATTTCTCTGTAAAATATGTAAATAACAAGTGTGTCAGCACAAGAATACTCTCGCTATGTTGGCTACAGAGTCTATAAATTGATATCGATTGAAGGTCAATCGAATAGCTTTACTTTGTATGCGCTCTATTTTTAAAATGTAACGTGAATGACTCCCAAACTGGGATTGTATACACCTTTTCCCCAAGGGCGCAGACACCTTGAATATGATCCCTTCTGGTATGCGGAAAAAAATCGTTTTTGATCTCTCCACGCCGCTGGAAGGCGTTTACAAAAAATGCGTGATTGTCACATATTATTGTTTTGCCTTTCCTACATTTTATCGCATATTCCAGGTTGAAATGTTTCATAATTTTTTGGTCCCGCATACCAGATACGGAACCCACATGACTGAGAACGACAGGAAACAGAAAACGTCTATGTACAATCGTTGGTGGTATAAGTGACTTTTATGCTGTTAATTTTAGCTATGGACCGGCAAATTCAAACTTTCGTGCAAACGTCCATTTATATATTTTCGCGCTTTTTTGTAAATATTTTTAAGTGTATACATTCCAGTTAAGATTTGATTTCAAAAGAACGCCAAGATATTTGTACCCCGAGACACATTTCGGAGGCATCCCTCTAACACTATAGGTGATCTGTGCTGGTAGTATTTTCACGTTTTATTCATGTATATCAGTGCTTTCCAAACACTGCTATCTATCGCATCATTAAAAAAAAAAAAAAAAAAAACATATCACGTTCCACTTACTTTTTTCTCCCCCTCTTTCCTTTTTTTTCGCGATACCACAAGCTCTTCAATTTCAGTGCATGAGCAGTAACACAATACATACAATTCACACTGAAAGCATCTAGAGTAAAAACAATCGAAAAAAACAAAAAAACGCATGACCTCACGAATGGTTGTGCACTCCTAAAAAAAAAAAAATTCTCAAAATGAGGGCGGAGTTTGGACTTCGCAACTCTCAGTTCTGACTAGACGTCAAGCTCCAGGGTCACACTGGTTATACATCATACAAAATACAAGCCTGTATACAAATTCGAAAACGAGTCACTGCGAGATCCCTGCTTCGAATGCCGCGTGGCAATGAGTTCGAGGAGAAAACTTGGCCCGCGCACTTTCGAACCATGGATATTGCGCTGACTCGTGTTTGCAGACTGTCTTCTGTACGATGTATGAGCATCGTGACCCCGGCTATATAGCAGCATTCGCACAGCTTATACACATTGTACCATAGCAATAATTGCTTCAAGTATTCTTTTTTTCCAAGAACAATAATCGATTGGAATAACCTTACTAATGATGTAGTTTTGCAGCCATCCTTAACATTATTTGCCTCCCACCTTAGTTAATATTATTGTTTTGTCTCATGTGTTTTTTTTTTAATTTCTTTATGTTACATTTTGTATTTTTGTCCTTTTGTGCCAATTATGTATCTGTACTTTCACATTGTAAACCCACCCTGCTAAAATCCCTGCTAGGAGATTGCAGTATAGATAAATAAATAAATAAATAAATAAAATAAATACTCACAAAGACTGGCAGTTCGACGACGGTGCCATAGAGTGTGCCCAGTCCACGGTGGCCCAGTCGCAAATTTGGAGCGCGAGGATCTGATAGCACGGAGCATTTCTCGGGGAACCTGGACGTCAGCGCACAGCTTTTGCAGCGGCGAGAACCCAAAACACACATGCTCGCTCGAGAGAAGTGTGGTTTGGCGTCTCGCCGCAGCGGGGCGCCAGTCACGTGGCTCTCCTGTCATCCGTTGTCTGCCGCTCCACCTTTTCCATTTCGGCGGCCGCTTCTCGCGGCGATCTGCCAAGCTTTGTGAGTATAGAGGAGGCTATGATTGTACAAAAGACGCAATGTTCGCCGCAGACACAATGACAGAGTACTTCGCTGATACGCCTCAAGCATGTTCGAAACTTGTTTGTTTTATAAATAGGAATGTTTCGAAGATGCCAGCCAACGTTACTAGAACCACTCAGTTGGGAAACTGCCATAGAGCCCGTTCTGAAAAAGTGGCTCCGATTCGTACTCGAGAACCGAGCTAATGGCGATCGCAACGCCGCCATTTCTCCCACAGCGGCCACTCCGCGAACTGCACGGCTGCACATCGAGTCGATGGATGGATGGATGGATGAATACGTCTGAGCCCTTTGGATCGGGCGGTAGCTTACGCCACCTAGCCATTTTGTCTTACCCTTTAAGCTTATAATATTTAAATGTGAAAACTATATTCACTCCGTACTGAAAAGAAAGTGAGCCTATAAATCCCCCTTGCCATCAGTCAATAAGAAAATGCCTAGTTTTCTCTCGCTTTCTGCCACCATTCACTTAATCTTTGCTTGGTAATCTCTACTGTCTTGAAATCCACTTTTCCTTCGCTGTCTCTAAAACCCAATGACCTTTTAAATCTATGTTGTCTTCGGTATGCATAGGGTGAAGCCCTTTACAGTAGAGTATCAAGTGCTCAGCCGTCTCGTCCTCCTCTCCACAAGCAGCGCACACTGTGTCCATTTCCTGGTACTTCGCTCTGTATGTTCTGGTTCAGAACATACAGAGCAAGGGCCGGTGGCGCCATCCCGCAGGGCCTTTTCGCAGTAGCTATGTAAAGCAACTTTCATGTTTCAACTCGTCACTAAAGGGTGGCGCTGTTATCGTATTTAGCTCGGTCTCGGTGGACGCCAGCGGCCCAGGTTTCAATGCCGAGTTTCCCAACTGCGGGTTCTAGTAACGTTGATGTCAGCAGACAGTCTTTGTGTGTCCAATGTGACCATCACACAAGGAAGAAACACGCCGCCGGCAGTGTCTGCACACTGTCTTTTGTAGGATGCATTACAGCAACGTGACTGCGGCTTTAGTCTCTCACGACTCCTCTATGGTTTGGGACCCACAGTTTGGGAGACCCTGATGTATACTGTTTCGTTTTTGTTTATTTTCGTTTGTCACGGTGTCGCGCCATGTTGTCGATTTCTGTAAATGCTCGGATAATTTTTTTAATTATTTTTTAGGATGTTTGTTGTTGTTGGGTAGACAATTTTATTACCGCGCAGCATTTAACTTTAAATTCATTCAGGAGCTTGCCAGATTGATCCATCGGATGGATGCAGCAACACCGCTGCTGTCGCCTGCGTCGAGCATTTAGTCCCATTCGTCGGCGAGCCCCGAGTTCCGGAGACCCCGGAAGAGCTGGAGGCACACTGCGAGTGAGTCTTCCATTGCTACCTTTCTTTTTGCTTTGTTTTATTGACTGCCTGAATGTAATCTTTACTGAACGCTACATACAGGTTCATACACTTGCGACTGTTGACGGCATTGTGCCTTAAAGGGACCATGAAGGCAGTTTCGAAGTTTTATTCGACGATTGAAATGGATGTCAGGCACGTCTCAGATACTGTTGACCAAGTTCTAGCCCGAACAGAAGTTTGGGTGCCGCACCAATCGAGCAAACAGGCGCGGTAATAATAGCGCCGGGAACGATGCCTGAGACCCCACCGAGGCGGCGGCAGAAAGGTGAACTAAAGTGCGCCGTTGAATTGTGACGACAACGGGCTCCTCGTCTGGCGATTGGTTCAAACGGTAGACGCGCTCTTGGTTTCGATTTCGGTGGTGAGATGTGATGAAAAAAGTTCATTTGAACGTTGGATAATCTTTTAAAGTTGTAGTTTGGAATTAATAGGTTTCATACCGTGTATAAAAGCATAATCTGAAGCGATCCCTCCGTTTGTCACTGGTTGAACGCATCCCGCACTGCTACCTTGGGCGCGTAACAAGCATCGAGCAACCATGGAAAAAAAAGAAAAAGGTAAGAGCGCCGGGGGCGGCGGACTTTTGGTTCTGGTTTCGTGCGTCGTCTCGTGTTCGCTTTGCGAACTGGTGTCTCACCAATCATGCCGCGTTTATGTGCAGTAGTAGGTTGCGCGAAAGGTCGGCTAAAGACGTTTGGTCGATCGGGCGACGTTAGTTTGCATAAACTGCCGACCGATGCAGCAATGCGCAGCATTTGGTTGCGCGCCGTCGTCTTGCGTAGAGCTGTGGACAGCGGTGTCAGGATTTGTTCGTTGCATTTCCGACCAGAAGACTTTGAGCAGCACCTTCACGTCAGCCGGAGTCGCTCTGAGGCGGCGACCGAGGAGCTGGTGGTAGGTCTGGGGCGCCTTCGTAAAGCGCCAATCCAGAGTTCTGCGTCCTTACCAGCATCTCCCGTTCAGTCGGCGTGAGGTCGCTGAACGGGAGCTCAAATTCGTTTGCGAGCGCGGCGTTGTCGCCCATTTCTTCCAGGTTTTCTTCACAGACCGCCGTGCACTATAGCGAACCACGGGAACCACACTGAGTGTGCACTAAATCCTACCGATGCCGACAGTGCTCCCTGACGTCACTTCTCTTTCCAGAGGCGAAAAAGGGAAGAAATTGAATGTTTTGGTTTCGCAGATTTATTTGCAGGTACAGAAATAAGAGTCACAAAGTTCTAGAAAAAATTCTGTGGCATGCCAGGATCCCAATGCTTCCGAAAACACCTTCTTTTTAAAAAAAAAATTAAATTGCCTTCATGGTCCCTTTAAAACCCTTTGAAACCTCTTACGACAAATAATCTTCTGGGAGACGTGCAAGGCTTCGCCTTTCACGCCTCCCAGGAGGTAGTTTGTACTCGTGCAAATAAAGATTATTATTATTATTATTATTATTAATTTTATTATTGTTGTTATTATTATTATTATTATTATTATTATCATTATTATTATTATTATTATTATTATTATTATTATTTGTACTCCAATACAATATGTTGACTCTATGAAATACTTAGGTGTTCACTTTGATTGTGATTTAGCGTGGGGTACTCATATGTCTCATTTATGTCAACGTCTTCGTACAGTCTGTTGTTTCATGTACAACATTAAAGGGATTTTACCGTTATCCATTAAAAAAAACATAATACACGCCTTAGCGTACAGCGTACTGAGGTACGGCATCACCGTATTTTTTAATTGCTCCCTCCAATGGCATTCAAGAATCGATCGGATTTTAAAGGGTATTCTCAAAAGCGTTGCCTATCACACGCAATACTCTAGTACTGATAATCTTTTTGAGTCTCTTCAGTTGCCATCCTTTTACTCGCTCTTTGTTCAAACAGTTATCAGGCGGCACTTTTGGGAGAGCGAGTTCAAAATTCCATCCAATCCATGTCGTGAACTCCGATGTTTCGTTCCTTATCAAATTCCTTCGGTACGGACTCGATATGGTGAGAGTCTGCGCAAACATTATGTACCTAGCCTTTTTAATGACTTCTCGCACTCGCTCAGTTCCATCACCTCTAACAAGCAATTGAAAAGGAAGCTGCAAAATGTATTTTCTGACATTACTAGACAGTAACCTGGGCAAAGGTTTTTTTTTTTTTTTTTTTTTTTTAGGTATGTGATTGTGCCTTTGAGCGAATGCTCCTGCTTTCTACACTGCATCTTCTGCTTATGCTACCCGCCCTACCTTTTCGGTGTCCTCCCTGCAGCATCAAGTGTTCAATCATGCTTAAATTTGTCTTTTTTTTTATTTTTTTTTACATTTATGATCATACCGAATTCAGTCGCCCAAGATGCCGCATGGGTGCGCGTCTGCGTTTGCTTTGTTTCCTTTTCTCTTCCACCTCATTCTACGACTTATCGTGCCACGTGACCTCGCACTACTCTCCAAGGCCCTCCGAGGTTCTACCAACTGTGTGATTGTTGGCGTGTGCTCGTCGTTGTCGTGCCTGTGCGACTCGAAGGATCTACAATGTTGATCCAACTTAGTGTGTGTTGTGTTCTCGTCCTCATCGTGCCTGTGTGACTCCAGGGCCCTATGAGGCTTAGCCTATTTCTGTGTGTTGGTTGAGTGCTCGTCGTCGCCGTGCCTGTGATACTTTTGTCAATTAAACTGCTGGGTCTGATCCTACAAGCCCCTGATGGCTTTGATCGGACCCGAAACTGATCTTGGTACTGGGCAATTTGCGAATAAAGATTTATTATTATTATTATTATTATTATTAATATTATTATTATTATGGACGTACCCTGCATCGTGCAACTCTTCAAGGAACGATTCTGTGATGTTTATAAGTGACATAACCTGATTTGGTTTTATTGAATTTTATATTTTTTTGTGATTTGGAAGCCTAAGCTTCAACTGGAACTATTGCTAATTCCGGTAAACTGCACAATTTTTTTATATTTTTCCATTTTCTTTTTTTTTGTGATAATTATTTTGATATCGTTGCAACCTCGGTTTAGTCACACAAGCCCTTGAAGGCTTTGACGAACCTGCGTTGTCCTGTGGACATGCTCCTCCATCACAAATAAATTATGAATTATGAATGAATTATGAATTGTTAGAGCCCACTGGCCCTATCCACCGCTTAGCCATGGAGAACTTGGCAGTTTTCCTATATTTTATTTTTTTCTCGTACATCCTTTTTTTGGCTCGAACGACTTTTTAAAATATTATAAAAGACATTTCTCATAGATAGTACATGCATTTGACCTCGCAAATACCGCGAAACATTCGCTCTATAGTGGAATGCAGATCGAGGGTCACCTCATAGATGGCGCCAGCGTGCCAATGTGTTCTCTAATGAACCTGTACTGCAGAGAGTGTCCAACTTCTTGATTGGGGTCACGTGGTTTATGGGCCGCGTTTGCAATACGAGCTGCCAGGAGGTGCCTAAAGCGTTCATCGTCTGCAAACACCTCCGCCTTTCCGCCTGCTTTCCCCCTCGCCACGCGAGAACGCAGCGCATGGTGCAATGGCGACAGATCGCCGCAGGAGGCGTCCGCCATTAAATTGCGAACGCTACCCGCGGTTTGAGTTGAACCCTTTCTACCTCTAGGCTCTCTAGTGTTCTCACGTTTTAAAGGTTTGTTCACACTTTTGCCGCCGACCACGACCAAGTCCGACAAAACCAGTCCTTAAGCCTCTTCTGACGGCTTACGACCATTCCGCGCAGCAGCAATGGCGGTCGTAAGCGGCTTAAACCTTGTTTTCTTGGACTAGGTCGTAGTCGGTTGCAACGGTGTGAATCAGCCTAAAGGCCCGTTCACACTCCGACCGACTGAGACCATACCGGTTTCTAAGCCTCTCAGGGCGGCTTACGACCGGATGCGCAGCGACCCAGCCGGTCATAAGCCGTTATAAAATGCTTAAAAACCGGTCTTGTCTGAGTTGGTCAGGCTCTTGTTCTAAATTCGGAGACCCGTTTCAAAAGTGGGCGGCATCTAGTCCGCCATTACTGGGGCACGCACAGATCTGAGCATGTAATGGACACGGGGGCTACGTCAGTGTTCGGCGAAGCCTCGGATCGAATCATACGCTTCGTGCCTGAGAAATGGTGACCGCCGATGTCGCTTGATGGAGTTTTGAAAAAGGTGTATACAGTTAGAAACGCGGGGGGAGGAGGAAAGCGCGCGGGATCGTCGGAGCCCCGAGCTCCGGTTGGAATGATTAGTGAATAGGCGCGAAGCTAGCCGAATTTGCCTCTACTCAGTGTTCGAACGCTTTCGAACGCAACGTATACCCAAGCGCGTCGCTCGGTGTATATACGTTGTGTTTGCAGGTTGGAGAAGGTGGACCTGACCTGCGGCAACAAATACGTGGAGCGCTGCCTGCAAGGTTTCTTCCGGGGCGTCTCTTACGCCGCCCTGAACGCTCTGCGGAGGGAGTCTGCCGGGAAGTGCAATGCTTCCCACTCCGACCACAAACGTAAGCGCGTGCATTTCGAAGGTAGGACTTGAAACAACTCTGGATACGTGGTGCCAAGGTAGTCCTCAAGAAGTCCTAGCGTTCCATGATGTTCCGTGGAGGTACGTAGGGGACATCCACGTGTCCCCTGAGGAGTTGAGAGTTAGGGGGAGTGGGTATACACTTTTACAGCGCTTATCGTTGCGGCAAAAAAGTGACAAGGCACTGGGCTGTGGGAGTGATAGCGCACGACATTTCATATTCTGTAGAAGATAACTCGCCAGGCAAAGTTTTTATGCCTTTTGCTTCGTTCTCCAGAGACCTTGTATCCAAATAAAGAGCACAAAAAACAAACAAGAAAAACTTGGGGCTATGATTTAAGTTGGGAAGGCGGTTAGCCAGCGAAGCTGTGGTATCACCAGCGGCGATTGCCCACTGCACTATGCCAAATGCCGCCGCCGGTCGCAGCAATCCGCCATTGCCGTTTCTTTTCCCTTTGCCGCTCCTTGTATTCACACTGCTCCTCGGGAGTCCTAACTATGCGTGACCTACCCATAGCGGTGCTGCAGAAACAATGAAATCAGTTGCTCTACTCTGTTTCACCTTACGTCCAAGCGCAGCGGATGTTACGAGCCATCGGAGCCAATTCAAGGCCGTGTGAGTGTCAATGAGCTTAGAGAGGGAGCACAGCGACGCGCGGAAAGCGTATCACGGGCTACGTCCACAGAACGGGATCGGCTAGGAGTCTAGGATAGCTCGTAGCTTCCGCTGCGTCCGAACGTAAGGTGAAACGGAATATAGGCGGGTTCTTTTATGTGTGAAAAGCTAGAGACGTCACTCCCCAGGTCGCAAGCTGCCGTCGCCGCGGCAGATTGAGCAACAGTAAAGGCCCGTTCACACTCTTGCGACCGAGTAAGACCGAGAGAGACCAGACCGGTTTTTAAGCCTTTTGCGACTTCTTAGGACCAGATGCGCTGCAGCGGAGCTGGTCCTAAGAGATCGCAAGAGGCTTAAAAACCGGTCTGGTCTCTCTCGGTTGAACTCGGTCGCAAGAGTGTGAACGGGCCTTAATCTTTACCGCGAAACTTATGCGGTGAGCGCTACGTGCTTCGCGTTGTCATCAAGTGGGCCTTATTATCAATTTTGTGGTTCGGATGCTTTTTTGTGCTTGTTCTTTATTGAGACGAATGCTGTGCCGTCTGTTGCAAGCGTGATGTATACACTTTTTGCTTCGATCGATGAAGGTTCTTTTTCCGTGAGGACGCCGACACGATAAAAACCAACTTCCCTGAAAAAAAAAAAAAAACAACACTGAGCACACTTAGAACGTATTCCATGGCCCAGTAGACAAAGCTGGCAGCGAGCAGAGGGCGATGATTAAAAATATGTATACTATACTTCGCTTCAGCTGAAGTCCAGACGCAGCCTGACGCTACGAGCTAATGGGACTAATCAAGCAGCCTTAAAAGCTCAAGTCACAGGGCCTTTTCTGTCTATAAACAGAAACAAGACCGGTTATCATCGCTTGTCGACCGAAGCCCCGAAGCCAATGGACACAGAGCCTTCACCTAAGGAAGCTCCTGACCTTGTTTCTTCCGGCGAGAACAACGGGCGACAAAGCTACAAACGAGTCGCTGCAAAACAAAGTCCCTCATCGTCGTCTGCCCCAGTGCAGGCCAGGACCTGTACTCTCGGCCGCTCAAGCTCCTCTGAGTGTTGGACAGGAAAGAAATGCCTTCACACCTAAGTCCAAGTGCCCTAATTCTTCGTAAGGTAGCTTCGTACGCCAAATGCTGGTCATAGCGTGAAATTTTCTCCCGCTTCTACAGTATCCATGGGCCTCCAGCTCCTACATTGTATCGCAGTCATAGCGCCTCTGGTCGAAAGTTTTCTGCGATGAAAGCTTTTACTTGACTCAGTTTATTTTCATGACTCCCTGCCCACCAATCTTACAATAGAACGCCCGCAGCATCATTTCTAAATTAGCAGAGTTGCAGAATTTACTTTCACCTTAGCCTCTACATATACTTCCAGTTTCAGAATGCCGCCTCAGATATGCTCTCGAATTCAGCCGTATGCTAATTACCCTAGCACGGCAGCTGCACCTAACAGCTCGTCACGGGCATCACTCTTTGTTCACTCTAGTGTGCAGCAAACTGCGGAGGATGTGTCTCATCTGTGTACAGAAACAGCTGCATTTGCACCATGCACTATCATATTTCGATCCTTTAAGATGACCATTGTGTCTGTATATATAGATGTCCTTCTTGGCGCTTTGATGCGAAGTGCATTTGTAGCCTACGCCTTCAATTTCCTTGTCACCTCTTGATTTAACGCACAACATCCTCTCCAAGGTAATAAGCGCAAGACGCCTCGGGGTACGGCTACCGTAGACTGAGATTGAATTAACAAATTTGATTATTTTGAATGACGGCTCTCCCACATGTTTTTCTCATCGCGGAGAACCTAGCGTGCTGGACCTTACTCTTGCTTCCCCAGATCTAGACGTGTACTGGTAGTTGGATGAGGAAACACGTTGAAGCGGTCATGTTCCAATTGTGATTAATATACCCGAAACGGGCCGCCTCCCACGTCCAGAATACAGTGTAACGAATTCGAACGTATTTCGCGAACATTTTCGGTTTTTACAGCGGAGCTGTTAAGGGCTAGGTTGCCCAGGATCGTGTCCGTGTATGTCGACACAAACCCGCCTGTACAGCTACCGCCATCTATAAGCGACGGCGGCAAGCACACAACCAGTATGGTTTCCGCCGGCGCTCGTAGATGGCGGCAACCTTTCCAGCTATAATAGAAGAATGGATAGTTGGGCGCGTTGGTGGGAATTCATCGTAGAAAACAGCGCGAAAAACAGACGACGACGAAGAAGAAACACACAGTGTATCGAGTACAGCTCCGCTGCAGAACCCAGGGATCCTGGGTTCAATCCCCACCCCTGCCCGTTTCGATCTGGATGAGCATCGTGCCGGCGTGCGGTCGTGTATCACTACTGCGTGATGCACGTTAAAGACTCCAGGCTAGCGGTTGTACCGCACTAGGCTAAATTTCTCATCTACAGCTGGGAGACTCGTCGCCCTGTGAGGCAGACCAACTTCTAGACTGTATAAACATACACACAACCCAATTTTTTTACAGCTCCGCTGGTCTTCCTTCTTCACGAGAATGGAAAGGCTGAACGATTCTTTTTTTAGCCGTCATAGGGTATACTAAAGCTATTCCTACATGTCTCGTTCAATCCACATCTAAAATATCTTCATGGATATCTCGATCTTTCCCGTATTTGAAGTTTGTACGCTAACGTGCTATTCGCAACCGCACTCAGCGCCGTGCGCGTCGACCTGGTAAGGCCCCCCCTTCGGTAGACTATCGTTGTGTTATGTCAGCTTTACGCCGGCATACTGGAGCACTTCGTCGTCGACAATTTCGTCGATTTGCCTCGTCATTAACTCATGTACACTTAAGCCAAAGATCTGCAAGGTATTGAGAGGTATGCGCGGCTTTCCAACACCTCGAGATGTGTTCATCGCCCTCCGTTTTAAAACTGCCCTTGAATTATCACGACTTGCTGGTGATTTTGCGGTGCGCTTCACTGTGTACCCGAACGCCCTTCTGGATCTTCACATCCTGGATCGCTGACTGGTCCTGCGCGGAGTCCGCATAGTCTGGATCATATTTTCACTATATCGGAACTAGAAGCTGCTCCTATGAAATGCAAACGCCACAGTGCTCCTGGGTCTGATGCCATTACTTATCAAGCGTTGCGTAACCTGAGTCAAAAGTCACGCGTCGTCTTGCTCGAATGCTTACATTTGGCGTTGCCTACTGGTATTCTTCAGCAAGAGTGGAAGGCGTGCTGCAGTAACTCCCATTTTTAAATAAGGCAAGCGTTCGTTGGAAGTGTCATCGTACCGCCCAATATCTTTGACCTCGTGTGCTGGAATACTGGAATGCTTGGGGCTTACACGTCTCCAGTGGTACCTTGACGATATTGAAGTACTACCACTTGAACTCGCGGGATTCAGAAGTGGACGCTGCACTGCTGACTGTATAGCGAGTGGTACATCAGCGTTGGAAGATGCTGGTTCATGAGGAGACCCTGCTTTAGCAGTATTTGTTTGACGTTGAAGGAGCCTTTGACTCAGTACCCCAGGATGTAGTTCTTGCCTGTTTGAATCACCTTGACGAAACAGGAGGAATGCTGAAATATTTCCAAGACTTTTTAAGCAGCGGGAACAGTTAGTTTTTGCTTGGGCAAGATTACAGGAGCCGTGCGTCCACTGTTGCGTGGGTTACCTCAAGTACTATTCAACATCGTTATGACGACAATGCATTTATGCAGGCATAAATCACCGCACCCTAGTGGTATTATTATCTATGCAGATGACATTTGTTTTTGGGCTTCCCATTCTGATCGACGCATTATACGTTCCTTTACGCAGACATGCTTCGCGCGTGTTGCAAACATGCTAGAAGACCTCGGACTTGCCGTCTCAGCGCCAAAAACATCTCTGCTCGCTTGCTCCCGCCGCCCCTTTCGTCACAGATTTCCGCGGCTCCCTTTTGTGTGGGACTCGAGTACGACGCAATGTAACTATCAATACTTGGGCTGTCGATCGTGATTCCCGACTATACTGACGTCGGCACGTTACGAACCTTGTAGTCAGACGGCGATGACGACCTCTTTTATTCGTCGACTTCGTGAAATTGGGTGGGGATCGGCCCCTAAAGCCCTACTATGTGTGCACTGGGGGCTTAACCATTCCCGCGTTCTTTATGCCGCGCCATATTTGCCTCCTACGCAATCTTTATAGGATCAACAAGAACAATGCCACCGAGCTGAAATAAGAATGGCTCTGGTTTTTCCTCTTATTCTCAAATTCAGGCAAAGTGGCTTGAGGGCCGAGAGATGCCGGTAGCTTTGCACGCTGTGAACCGTACCCTTCAACATCTGGTTAGACTCTCCGAGTTGATCAGTGGTGTCTTGCTGTTTACTGACATGTGACATGTCATGTTACATGTCAGTAAACAACATCATTTTTCACAATACGGTGGTCACTGCACCTGTTAGTTGAGGCTCTCGGATTCATACCATCCGTCCATTCTTCTCCAGTTGACTCCCCGTGGAGCAAGCACCCGTTCACCATCTACGAGGACATCCCGGGTTTCCACAGATATTCACAACATCCCTGTGTGGTTAGTCGAGCCCTGACAGAGGAGTTGATGGCGTCTCGACATTCCTCGTTTACGGCCATTTATACTGGTAACAATAAAATGTGGGGGTTTTACGTTCCAAACCAACGACGGACATCTGGCACGCCCCAGCGGAGGACTGAGGATTAATTTGGACCACCTGGGGATCTTTTGACGTGCAACCGAAAGCTCGGTTACACGGCGCCTCCTCCGCAATAAGCCTCCGTCAGATTGCGGGCACCTCGGCCGGGATTCGAACCCGCCACATGGGGATCCGTAGGCCAGCGCTCTCGCCTCGGAGCCACCGAGGCGGCTTATTTATACTGGTAACTGTGACGACTTCATTGATAATGTCGAGTCTGCAGCTTACCACATCCCCTCGGAATCCTGCTTATGGTCAGGACGGTTCGACCATGCCGTGTCGTCGACTACAGCCAAGCTGAATGAAATCCACGCAGCTCTTCTTCACATCGTGACGAAATCACGAAATAACTGGCTTTTGGCAACAGACTCTCGGTGTGTGGTGCAAAATATCCTCAGCAGCAAAAGCACTAATAGAATTGATTCGCAGAATAATTCGTCCGGGTCGTCTACTTGTCCCCTCATTGCCCTAACCTTCGAGTACAGTGGATACCCTCACACATTGGCTTACCCGGAAAGAAGATGGCTGACCATCTGACCTCAACCGCTCTGAAACTACCCACTGCGACGTTGAATTTCCCCAGCCACTCTGACCCGAGATTGTCTATTAAGACTGGGATACAACACGAGCATCCTGTTTCCAGTGTGGCGTTTGATGAACCTCCGCGAGGCCTAACACGGAAGTTCGCGTCCCTTCTCCACCGCTTAAGAGCACACTGCGCTTACACGATAGTGAATGTACACCGCATCAAAATAACAAGCCATTTTTGCGAGCACTGCGATCAGCCAGAATCACTCACGCATATATTTGTTTAATGTAGAGACTACACGTCAGAACGAACTGTGCTTTTAGATTCACTACAGAGCCTTGGTGTTTCATCACCCTCATGGAGATGCTGTTCCCAAAAGGTCCTCCATCCACGTGAACACGTATTCGAAAGACACTGTTCAGCTTCGTGGACGCCTGTGGGCTTCTGGCAAAACTGTGATGTGTGAAATAATACGATCGCCCCCCCCCCCCCCCTCTTTTACCTACTTCTGTGCCAGTAATAGTTTTCGCGTAAATTTTCCTGCAAAACTTTGTGGACGATTTCTCAACACTTTGTGATACTCGCGTTCTAAAGTGGCCATTTTCTCACTCTTGATTGATTTCTGGCCGATTCCTTAATTTCCTTTAATTTCTTAACCTGTGTTTCATCATTCTATACTTCTAATCGGATCTGTTCCCCCTCCTTTCCCCTTCATTGATCATCATCAAGGCTGCAATGCGGAGGGCAAGTTCGTCTGCTTCTTGCGCAGGGGGTAGCGGTGACGTCAGAACGCCGAGCCCTGATTGGCTGATCGCGACCCCCCTATCTGAGCGTCGTCTGCTCCTTTGCAACGTCGTCTGCTCGCAACGTCGTCTGCGTCTGTCTTACCTTTCCTGCGACTTTCGAAAGTGCAGAGGCCAGATTCACGAAACGATCTTACGCCAAAAATGGGCGTAAGACAAAACGTAAGAACAAATTCGTATTCACGAAACGAAATTATCGTAAGTTTTGCACAGGTTACGACGGAATCCTACGACAGCTCCGAAGCTGTCTTACGCACTTCTTACGACCAAATCAGCATGGCCGACAGCGTCGCCCAGTTACTTGGTCGCGACGACCAACGGACGTTTATTTTTGTACGTGCTCTTCCCACGCGTCCCGACTACAAGCAGCAAGAAAAAAAGTAAAAAGTACTTGAAATAAACCACGACGAACAAGAACGCTGGATCCACAAACACCCGGGAAATGCTCCAACGGCCACGGTTCCAAGGACCCCGACCACGCGAGCTCATCAGATAGGCCTAGCAGGCACTCCGACTCACGCGCAGCGGTGCTCCGACGGTCCTTGGCCAAGATCGTCTGCCCACGACAGGCTGGCGTGCTGAATGGAATATGCCCGCGCGACCCTTGTGAACCCTTCCCGTATTATACTTTGATCGCTGACCTCAATTTTAGATTAAGAGGTCAATCTCTTTCTCTTGTCATCTCCTTGTTTTCCGAGGCAGCGGTGGCTCTCGCCGGTGAAAAAGCGGTGAATCTCCGACAGACGCAGGAAAGGTAAAGCAGCCATCGCTTTGACAAGCAGACGTAAAGCAGACGACGTTAACTGCGCCAACCCGCCGACGCCGTTTAAGAGTGGGGAGTCTCGCCGCACACGCAAGGAGGGAAAACGTATTTGGGAGGGAACTTGCGGACACTCTCGCTTCTTAGCAGACAAACCGCGGCGCCTCGGGACACCTCGCCAGTGAGTCCTTTGACTTTTCTCCTTGATGCGCGTCTGCTAGTTGTTAGACAAAAACAACGTACCGCTCGAGTTATTTCGTCTCCCCTCTCTGAAAGGCGAAGTCGAGCTCGCTCGTAAAGGCCTGCACTTCCGAAAGTCGCAGGAAAGGTAAGACAGACGCAGACAACGTTGCGAGCAGACGACGTTGCAAAGGAGCAGACGACGCTCAGATAGGGGGGCTCGCGATCAGCCAATCAGGGCTCGGCGTTCTGACGTCACCGCTACCTCCTTTCTCATCCGCAGAAGACGAAAATGAGCCCACTTGCGAGGCGTATAGCCCAATCCCGTGAGAAAAACCTCCCGTCAGGCAAACATGACCTCCACCACCAGCATGATGGTGCGCTTCCGATGCTGTCTGATTGGCCACATCAACTGGTAGCGTCGGCTACGTCTAGACTTGAGGTGAAGCAAAGTATAGCAGATCCCAGGACGAAGAAGGAAAGTGACAAAGTTCGCAGATTTCGTGGCGGCTAAAAAATGAAAGCGCGTTTGCAGGACGCCGGCGTGGCGCAGCATCCCTGGTTGTAAAAGCTGCGTCGTAAGAGCCTTCAAAGACAGTGTCCGATTCACTGATCAGCTTATCACCAGCTATATAACCAACCACGCACCAAACAATCCGCAGGACCACGCCGCATTCACTGTGCGTGATCGGTTCAGCTGGAGATTAGCAAACGCACAAAGACGACGAGAGCCGTGACGACGCACTTTTGGCGTCACTTGATTGGCTCCGTCGAATCGTATACGGAGCGCAACTTCGTCTGCTTCTTGCGCAGGAGTTGCGGTGACGTCAGAAAGACGCCGAGCTTTGATTGGCTCTGATTGACCGATAGTGGGTCGGCCTCGAAGCAAGATGCCTCGAGGTCTACCCACTATCAATCATATAGAACCAATCAGAGCTCGGCGTCGTTCTGACGTCACCACAACCCCTGCAAAAACAAGCAGACGAACTTGCGCTCCACGCACGTCGGCTGCGATCCGACGTGGAGTGAAACGAAGTATGGCAACAGCAAACACTCGTTACTAGAAGCTTGCAAACGACGAGACCGTCCGATATGTAAACGCGGAATCACGAGGCGGGCGACCAATCATGGTCGGGAATAAGTTAATCTTCCCGTTTGAGATGTCGATCCCATTCCTCGATATGCTGGGGGCCGTTATCTTGTGGATCGTGTGCATCAGTATACTGCTTTTCAGGTTCCCGTCGCGTTCAGTGCCCTGTCGCAGACTTCGAGTCGAGGGTCACGCTGATAATGCAACATGCATAAAGGCAGTCCGCAAACACTGTCTGAGGCGTGTTTGTTCCTGTCACGTTGGTCACACACAAACCGTCTGCAGACATGTTCGAAGCATGCATGTGTGAAGCAACCATGATTGGAACATGCGTGAGGCGTTCCCGCATTTACTTATATATACCCGCATACAACCGCGAAGCAGATCCGCTTCGCGGTTGCGATTCGAGCTCTAGTGTGAATGCAGCCTGACAGGCGCTTGGAGCTGAATCGTGTTCTGGCTCTTCCTCTTTCGGTTGCAGGCTATCTTGCGGGAGCTCGCTGTCTGAACAGGGCAGGAGGCAGCATCCACGAGTGTTACCAGACATTTAAGGAGGAGCTGTACCGAATCATAGTTGGGGCTACTCCAGAACGCAGACTGGAGCACGGCTGCTGGTGAGTTCTCCTCCCGTATAGTCGGCAAGCTAGGGGGTGTAATGGGATGATGTGCCGCGAAATTTAAATGAATCTGGCGGTCGTGGAACTTTGGCATCTCACTTTTACACCAGATTGCCCTCGTAGAAAAAAGCCAACAAAAAACGCATTGTAAAAATAAAACGTTTCTGATTCATTTTGTTTGGAGCCAAAGTGACGGCCTTGTTCGGTTTCCGTTCCGGTGCGTTGGAGGCGATATTGGTTCGACAGGCTGAGTGCAGTTCTACGCGGAATGTTTGCACCAACTGAACACTCTGACTTCACAGCACTGCGGTGGCGCTGCTGTCGGCACTGCGTGTGCGCAGACGCTTCGTCTTACGCGAATCCAGTTTCTGCGCACGCGCAATGCTCACACCTGGTGTGCGCATAAACACACACCAACCTTCGTAAACAGAAGGTTGGTGTATCGTCCCTTAAATTCATTATCCTTTTTTTTTTTTCCCCAGCGAGACAAGCAGGTTGTTTCACTGCAAGCAACGGAGCATCGAACAGGCTTGCGGAGACTCCGACACCGAGCCAACCAGTGCCAGGTTCCTTCGAGCGCTCGCTCGGCGAACTGGTCACACTCTACTGCCAGCCCTACGAGCACGGCTCGCCCGACTGCGCCGCCCTCGACGAGCTTCCAAAACTCGCCCTGAACGAGACCGTGCCCCAGAGCTTAGTGCTCCTGATGAAGTCCTACGTATCTACGTTTGGTTGAACTGTAACCACGCTATTCTACATGGCGTTTCCGAGAGAAATCCGGAAGTAAACAAAGAAAGAAAACCCTATGCACAAACCGTTAAGAGAAGTTTCTTGAAACTTGGCACAAAGGTGCCTTTAGGTGGTAAGTTTTAGTAGACTATAATTTTATGAGTGCGTGTTTAAAAAAATATAGGCGCCTAAATGTTTTATTCTGCTTTAGGTATTTATTTTAAAGAAGCTTTCACGTTTTTTTTTTTGCTTTCTACTCAGTCATCTGTGAGTAGTAGCGTCAACCAGACGGTTTTTACCACTTTCTCATCTGCGTATTCGCCTCAAGAGCGAACCGTGTCGCCACCGTGCGGCCTAAAATGGAAACATGCGAACGCGGGGATACCGCCGTGCGCCGTCTGCTAACGGGCGCACGTTCAAAAGCATGGATCTCGACCATAGAGTTATTATAATGCACGCTAGAGGTTCAACTGGCGCTAGTGTGCTGCTGCAAATTGAAGCAGACAGCAACCAGTCCGAAATTGACTTCCGGTAATGCATTTCTATGGTAAAAAGAGGAGGCATTTTCTCTCTGCGGTCGATTATAAGAGCAAATATCACGATTAATTCGTACGTACTAGGCACATTGGAACATTTCTCAGTCACGCAGACAAAAGAAATGGTCAGTTTCGGCATTTTTATTTTAAATTCCTGGCATGAAAAACGGTGCTAAAACCGCTTCGTACACATCGCGACACTGTTAGCGCGAACACGACATCGGTGCATTTTCGCACTTTGCTTCTAAATAGTATTAACGAGCACGAAATTTTATCGCTTACATTATAGAACTAAATGAGCTCTTTCCGTAGCAATAATAACTTGGATGACATCCCTTGGTTCCAAAGAGAAAAACTAGAAAAACCGGCGATCGCTTGTTCGCGCTAACAGTGTCGCGCTCTGTACATGCGTTTATGTGCACTGTCGGACACTGTTAGCGCGAACGCGGCGTCGGCGCTTTCTAGCATGGGGGATATACCTGCCAAACGAACGAGGGACATCTGGAAAACCAAGAGAGACGGCAAGAACTACGCAGTAACACTGGATAAGTAACTCCTTGTGCATGCAGACGATCGAAATAAATCGAAAGCCACGTAATATAGTCTAACTTGCAATAAATAAGTACTCCTTTATTCTTTCTGCTCATGAATATGTGCGAAAGATGCTTGTTCTGGGTTCAAAGCATCACCCGCACGCTCCAAATCTTCGCAAATAGGGAGAAGCCAGAGAACAGGTGCCCGATAAAAACTACCCGACTAAGGAAATAATAAAAAGGCACCCCTTTTGTAGCCTACGTACTTCATTTTTTACGTTCGAATGTTTTTTAACCGATCGTAAAGATGCGCACGACGGAGTCCTTTTCATATGATGACAGGACGGGCATATTAGCAATATAGAAGCGCCACCGGAATGCTAGCGAACTTTGAACACGCTCTACATTCCTTTCGATCGTTATTTTGCTTAGAATCGTCGCTCTTTTTTACATACCTGCCATGGTACAGAGGTTTGGACCTGGAATATAGCAAAATTTAACATCGTTCAGTGGTAAAGAAAAATGCTGTAACCAAAGCAAGTACACTTTCAAAATATCAATAAACGTACATACTATACGGTACAACCGAAATAACAAAACTTATTCATGTTATTTTTTGGCGAAAAGACAAAATTCACGGGAGTTTTTTCATAGGAATGCACAGGAGCACCGCAAAAGTAGACTGGTTGCTGTCTGCTTCAATTTGCCTCCCGGAAGTCGCATAGACACTAGCGCCAGTTGAACCTCTAGCGTACATTATAATAACTCTATGATCTCGACGACGCAAGCCCGTTTCCGGCTGAGCTGGGCCCTCCTTATGAAATGCTTGTTGTTTCTGTTTCGTTTCTTCCTACTAAAAGTTGTGTTGTGACGTTTCACGTGCGTGGAAATTCAGCAACGTGATTAATTTTAAGTCGTATGCTACCATAATTTTACTGTCGCGGTTTGTGGTACCCCAGGCCCCACAGGTTTTTTGTTATCTCGCACAATCCATAGCTTTCATAAAACATTAAATGTTGGTTGGATTGATTAAAAATTAACCCGACTGATCGCCGCCTTTTAACGCACTAATCAATTATAAATTTATAAATAATTTGTCTCGTCATAGTGCATGAAAGACGTAAGAACTACATTTTTTTTTACAATTTTTTCTATGGCATATTGCAGTCCAATTTTAAACTTCACGTTGTGACGCCTTCAGAAGTATGAACACAGGAAGCCTTTTAAAGGGAAGTACTTTTTCATTTATTATTTAGACAGTATAATCACCCTCAATGACAAATACAATCATTCTGAAGTGATTTGCCGTGAAAGCCTGTGTCCTAAAAAAATAAAGACGTCAAAAATATTAAAGCATGTTTTTTTTTTTTTTTACTTTTCCCTTTCCTAACTTTCTCTGGCGCAAAATTCTAATTTAACGGCAATGAAAATAATTCAATTAAAAAACTATTTGAATATTTTGATGGTTAATCGATGATCTGTCCAGTCCCAATATACGTTAGGTTAGGGCGAAGGGTTATCGGAAACTTTCGACAGGGCCGCTAGCCTTCGTCAGTAAAAGAATGTCGCTGCGCCCGATGCTGTCTGCGACGTGGTGTGGGTCGTTTGTTGGAGTTGCAGAGTCTACTACGTTTGAATTGCAGGCTATTTCGCCAGAAATTAATAATATTATCCTCTTGACATCCGCGGACCTCTCTGAGTAATTGGAGCGGGTGAACCCACACCATCAAGAAGAGCGTCTAATAACACGCACGCAGCTGCGTTGCCTCGGTTGCACTCGTTTATTCCACTCGTCGCAGACATATTAAAACAGTTTGTTTCACTTGTTTCAGTTGTCCTGCCAAAGAACGGTTTGCGGATTGTAAATTGAAAAGGCACTCTCTCCTCATCGCAAAGTAATAGAATTATTCCGACTGCGAAAAACTTAGCCACACCATCACACAGGAAAGAGAAACATTGGCTGCATGCGGAACCTTTTTACTCATAAAAGCTAGAAATATCACAGTCATTTCTAATACAACACTAACTTTTCTCAATGCGAAATATGTATATTACTGCGAAAGCTAAAAGTAACGAAAACAATTCATAGAACCTGCGATTCCACAACCCACAGTACCAGCATTATGTAAGTATCCAGGTTGGAATTTCTTGTTTCGATGAAATTCCACACTACAGAACCGATATATCTCTTTTTAAATATTGAAATATTTAACATAAATGGTGCTCTTCACCCGAAAACAGGCATCCGCCATGGTGACCCATTCTTCCCAATGTCTGCCAAAAACAGACGACGCAACCACAGAAGTGATCATTTGAATTTAGGCCGTACGCTAGTACACTAGTAAGAACGGAACCGTGCCGCACCGTTTTCTGCTAAAATCGTCATCCAACCGATACTTCGCGACAAAATAAACTCAAGAATCCACCGTCTCGCGCGCGAACGTGGAGAGCCAATGGGGCGGCAATACTTCTATCCCTGCTTTGATGATGATGATGATTGCGCGGCAGTTTCGCCACCTCTTGGTGGATCTCTCAACCAATAGGAAAGAAATGTTTTTTAAGCCTATATTTGTTTCCTCAAACCTGCACTCACAAAATTTGAGTATGATAAATGCCCTACTAAGGACATACCTTTGTGAAAAAAAAGTTTAATTGCATCTCGGTTTATTGATTTATTCACTGACCGGACGCAATGAACATGGCGCGTTTCTTTCGGATGCCTCCTGCGCGTGCTCCCACCCTTTCGCCGTGCTGTGGTTGCACGTGCACACTCGAGGCTCACGAGCAGCCGCCATATGTAATCGAAGCAGGAAAGCAGAAGCCGGGACATCTGAGGCACCTCCCTGTCTCGCTCATCCTGTAAGTAACCGTATACGACCGAAGAAGCGATGAGGCAGCGTCGGCGCCATTCGCGGTCAATTGTGTTAAATGGATTTTTCTGCTACGTCCGGCGCCATTCCGTTGAAATGATATTTGCACAAATATTGGCGCCCAAAGTTGTTCGGCATTATCATTACGGAAGCTAATGGAGAGTTTTAGAATAGGTGATCCCCACGCTTTGGGTCCAGCGAAAAGCTAGTTCTGCGCATGCGCCGTGCGACTATATAAGCTGCAGGTTATGGCGTCGCATCGCGTGTTCGCAGAACCAGCTGTTCGGGGACCCAAACCGTTGGGGTCCCCAATTCTAAAACCTTTTAATAGCTCCGGCGCGGGTACAGCGGCGGAGCGTTATGGTATAGGCTTGCTAAAGCTTTAAAGGCGTGCACTCGTGAGCGATATGAAGGTGAACAGCCCTCTTCTTGTTTTTGACGCTCCTGCAAGTTTTGGAACAAGCTCTGTTCCAGAAGAGGGCTAGAACTCAAAGTTTAGACCCCAAGCCACGTACCATTTGAGACGTTGAGAGTTAATATAGCTTTAGGGAGCCGTAAAACAGGCAAGAAACCAGGTAAGGGGTTCACCTTCATATTGCCGGCGGGTGTACGTCAACGAAATTCGAAATATACCTGTCGTGCTCAGAAATAGGCTGAATATGATACACAATGTACGTAAATGACAATCGCACGTTTGTATTTTGAGCGTGATGGTTGTAATTTTCGTTCTAAACGGCCCACTCTGGCAAGCGCTCGGAGAGCAGCCATCGGAGAGCACATGACATCCGCCAAAATCGTGACGTAGATTGTCTGGGGGCGAGCAATACTGCGGCGAGGCTGACGTCGAGAGGATGTAGTTGCCATTCTAGCCACCGAAACGGCCGAAGTACGCCAGCGATCGGGACACCGCAACTAACCCCAAAGCTGCTTTTGTACGAATTTCGAATGACGGGTTAATTCTTGTATAGTATTGTAGAGGGAAAATAGCGACGTCTGGGACACACACAAGAAAGTCTCGGGGGAGGGGAGTTCCACCTTCCTCTCTTCTCTCGTGGTGGCCGAAGGCGAGACAGTTATCGGCAATACCTGTCAAGGTTCCTAGACGGGCGTTACAAACGAGGCGTTAGCGACATCTACCTGCTGCTCTTTGCTAATCGTTTAATTCGTTTTAAAATTCCTTTTCGTGTCTTTTTCAACAAGAGATTAGAATAGACCAATAAATAAGCGCCGAAAGTTCGTTGTGTTATCTCTTTAGGAGGTTTTGATTATTGGTTCGAATTGGACGTGTACGTAATCCGTTAGAAGTAACAAAATTACTTGTAATCCCTTACATTGAATAGGAATTTTGTAAGAGGATAATTACATATTCTACAAAGTAATTGGAAAGTTATTTCTTGCTTATTTACTTTACGGAATGATTGTAATCCGTTAAATTTTTTATTCATTCATGGGGGGCGGGATTATAAAACACCAACAACAGAAACATTGCTTCTGAAAATATTTTTTTTACCTTTTGAAAGGATAAGATTTACCGGAATCACATTGCCGCCTGCACATACAAAACGCAAGACCTAGCGTTTTTCAGATGCTGAAAACCTTTCTTCACGTCACCTAAAACACCGATTCGAACCTTTTTTTTTTTTTTCTTTTTTTCGTGGCTTGGTTGTTTGCAACTCATAAGTTGTCATAATGTCACTACAGGAGGGGACGCTCCGTTTTCCGCTGAATAAAGTTCAACACAGAAATCGACTGAAACGTATATGTGACACTAACTGGCATACTGCACAAATGATAATAGAACACTTATCATGTTTGGGAGATACGAATGTTTATTTGATTTTGTGCTGCTTTTCACGTGAGCCTCCCAAAACGTTTCAGGTCTCCTACATCCCTGTCACCCTTTTCGTGTGTCATATGTTCTTTTTATAATATCAGGACACCTCGTCGCTAATAGTGGCAACTTTCAGTGATGGTGGTTACCAACGGCGTGTGAGAGTCGTGCTTTCGAGCTCCTGGGTGATCGGCTTCAAAATGAAGGTGCGTGTTTACACATTTCAGACGTGGAAGTATGGGGTATACTCTTATATAGCTCATATTTCACAAAATTAGATTAATGCTATCGCTTGTGGGGGGACGCTGCCGTTGCCTCACCTGCCATTTAGGCTTTAGCTGAAGAACACTGAGCTCTGGTACGGCTGACCCCTGCTCGGTGTTGTACTAAACACTCAACAAAAGTATTTAAGAGGATATCCCAACTCTCGAGCCCTTTGCAATTCTAATGGCCATTTTTGGTCTTCTTAGCACTCCACCGAACTGATTCACTTAGGAATGGTTTTTTTAGAGCGATAATAAAAAACTAAGTAATATTATGGCGTTACGTTTCTGGATTTTAAAGTTTAACATTTTAGAGCGCAGCTGTTATTCATTATTTATTTATTATTTATTTATTCTGCTTAATGTCCTCACAAACAGCTCGATGCCTTAGCTCGAGCTGTTTGTGACTCGAGGCAAACAGCTCGAGGCGCCCGTTTCCGGCTTGAGCGGCGTCGGCGTCGCCGTCGGCGTCGGCGTAACCGTAAGGTCACGTACCCCCCCAGGTCACGTGACGTGACCCCCCAGGTCACGTGACCCCCCCCCCCCCGGTCACGTGACCTGGGGGGATCACGTGAGGAGGAGGGGTATGCCCTCCCCTCAGTACCCTTCCCTCCTCCTCCTCAAGAGCTGCGCTCCAATTCGGCGTTACAGGGAGTTGTAAACGGCTTTCATATTTTACGGGAACATAAACTTGCTTGAAAAAGCCCCTTTTTTCGTTCCGTTCTTCACGATCATTTGAAAAATAAACCAGGGCATAAATACAAATTCACGCGCCGCAATAATGAAGGCCAGAACTTTTGGAATATATCTCTAACAAGATGCTTTTTCAAGAGATTCTCATTGTGATATATTTTAACCAAGTTCGTAGCCCATCAAAATGTCACAAATACAGCTGCTAGCCGGTGCCATCTACGAGTGTGTTGGCAATACTTCCTCTTGAAATTGCGCAATCTGTTATTGCGCCCTGGGCTACTTTTCGAGGTCTTTCGGTTCGCGGTCGGGATTTTGAAAGCGCCTGCCAAAAACAGGCATGTACAAATTACTAAAAAATGTAGTTAAGTTAAGTTACTGAGTATTCACGCCAAACGTAATTGGAGTAGAGTAGAAATTACGCATTTATAATAGTAACTGAGTAAACTACTAACCACTGTAAAAAAGTAGCGAGTTACTTTTGAAGTTACTTTCGAACTTACTTCTTTATATTTTTGTGGTAGCAAAATGAACAGCAGTTGTGATCCGTGAAAAACCCTCCGAGCCTAAAATAAATGCTGACATTTTATGGCTCGCGTTTTCACCAAAGTAGTTTATTCGCTCGTAGAAGCAACATACTTTTAAAGTTAGTTATCGGAGATTTTTCCCGTTTTCCTCCTAAAGATGTCCCCAGCCAGGCTCAAAAGACGTTCCACCGACGCGCTGGATGGAACGGCAGCGTTGAATTTCAGAAACAGTCTGTGCAGGGTTGGGTAAGCGAGTTTCGGCATCTTCGGTGTCCATGACGAAACATGTGATGTTTGCTTCGGCTAGAGGGTCTTTTATAACAAACTTTCCTCCTTTTTTTTTTTTTTCTTCGGCAAGTTTAGGTTGTTATGACTGGCCCCTCTTTATTCCCACGACGTTCGGAGAGTACGCTAGGCGAGTGAACCTAACCGTTGTGGCTTTCCCCTTTTATGGGGTACCACTTAGAAACACAGAAGGTTCTTTGGGTCCGGATAAAGACGTGTTTATTGACTCAGGTGTCACACGCTTGCCCTGAGGGCCAACAATGGTGGAGATGACGGCGCTGTCTCTTTTGACAGGATCACCAGTCGGAGTCCGCGCTGCCGCAATTGACAGTATCACGGAGGGGGAGGATCAGATAAAGAATAGGAAGGCTCCGTCGAGCAGAGCCTCCCCCAGCGAGAGTCTCGCCCGTTGGATTAGGGCCGTGTTATATAGCCTGCGGGAATGGACGCGCCCAGGGTGGGTCGGATGTAGGTGGCTCCCCGGAGGGGCGGACGCGTCCAAGTCATGATCCCGAGGGGTGTGCCTCCGGCAAATCACCCGAGAAGGACGAGGGAAAGCCGCCCACCAGGGAATACGGCTTCGCCCTCGCATCCGGGACGCGCCCCCACTTGGCGACGTCCCACGGCCTGCCTGAGCTAGGCCTAGATAGGGATGCGGGGAACACGTGGTTCCCACACTCCCCCCTCCTTAAGGCTGAGGTAGGTTTAAGAAAAATAAAAATTAACCTACCGACTCTCGAAAGCAAAACAAAACAAAACAAAAACAACGCGGCGGTGCCGGCTCCCACATGCTTGGGGTAACAAATAACATGACGTCTTCGGTGACGTTCTCGACGTTGCCGTAGCTCGCTCACCAGGCGTAGTGTCCTTGGAGGAAGTGGTCGTGGGCCTTGGGACTTGTCACGGGACGAATGGGAACGGCTGGTCCCTGGTCGGCGAGCTGTCCGACCGCCGCGCGGGTCCCGTGGATGAAGAGCGGGCAGTCCCTACCCTGACTGGTTGTCGACCCCGACGGCGCACGAAGACTGCGGGTCGCTGGTTCGGCCCGTGGCCGGCTGGGGTAGAATCGTGAGTGGGGCTGCCTGACACGTCCCGCGCGGCCGTGTTCCATGGACGCCGCTGAACTGCCGCAGCCAGGAGGCAGCAACTCCCGAACGGCGCGAAGCCCAGCTGTACTGGCTGGGGATCCTCTTCGTGGATGCGGGGACGTACTGCGGTCGAATGACTACTTGGTCTCCGACCGCTTGTGACGACGCTCGCACCGCGTTATTGCGGTGACGTGTTGCACACGTGAGCGTAGGTGGCAATAACTGACCAATGGCCGTTACGCCTACCCTTTCCCTCGGATGCCGTAGTTCGGGGGATTCCCCTACGGGTTGATCCGGGAGCCAACGCTGAGGTGACCTTCTATCTAGGTCACTGCTTGCCAGCAAACAATGGTGTCTGGCGCGTTCGCGAAGGCAGCAGGTGCATTATGATTTGCACTTCCCTTAATGTGACATTTCGCCACTTACTGGGGCTGCCTCTACGAAAACTTCGGATATTAGGTTTTCCGAGTTCGCAGATTGTAGCGAGACGCCTGTTTTTCATCGTCGGCGTTATCTCGCGTTTTGCGTGCATATTGCCGCGGGGGCTGCGTTCGTTCGTCCCCCTCCTCTTCCCTTTCATTGTAGGGTTTGAGATCGCAGACATGCACAGGCCCGCTGACTTTTCTTGAGTCTTTCTCAGTCAGCTTGTACACGAGTGGTGACAATACTTCGTGCACTCGGTACGGGCCCAACCACTTTGGTGCCAGTGAAGCAGAAAAGCCTTTGCTGGCATCGCTCAGAACATGGTTTCGTCTGAGCACGAGATCGCCTACTTTGTAGCGGAGATCCCGGCGAGAGCGGTCGTACTGAGCTTTTTGTTTAGCTCGCGCTACCCCGAGATTGTGACGGGCCTCCGAGAAGGCTTCCGTCATCCGAGTTTGTAGCGTGCGCGCATGTTCAGTCTGTTTCGACTGTGCGTCGCTCACCCCAGCGTTTGCCCCCAGGACGCGGTCCATTGGATTCGGCAATTCTCTTCCAAATGTGAGGAAGGCGGGGGTGAAACCTGTCGAACGATTGACAGTGGAACGGAGAGCGAACCCAATCTCGGGAATGTATGCGTCCCAGTCGCGGTGCTTTTCGGCGAATGCTGCCAGCATGGGTTTGATGTTTCTGTTACATCGCTCCGTGATGTTCGCCTGTGGGTGGTAGGGTGTGGTTGTTCTGTGCTTGATGCCCAGCGCTTTGCAAGCGTCCACAAATACCTTCCCGACGAAGTAGCTTGCTCTATCTGTTAGAAGAGCTTCAGCGAACCCGAATCGGGTGAACACCTCCATGAGCTTTTCAGTGATTGCTCGGGCCGTCAGCTTTCGTAGTGGGAAAAGTTCTACCCATTTGCTGAAGTGGTCAGTGACAACCAACAGATACTGGTGTCCTTTGGGGCTCCTTTGTAAAGGGCCGACCACGTCGCAAGCCGCCAAAGACCATGGTTCTTGGCTGTGGATCGGCTGCATTAGGCCCGGAGGTTTGCCGCCTCTTGGTTTGAAGCTTTGGCAAGTGTGGCACGTGCGGGCGTAGCGGAATACGTCCCTTTTCATGCCCGGCCAGGTTGCGATGTGGCATAACTTTGTGTAAGTCTTGGAGCCGCTCGCATGTCCGGCCAAGTGCGAGTCGTGATAGTAACGCATTACTGCGCACCTCAGACTTTTTGGCACTACCACCTTGAACACATTGTCTGTGTCCTTCTCAGATGGGATATACTTCAGCAGGAGCCCGTCGGCGTTCAGCAGAAATTGATCCAGCGTGTCAGTACCAGTACCAGATACATCCCGACACTCGGAGTTTACTGCAATACCAGCAGTCGTACGCCCGGCGGACGCGCCGCCCGACTCCACAGAGTCCGACTCACTCGAGAGTCCGTCGATCACCTTTCGACAAAACGGATCATTCTGCTGAGCTTTCAGTAGCTCTTCTTTGCTGAACACGATCCCCACTGCGCTCACTGCGTCTATGTGGTTCACGTTTTCGTCCGAGGAGGTCAGTGGTGCTGCCTCCATTTTGGACTGATTTTCGGCTTCGCCTGGCTTGGAGTTTGCCGTTGGCTCGGCCTGGGTTCTCGCGGAAAGATTTGCGCAGTCTACGGGGGCTCGCGACAGTGCGTCGGCCACCACGTTTGTGCTGCCTTTCCTGTACCGCACGACATAGTCGTATTTCTGCAGTAGCAAGGCCCATCTCGCTAACCGTCCTGCGGGTTCGCGAAGTCTGGACAGCCATATTAGGCTCTGGTGATCTGTTTCGATCGTGAACGTGGTCCCGTCGACATAAATGTCGAAGCGCTTCAAGGCAAAAACAATGGCCAAGCACTCTTGTTCACATGTGCTGTAGTTCACCTCAGCGGGTGTCAGCGAGCGGCTAGCAAAAGCTACCGGACCAAGCACTCCCTCGTGCTCTTGGAGCAGGACCGCTCCCAAGCCTAGTTTGCTCGCGTCCGTTTGGATCACGAAAGGCTTGTTCAAGTCGGGCAGCTTTAGTTCAGCTGTGTCCGCGAGCGCTTTGGAGGTGCAGCGGAATGCTGCCTCCTGCTCGGGACCCCAACTCCATCCCACGGTCTTTCTCAGTAGCCGCGTTAGTGGCGCTTGGAGTGATGCGCAGTTTGGGACGAATTGGCGGTAAAAGTTTACCATTCCCAGATAGCGACGGAGCGAGTTTACGTCCGTCGGCGCCGGAAACTCCCGGATAGCCTTTAGCTTCTCGGGGTTTGGCGCGATGCGCCCGCAGTCGAGCGTGAACCCAAGCAAGTTGATGCGCGTTTCGGCTATTTGGGCCTTTTCTGGGTTTAATGTGATACCCGCGGCCTTTAGCCTGTCGAACACATCCTTCAGATCTCGTAGATGATCTTCGAAGGTGTTGGAGTACACGACAATGTCGTCGAGATAGGCCATTGCATGTTTCCATTTGGCTTCTCCCAGTACTCGGTCAATCAAGCGTTGGAACGTCATTGGCGCTCCGCACAGACCAAAGGGCATTCTTGTGAATTCGAAAAGCCCGCGGTGACACACAAAGGCTGTTTTTGCCTCGTCACCCGCCTCCATTTGAACTTGGAGGTAGCCTCGGCTGGCGTCCAGGGTTGTGAAATACCGTGCGCTGCCGAGGTTGGAAAGGATCGAGTCAATGCTCGGGAGCGGATATGCGTCTTTCCGCGTTACGTCATTTAGACGCCGATAGTCTACGCAGAGACGTGAGCTGCCGTCCTTTTTTGGGACCAACACAACGGGAAATCCCCAGGGACTGTTTGACCGCCGGACAACTCCGGTGTCGATCATTTCGTCCAAAGCGACGTCGATCGCTTTTCGTTTAGCCAGACTGACGGGTCGTGCGTTTTGCCTCCGAGGAAGCGCATCGCCCGTGTCGATCCGGTGTCGCACTTCGCTTGTGCACCCGGGACGCTCCGTGAACATGGCGTCATAGCGTCGCAATAATGTCGACAAACGGGCTTTTTCTTGCCCTGACCCGCAGCATGACTCAGTCAGCAGGGGGTGAGTGACCTCCGACGCTACGGCGCTTGTTTGCAACCGCGTCGGGGTACCTGTCGAGGGGTTGATACCCGGTTTTTGTGATTCTGTTGCCTTGTCTTGGCAGGTGCTGCCTGCCCCATTAACCAGTGTTTTTTCTGGCGTTGGGGGTTCGCAGAAGGGTTTCAGAGGTGCGAATGTGCCCTCTCGGTAGCCACCGCTACTCACGTCGATCACGATCCCTGTTTTGGCGAGAAAATCTCTGCCCAGGATGATCGGAACGGAAAGACTGGGGAGATGAACGAAGCGTTGCCGTCTTACTCGATTCTCCCATCTCGCAACCAACCGCACAGTACCGCTTGAATGGGCGGTACCGCACGCGAGTCGAAAGGCCGTGTTGCCCTCCCTCATATGCACTGAGTTTTGCTGGAGGTGGGTCAACACTTCGTCGCCGAAAAGCGAGGCGCTGGCTCCTGTGTCCAGCAGTGCCTTGAACGTCCGACCGACAATCGTCAGGGCTATGAATGGTGCCAGCGTGCCGGTCGGAAAGCCTATTCTGTAGGCTGTAGGCAAAAGAGTCTCTTGCTCCGTGCCATTTTGAGCCGCCGGGTTGGTTATCGGTGGCTTTGCTCGTTTCCCGACTGTTGGGGACCAGGGTTCTGCCGTTCTGGGCATTGTCGAACCAGGTGGTTGGCGCTATTACAGCGAAAGCAACGTTGTTGCGGGACTTTTTTTGAGTCCTGTCGCGCGTTTTGATGCGCGCCGCGCCTTTCGTCCTGTGGGTTTGGACGTGGCTGCGTTTCCTCCCGTGGCGTCGGTAACTCTGTGTTCCGATCTCGCCTCTTGAACTGCGGCACAGTCTCTGCTGCCCGCCGTTCGTAGGAGTACGGGTCGAGCGCACGATCTGATATGTCGTACGTGTTTCGACTTCGCTCGTTTGCGTAGTGGGCGGCTTCGTGTCTCCTGTTTCGGGACGCCGCGTCCCAGTTCCAAGCGCAGCGCGGCTCGAGTGCCGTTGATGCTGGTGGTGGGGGACGATACGCTCGTGCGGCAAGAATGTCTCCCTGAATCCGCCGAGCCTCCGAGGCCAGTTCGTTCAAGTCGCGAAAGCGACTGCCTCGGAGATACGCCGCAAAAGTCGGGTGCGATTGTCGAATGACTCGCTCTACCCGCTCTGCATTGGGCGCTGATGGTTCTGCTAGCTCAAAGAGCTCTTGCATCGCCCTAACGAACTCCAACAGTGACTCGTCTGGGTGTTGGGTCCGTTGTTCGAGCTCTCGCCTCATCCTGCGTTCGTAGTCTGCAGGGAGGAATTCCTGGCGAAATGCCTTGCGGAACTGCTCGATCGACGACAGCTGGCTTCCGGTTTCGCCCTCGCATCCGGGAGGCGACGGCTTCGCCCTCGCATCCGGGACGCGCCCCCACTTGGCGACGTCCCACGGCCTGCCTGAGCTAGGCCTAGATAGGGATGCGGGGAACACGTGGTTCCCACACCGTCAAGGGTTCAAGCCTCGGGCCACGACGATGGGATCATCCGGACGACTGCGCGTCTTGTTGCAGTGCTAGTGCTACGCTATTGAAAGAAAAAAGATTGATTTGGTTTAACAGAAGATGAAAAGAATTATACACGAACTCATCCCTGTTACGTCACGGCGCGGTGGTAGCGCGTCGGGCGCACTTCCGGTCTGGGGCTGTGGGCGGAAGTCCCCACGTGAGACGTGTATTCCTGCGTTGTTTTGAAAGGAACCAGACCAAAAACCTGCCGTCTCGTCAAAACTCTGCGACTGGGGCTCTACCAAAAGAGTCGAGAAAGGTTTGAAGGTCAGTTTTCACGTGCTTGGTTCGTCCGAGAACAAGGATATGTGCCATAAAAAGGGAAACCAGACGCCGTCGGACCACGACTGCTTGGGCGGGAATAACTTTGGGTTGAATTCATGGATACTTGTGGTGATCAGATTTATTTGTTTTGTTCCAACATGAACCCCGGAAAACCGTCAAGTTGTACGGACCACCTGCGGATTACGTTCAGTGCGTCTTTAAGTTCAAACGGCCGTCTGATCGTTCGAACCGTCATCTGCTCTTTCAAACGTTTCTGCTTGTCGTCTTCTCTTTTAGACGACACCGCCCCATAGACCAAATGTTGGCCCGGTACTTGCGATAATAAGTGCAGGCATGAAAAGACTTAAGTTTGAAGGTTGGTAAGCAGGCTCGATGTAAACAGTAGATACAGGGAGGTGTTGATCATTGTTACTAGTTGCCATCGCCGATTTATTATGTCTGATTCACTTGGTCCAATTCTTCTTGCAGTTTTCTGCATTGACGTCGGCAATCTCAGCTACGGTTCACGCTTTTGCAGCCCAAGCGACGTCGCGACTGAAAATGCGAGCGGAATCTCATCGTGCGAATCAGGCTTTAGCGTATATTCTGCGGCGTCCACGCGGAATGAATCGCCGCATGTCACACTATTCACGCGAAGTTTTGCGGTGTGACGAGCCTCAGTAATTTCGCTGACGCCAATCAAGTAGTTAGACATAGAGAAAAAGAGCAGGGGGACTCACGCCGACGCCGACAACATCGAATTTCAATGGCTTGTTTATGGGCGGCGGCGAGCTTCTTGCCCGCACACCATCACGCATGCGCGGAGCCGGTGGCGTCCGCTAGGGGCGCTCCGGTTTGTTTGTGAACATGAGTTGGTGTATACTTCACCGCTGACGCCGGGTCTAACAAACGCATCTCCCAAGGGTGACTCGCAATCCTCGCCGGCGACTACGGTATCCTGACGCGCCTGACAAGTAAATCGTTTTCAACAAAGAGGAGGTCTCGCTGGCATGGAAGATCGGAAGGACGGGAAGGATTACGTGAACAAGCATCATCGCTCGTACAGTTGCAGCTGGAAGCGGGAACATGCTCCCATGAACGGATCATCCACGTCTGCGTTTGTGCGCGGGGGAGTCCGGCTTTGCAAGGGAGTATGCCCTGACGACGAGGCGACCATGGGAACAGTCACCAAGCTGCGAGGTCTTTCCAGTGGCGTATCGAGTGGAACCACCAAACCGTTTGGGTCAGAACTCACTAAAGGCAGACAACATGAAAACAACAACCCTCGGATTGTCCCCGTCTTTGACGGTTGCAGCTGGAGGCGCGGCGCCTGTGTGCATTACCGGATTAGGTCAATACCGACCAAGGCTTGTTATTAAGCATCTCTTCCTGCGTTGTTGCGCGCCGATGTTATGTTTTGGCTGCTCGTCGCCACGGTCCACCTTGGCCCAAGGACGCCTGTGATGCAGTTTCTAATGTGAGGGGGCCCCTTTTTGGGGAATGTCAGTTCATCTGGCGGCGTCTTATTTATTTCTGCGCTTAAACTTTTGTGATGAGAAAAATTAGCACTACATTTTGAAAGTAGTTAGTAATTTGAGTAGACGTTACCGGGAAAACGTAGGTAAATTAAACTACTAATTAACCAAATAAAGTTGTAATTGAAATTTACCAAGTTACTCGGAAAAGTAGTTAAACTACAGTAGTTTGAGTGGGGTAGTTGAACTACGCCCAAGACTGGCCAAAAAGCAGGGTTCTTTTTTTCTTTTCTTTTTATTTTTGTTTCATTTGGCGGGCGAAGATATTTTGCGTGTATCACGAGTGTGATTAGTAAGTTTTCAATCGCCCGAGCGCGTCGTTGGGAGGATGTTCCGTTCTTTGTTGGCGCTTTGGGTTACGAAATTGTGGGTGAAAGATTTCACGCTTCAAGCAGTCCCCGCGTGAGGCCTGAAGTTAGCAACTGCAGCCAGACAAAAGCTACCAAAGCGTCAAAGGGTCGATACTGTCATACCACTTCTTTCTGTTCGAAGTAGAAGAGGTGCTTTGATCCACGACCAACTCTATACATACGACCACTTGACTTGAAGCGCGCCTATGGGGAGCGCTGACGCCCGAGGCGGCCTGACTAGTTTTGCGCTATCCTACTAGATGGCGCTGTAACCCAGCTGTTGAAGCTGTTGATTTTACAGAGCTGGGTATGCGCCTGGGTTCCCGGCGCGGTCGCAAATTTTCGATAAGTGATTTCCTTTGGCCACATTCTCTAAAACTAATTCACTGAATGGAGAGCGCTACTCTCAAAAAGTCCCCGACAGATATTAAAGACAGCATGTTTGTAGATTCGCATTTAACTGCACACTGAGAGAAAGATTGACACCACTCCCAAGATAGGCGTCGAAAAAAGACAAGTACACGAAGAGACATAAACACAGTGTTTACGTCTCTTCTTGTCATTGTCTTTTTCCGGCGCCTATCTTCGATCATGAACCAAATGGCCCGAATTTCCATTTTAATACACCACTCCGGTTTATGATTTTTGTGAAGTAATCACAGTCTGAATTTGATTTTAGAGTACTTAATAAAAACAAGGCATTGCAAGCATTTCAATTTTTGCGTATGGTAGATGCTTTTCAGCTTGTTTTCATTTTAAAGAAACTGATGCTTGCAACATCATGCATTTTAAAGGGTTTTATTATTGCCTCATTCCTTTGCTGTGCCATTATTTGGCCCAACCATTTGTCCTCGTTTTTTAGTGTTTCGCTGTGAGTTGCCTCCACTGAGCACCTCTCGCGATGCTGGCTTGCTTTTCAAGTTCACTTTCTTCTTTTCCGACAAGTTCCTTGCGTGGTTCACCAAGAAGGGCCTGATGAACTTAGTCATGATCAAGGTAGCAAGGGCCCTCCCGTGATCTTCCAAGAGGTCACTGTCACATTGTAGCAATTGGGTTCATTGGTTCTGCTCACAGAGTCACAGAGGGGAACAGAACTTCCAGAAAAAGCTGCACTGGGCACCGACTCTTTAGGAGTGCGCTGACTGCAGCCGTTGCAGCATATTCAAAATAAGCAAGCTTGTCGAACAGTGCACCGACCTTTTTCTTTTGGTGCGGTCGACCTCATTGCGTTGAGTCAATGTACGCTTCAGGTCATGTCGATGGCTTCTCTGTCGACTGAAGGTACGCAGAATAGTCTGGGAACCAGGAGAGGATTCGGGAACCAAAGTCGTTTTAATTTAAGTCCTGGGCGATAGTTATCATCTGTGAACTGCACACTACAAACACTCGAACGGACACTACGGCACCCCCCCCCCCCCCCCCCCAAATCACCGTCGTGGTACCTGAAATCTAGGACATCCGAAACATGAAATAATTGAAGCACTGTCTCGTAGACATTTCCAAATAAGTAAAAAGAACCTTGATGACGAGCGGCCTTTATCCATCCGTCCCGGATGGTTGTGGTGGGGAATTTGTGAAAGTCAACTCCCACTGCTGTCCCTCGTTCTGACTTGCGAAACAGCACGCAGCAATACATCATCCCGATCCTTGTCCTGGGACGTGCCGTACATACTTAAAAGAAAAATCAAGAAAAAAACACGGAATTAGGAAACGAAGGCAATGCAGAAGAAGACACACAGTGCACGAAACGCCGAAACCACGATGCAAAACATGTGTTGAGCGCACCGCTAGAGATACATCAAAAGCTAAGGTGCAGCGCCATCTTTCGGCAGGGCTACAAAGCAAAACGCGGCCAAGGCGTGCGCAGGGGCGCTCGCGGGTGAAGTTGTCGTATGTATAGAGTTGATCGTGATTCTATCTGGCAATTTTAAATATACTGCAGAGGTGCATTTAAAATGTTTACTTATTTTAAATGCGGAAGAAACATACGTGAGTTTATCTATTTGTTTTAATTCCGAAATTTGCTTTGCATATCAATTTGTGGTGGCTGATTTCTACCGTAATAAAACAAACATTGCGAAAATGTATTCAGTGAAATTGAAAACAGAACAAGCTTTTTGCCAGTAGGCGTCACACGTTGCTATTTGGAAGTTGTGAGTCTCGCGCTGAAGGTTCTTTGTTCGACCCCAACCAACAGACTCTTGATTCAGTGTTTTATGAAATAGAGACAGACACGTTTTAGAGTGAGTAGCTTTATTTTTCAAAGCATTGCTTCACGGGAATGAAAGGTAGGCTCTGAGGGGCTGCTATTTAGGACGCAACGCCATTCTGACTTGTGGTAGATTATTTCGCAACATTATTACACAACACCATAAAAAAATGTATGGCAGATTTCGTTTTTGTAATGACGATATCAATAATCTACATGCTATTTGGAAAATCGTATCGTACGAAAAATCTTGGAATACGAAACAGCCGAAGAACCGAGACAAATGTTTATTCGAAGTAGAACCGGGCAGCGAAATGAGGCTTTCTCTAACTACGTTCTAACTTCTTTCCTTCCTAACCCGGTAAGGAGGGGACTAAAGTTGAAGCCTGGGCGAGTTGGTATGACATATTTAAAAGGTTAAAACAGCGCAAAAAAACAACGGACAGGGTAAAGAAGAACACAGACAGAGCGCTGTCTGTGTCCTTCTTTACCCTGTCCGTTGTTTTTTGCGCTGTTTTAACCTTTTAAGGATGGGACACAGAGCCTCCTTTGCGATGGCCTTGGAGGCCCACACCCCTCCCCGCCATCATCTTCTTGAACTACAGAGCAAAAATTAAAGCCAGTCTCACAGCTCGCAAATCGAGGGCACGAGGGTACATCTTGGTTTTAAAAGCGCACAAAAGACGAGGACAGAGTAAGAAACACGAACGACGGACAAGCGGTTTGTGTTTCTAACTCTGTCCTCGTCTTTTGTGCGCTTTTAAAACCAAGATGAATAACTACCAACTAGCCCAACTTTCCACCCTTCTGCACGAGGGTGGTTTGTTTGTGGGGGGGAGGGGGGGGGCGCTTTCAGGGTCAAGCGGTCTGCTGATAACCGGAACAAAAGGACGAGCTTTCTGTTTATGTTCATTTAAAAATAACACTATATTGCCACGCGCGTTGGCGAGCAAGCCCGTGCGTGGCCGAGCGGTTACCGCGCTTGATTGTCGCGTGGAAGGTGTAGGTTCGATTCCAGTTAGCGGACTGTCCTTTTATTTATTCTTTCAACTTGGCCTTCTCGTAAGTTTGAGAACATTCTCGTCTGATCGGGTTCCGAATGTTCTACGCACCGAAAACTCTACGCCGTACGATCCAGAAACCCACGAGGGTACATAAGGGATTCCGCCAGGCGAGCGGAATCAGTTACGCCCCAGCGTTCGACTCTGCTGTCACGCCGACTTCGACACCCGCGACGCTCTGTTTTCTCTGTTTCCTTTTTATTTTTGGGCACACGTTCACCCCTTAAACGCTCAGTTTCTTAAGTTATTATCGCCTCATCAATTGTCATTCGTGACATTTTGGTTGAGGTGCAGGGTACATTTCCGTTCTATGCCCGTGGACCGTACCCCTCCGAAAACACGCCGGCCAAGTGACGTGCTCAGCCCCGGGAGGCTACCCTTCGCAGAAGACCAGACCAAGGCCCGGTCAAGTCGCCGTAACCAAGGCCTACCGCCGGAACTCGGACCCCTGCCGCAGAAATCAAAGAAGAAGACCGCGACGATGACTGCTCCGCCCGTCGTTGTCCTGCCCGTCGCCCCCCGATCGCAGACGCCTTTCCATGGCAAAATCTACGAAGACGTCGAGGACTGGCTCCTTCACTATGAGCGCGTGGCCCGCCACAACGGATGGACCGTCGAGCAACGCCTCCAGAACCTCTACTTCTCGCTGGAAGGCACCGCGAGGCACTGGTTTGAAAACCACGAGGCTTCGCTCACTTCGTGGGATATCTGCGCCACCGAGTTGAAGCGAACCCTCTCGAACCAACACCGGCGACAGAATGCGGAGGACCTGCTCCAGACGCGGACAGAAGCCCCCGACGAAAGCGTGACAAGCTACGTTCAAGACGTGCTACGACTGTGTACACGCGCCGACCCGCAAGCCACCGAAGAAAAGAAGTTGCGCTTCCTCATGAGGGGCGTCAAAAGCGAAATCTTCGGTGGACTTGTCCGCAGCCCCCCGACGACGGTAGACGGCTTCGTGGCCGAGGCGACCAACATCGAGTGAGCGCTGTCGGCCAGAGCTGTGCATTATCAACGACTCGCCGGCGTGCCAACGGTTCCGGCTGTCTCGCCACCTCGCTCCGATGCCGATGGTGTCGGCATTGACCACCTTCGGCCTATCATCCGCGACGTCGTCCGGGATGAGCTCAGGAAGCTACCGTCGGCTTCCAACCGCCCGGCATCGCTCTCGATTGCCAAGGTGGTTCGAGAGGAAGTACAGCGAGCTTTCCAGCCGGACACTCCCATCATCGTTCCGGCTCCCGTAGAACCGGCGCTGAGCTACGCTGCAATGGCACGACGACATACGCCCGTTGCGCCGCAGCCGCGATGTGAGCCTTCAGCACCGAGGCAACCACCGCACGTCCACCCAGAGCAACCTGCGCCGAGGAAGACGGACGTCTGGAGGACCGCCGACCGACGCCCGTTGTGCTATCACTGCGGTGAAGCCGGCCACATTTATCGTCGATGCCCCTACAGACAACTGGGGCTGCGCGGGTTCCACCCGAACGACCCGCGCACAAGGTACGACGAACGCCCTCGCGACATCGAGGAGTACCTCCGACGCTCGCCCTCCCCAGTGTCATCTCTCCGCCGTGAAGCCCGCTCCCCATCGCCACGACGTTCAGCGTCCCCAGCGCCACGACCCCGCCGAGAGAGCCTGTCTCCCCTGCGTCGCCGGGAAAATTAAGTTCGGCAACGCCTGGACGTGACGTTGCCGAAAACGACGGAAACAAACAGCCTCCAAGAACGCCGGAGCGCTCCCACTCTCCCGACACCCCGCATCGCACCGACGCTCCTGCAACGGTGTCGAACAACCTAAACGTTGTTATCGACGGCCTCGACGCATCGGCACTCGTGGACACCGGAGCAGACTACTCAGTCTTGAGTGGGAGGCTCTCTCACCGCCTGCGAAAGGTGACAACGCCGTGGGATGGACCTCAAATGCGAACCGCCGGAGGGCATCTCATCACACCAGTCGGGAGATGCACCGCTCGCGTCGAGATCCACGGTGAGACGTGCCCTGTGAAATTCGTCATTCTACAAGACTGTGCCAGGGACGTCATTCTCGGCATGGACTTCCTGTGTGACTACGGCGCCGTCATCGACCTTGGTGAAAACAGATTGACGCTGCGGACGCCTGTTCCACCTTCAGAGAAACGCCAAATAGCGTCAGCTGCCGTGAACGATGCAGCAGGTTCGTTCATCGCCGTGAACGAACGATGCGGCAGGTTCACGTGGCACCGCCACGTGAACCTGCCGCCGCGATCAAGTGTTGCTCGTACCCGTCGTGACCGATGCAGCTACCTGCGGCGAAGTTGTTCTGGAAGGCAAACGTCAATTGCTCCTGGGAAGAGGAATAGGCGTCGCAAGAGGAGTGACTAAACTGCAGGATGGGCGCACCGTGGTCCTCGTGACAAACTTCCGACAAAAAACGCAACACCTCACAAAAGGTGCCACTGTGAGCCACGTTGAGGAACTTCGGAACTCTGCCGAAATCGCCGAGATTGCTGAAGAATCATCGCCGCCTCAGCAAGACATAACTCCGCCAGCGCAGCTTGACATTGACCCCAAGCTTCCAGGCCCAAAACGACGACAGCTGAGTGACCTCCTCGCCGAATACAGCGACTGCTTCGCGACGTCGTCGAAGGTGCACCAAGCCACCGTTGCGAAGCATCGCATCGTCACCGAGGACGATGCGCTCCCTGTGCACCGATCGCCGTACCGAGTCTCAATAAAAGAACGGGAGGTCATCCAACAGCAAGTGGAAGAAATGCTGAACGACGACATAATCCAGCCTTCAAGCAGTCCGTGGGACTCTCCAGTCGTGCCGGTTAGGAAGAAGGACGGAACGCTTAGGTTCTGCGTGGACTACCGGCAGCTGAACGTGGTAACGAAGAAATACGTCTATCTACTCCCCCGAATCGATGACACGCCAGACCGGCTGCGCCATTCTCGATCTTTTTCATCGATGGACCTGAAGAGCGGCTACTGGCAGATCGAAGTCGACGAACGGGACCGAGAGAAGACAGCTTTCTTCACGCCGGATGGCTTGTACGAGTTCAAGGGGATGCCTTTTGGCCTATGCACGGCGCCGGCAACTTTCCAGCGTGTCATGGACACGGTACTGGCAGGGCTAAAGTGGCAGAGCTGTCTCGTCTACCTTGACGACGTCGTAGTGTTTTCAAGTGACTTCGACGAGCACTTGCGACGACTCCGAGCTCTTCTCCAAGCCATTCAGACCGCCGGACTCACACTCAAGCCGTCAAAGTGCCGGTTCGCCTATGACGAACTGAAGTTCCTAGGCCACGTGGTTAGTAACAAAGGCGTCCACCCAGACCCCGAGAAGACTCGCGCCGTAGCGGCATTTCCAGCGCCGACAGACAAGAAGGCCGTGCGAAGATTCCTTGGACTTTGCGCCTACTATCGACGCTTCGTTCGGGATTTCGCTAAAATTTCCGCACAGCTCACAAACCTCACGAAGGACGCCGAGAAGTTCGAATGGGCCGAGGAGCAGCAGCAGGCATTCGACGAGCTGAAACGACGACTTCAGACTCCTTCTGTGCTTGTACATTTCGATCAGGATGTGGAAACCGAGATTCACACGGACGCAAGTAACGCGGGACTGGGCGCAGTACTGGTCCAAGTGCAAGAAGGCATCGAGCGAGTCATCGCTACGCAAGTCGGACAGTGTCCAAGGCGGAGAAAAATTACTCCACGACTGAGAAAGAATGCCTTGCGGTCGTCTGGGCAATCACGAAGTTACGTCCGTACTTGTACGGGAGCATTCCGCGTGGTGACGGACCACCACTCGCTTTGCTGGCTTGCGAACCTCAAGGACCCGTCAGGACGCCTCGCTCGATGGAGTCTCCGACTACAAGAGTTCAACATGACTGTAGGCTACAAGTCAGGCCGCAAGCACAGCGACGCCGACTGCCTGTCCAGAGCCCCCGTCGAAACCCCTTCCAACTGAAGCGACGGCATTGACGACGAGTGCTTCCTAGGAGCAGTGAACACCGACGACATGGCACGACGTCAACGGGACGATCCTGAGCTGCGCGCATTAATCGAGCACTTAGAAGGGGGCGGGAGTACCGTGCCACGTGTCTTCTCACGAGTACTGCCGACCTTCGTCATTCGACAAGGTGTACTCTACAAAGAAAACTTCGGGGACAACAACACACCGTGGTTGCTGGTAATCCCGACCGACCTTCGGGAGGAGATCTTTCAAGTATGCCATGACGACCCGACGGCCGGACACCTCGGTTACAGCCGAACACTGGTCCGTATTCGTGAAAAGTATTACTGGCCAAAGCTCACCAAAGACGTCCACCTCTACAACCGATCGTGCTACGAGTGCCAGCGCCGTAAGAAACCGCCGACGAAGCCGGCAGGTCTCCTGCAGCGGATTGCTCCCCCGACCATACCGTTCCAGCAGATCTGAATGAATCAACTTGGCCCTTCTCCGCCATCAACGTCGGGAAACCGCTGGATAATTGTCGCCACAGATTATCTCACGCGGTACGCCGAAACGAAAGCCCTTCCTTCAGGGACTGCTGTGGAAGTCACTAAGTTTTTCATAGAGTCCATCGTCCTCCGGCACGGCGCTCCCGAAGTTCTGATTACAGATCGCGGATCATCGTTCATGGCACAGCTGACCCAAGAAATCCTCCGGCTCAGTCACACTAGCCATCGTCGTACCACTGCGTACCACCCGGAGACCAACGGGCTGACGGAGCGACTCAACAAGACAATCGCCGACATGATCTCTATGTACGTCGACGTAGAGCACAAGACGTGGGACGAGGTGCTGCCCTACGTCACGTTCACCTACAATACGGCGGTTCAAGAGACCACTGGATTCACACCTTTCCAGCTGGTACATGGTCGGAAGGTAACGACCATGCTGGACGCCATGCTGCCTCATGAGCCATCTGACAATGAGAGCGACGACGCCCAGGTGGTTGCTCAACGGGCCGAAGAAGTCCGCCAGCTCGCCCGACTCCTGATTCAAGACCAGCAACGCGTCGACGCGGGCCGCTACAACCTTCGTCGTCGAGACGTCCACTTCCAGCCCGGAGACAGCGTGTGGGTCTGGACACCGATTCGCCGCCGGGGTCTCAGCGAGAAACTCCTGAAGCGCTACTTTGGACCCTACAGAGTGCTTCGTCGACTCGGGGATCTGAACTACGAGGAACACGCACTTCATCACGCCGCCCTCCACGACCGGAAGTCGTCCACGTCGTGCGCCTCAAACCATACTACGATCGATAGGACTGTGAACTTCGTTTTGTACTACGATCGATAGGACTGTATTTTACAAGTTTCCGTAGTTTCACATTATTTTGGTTTGTTTTGCTGTTTTGTTTCCTGGCACGTCGCATCGAGACGATGCGCTTTAAATGGAGGAGGGGGGGGGGGGGGGGGGGGGGGAGTAATGCCACGCGCGTTGGCGAGCAAGCGCATACGTGGCCGAGTGGTTACCGCGCTTGATTGCCGCGTGGAAGGTGTAGGTTCGATACCAGTTCGCGGACTGTCCTTTTATTTTCTCGTAATTGATCGGGTTCCGAATGCTCTACGCACCGAAAGTTCTACGCCGAACGATCCAGAAACCCACGAGGGTACATAATAGATTCCGCAAGGCGAGCGGAATCAGTTTCGCCCCAGCGTTCGACTCTGCTGTCACGCCGACTTCGACGCCCGCGACGCTCTGCTTTCTTCTGTTTCCTTTTTATTTTTGGGCACAAGTTCGCCCCATTAAGCGCTTAGTTTCTTCAATTATTATCGCCTCATCAATTGTCATTCGTGACAATATCGCGTAAGCAGATAAGTAGAAAGTCTCCTCCCCAGTGCCATCTGGATTCTGGAAAAGTTTTTATCGGAGATGCAATTCTACTGCGATATTCTCTTAGAATGAGATACTAAATACCCATTTGAAAATGTATTTAGAATAGTATTCAAGTTTCTTTTAGTTCGAACTAACTTAAGTGCAGTAGAAATACTTTGACAATGTAATTGAATCGCATTCGAAGATACTTGGCAAGTTTTGGAAGCTGGTAGTATAAGAATAAAACGTCAGAAAGAAGCGATCTATTTGTGATGACTTCTGTGAAAATCACATCTTGCTGCGATCTTTATAACCTTCATGAAGCGCCTTGGCTGCTGCAATCAAAGTTTACTCCGAAAAAATTCAGGTTACGCAACATAATGAGTGCCGAAATATTTCAGGAACAAAACGGGACCCAAGTATTCTCGACGTGGCACCTGCCGTGCTTTAGTTCGACGGCAGGCTCGGCTCCTGACGCATTCCGCAAAAAGTTTGTAATACGCCCCGCCGCGATTCGGTGGACGACATATAGTCCGGAATCGCATGTTCATAACAGCCAAACTAGAAGTGATCAGGCAGCCAGACTTGTTGATGAGCACGCGAGTGAACGATACACGTACATGCTCAGGAGAAACATATACTCGAGGACAGCAGCCTCTGTCTCTGACTAACATTCAAAAGCGAGTACTTTGTCCCCAAAGTCAAAAGCGAGAAAGAGCACCTGAACCTTCAACCTGTCAAAAAAAAAAAAAAGATATTAGGAAGGTCGAGAGAGAAACACACGAGAGCGTACACAAAACCTCTTTTAAACCCCCTTCCCCTGCCCCCTTCTGCTTCAGTTCACATCATTCTTGACGCACTGAGATCAAGATGGTCAATCCAGAATCAGAATTTATAAATGACTCCACCTTGCCTGAAAACCGGTTTTGAGGCTTTTGAGGACGAAACAATGCTCATTCGGAAGGAGATGAAAGAAACGCTTTTGAACGAGCTTCGTTGCAAACGTTATAGGCACACAAGGAGCTTTGAGGAACACCCATTTAGGCACTGCGGCTCAATAAAGCCAGCAGGTTCTAGCTTCTTTTGCTGAAAGATTGCCTGTGCTCGAATAAAAATGTGTTCCTGCATTTTCATACTGGAGCCCCCTAAACCTGCGATTTCTGAAAATGGTTTATTGTGATCGTACCAATCGTTAGCGTCACAATCAGCCGCCGACGGAGCCACTCTAGCTCCAGACAAAAACTGGCGTCTGGGTGTAAAATCCAGATGACGTCCCCAACACTTTGCTACCGCCAAGCCTAACGTGCATTCAAAGACAGCATAAAAAAAGAAGTGGGCAAGAGAGCAGTAAGACACATAGAGGCGGGCGCACTTGGGACTATCCGTTTGGTCTTTTGTTTGCATTTGGGGGCTGCGTTTTGCTAGTGCCTTGTTTTCTGTTGCGTGTTCGGTCGCTTTGTTCCACGTTTGTAATCGCTTCACCTTTGCCTTAAAATCTGACGATCCCTAGTTCCGTAGATTGTCCCGGCGAATTTTTTTTCCAAGGTTGCAAAATGAATTTGAGATACTGTGTGCAAGATAGTGGGAAATATAATTAAGATAAAAGAGCAAATACTGTAGAATAAATGCATTTGCAAGATATAAAAATACTTCCAAAAGTATTTGAAATACAGTATCTGGAGAAGAGTATTCAAGATTGCCACACGTTTGCCCGTGATACATGCATTTTGGACAGCATCAATAAATGGTAGGCACAGCATACGTGCGTCTGCATTTATATTTTAATCGACATGATATTTTTGTTTTCTGAGGGATCCCCTGATATGGTTGCTGGTTATATATCCAAAACAATCTCCATCCTCTTAATCACCAACGTCTCAACCAAGGCCCGACATGTGTTCAGAGTTAATGGAATACTGATATAAGAACATAATGTAAAAGTTATATTGCTATGTGTAATTACCATGTCTTGCTATTTTTCTGTACCACTGTTTGGCGATATTTGCCGGCTAAAATATCTTTATATCATATATTCACATATATTGATTTTATACGAAATTTAATTATCTGTAGTACTATTTGGATAGCTTTGCGATTTTAATGGCGTCAAATTTCCGACTGTAACAACGATGCTTTGCTCTTTCACCAGGACAGAGAGCTGCATCTTTGTTGTCAAGAAGCACTCAATGCAGTGTGTCAGGAATTCGTGAGTGCCGCAATTAAAAAAGATGTTCAGCGCGGCAGACGACCCCTCCACTTAGAATCGAGGCAAGACGTTCGACGAGATCTTTCTATAGTCAGTTGTTGCTCAAGGTCACAAAAAGTTTACTGGTGTCAACAAACAATGCCTCCATGACATTCTCGCTTTTTTGTCTTACCCTTGTGGAGATCTGGCTGCCCTCCCCCGCTCCGACCCTCCGGGCCCCAATTTCCGGCAGAAGCTTAGCGCGCCAAACCTCCGAGATGCATCATGCTTCGGGGGAGCGGCGGTGACCTCGCGCAGCACAAGGTCCGGCTGGACCGCTCCCCTAGGCCAACTGACGTCACGGGACTGGCCCCCCAGAACAAAGGGGCGAAGGCTTGAAAAGGGGAAGCCGGATAAAAGAAGTCTCTCTCTCGCACGGCGGCTTGGATGGTGAAGCTCTCGAACGGCGGGCAGCGAAGTTGCGCGCAGCGGTGACAAGGAGACGAGGACGCTGGCGTGGAGATCGACGGGACACGGACGCTGGCGCGGGGAGTGCGGGTACTACGTCGAGTGGCGGACTCGACTAATTACGGACCGGACGGCTACCCTGGACGACGACGTCCCCATGACGCGGTTTGGACTACCGCTGGGACTTGGAGCAGCTGCGGCGGCAGCGGACTCTCCCCGGCCTCGCTGATGACCGTTCCCCTTGGTTCCCCGATCCCGAAACCCCCCAAGGCAATGAGTGAGTGAATAAACCCTTTTGCCGAGAGCGAAGTATTGCTGTGTCATATTCGTCCGGGAACAGGGTCTGAAGGAATCGGAGTTAGATGCCCGCATAAACTGGCGCCGCAACGTGGGGCCTGATTTTCGATCAGGCAGGCATTCCGATTCCTAACCTGTTTCCGGTTGAATTTGGACACTGTTTCGCGCTCTTTTTGGGGGTCATCTTCGTCGCAGGAACGCCGCACGAAGTTTCGTTGCGGGCGCGCCGCACGAATGTCCTGACAATTTCGCCTGCCCGACGAGGAGGCGCGGACCTTGACCGTTGTCGTTAGGGGTTAACCCTTTTTCCCAGCCTGTCAGGAATTTGCGTATCCCCCGTTACGAGAAGCGCCATGACTTTTCGCTGTTCAGCGCGCCGTTGGATGCTAGCAGGTTGATCCTGCTGTGCAAGAGCGCTGTGTGCGTCGAAATTACCGCACCCCTCGAGGCCTGTAGCGTCGGGCGTCCCCCCACCTACGCCTCCGGCCGTCCACGTCTGCTGGGAAAGATGCCAGCTCACGGTTTGGGGGATGTGACGCGCCTAACCGCCTTTGCTCGCGTATCGATGTAATGTTTTGGAACGCTTGCTACCGATCGGACGCGTTAGAGAGGCATCGCTCTGGGTGGAGAACGCTCCCATTGCGGATGGCGGTTGCATGCATGGACTGTGTTTGGAAAATATTCCCGCATTGCATTTTGTCCGGGAGGAGACTAGCGTCCCAGTGTTACCGTATGCTAGCTCCCAGTTGGCCTTGCTTGAGCTGTCAGCGCGGTTTTGAGCTTCGTTAGTTGACAGCGTTTTAAGGTACGGTATGCGCTCTTGTGGTTCCGACCAAGATCGCTTTCAACGAGTACCTTGTGGCCAGAGGCTACATTTAGGGGCTAAGCCCACTAAATCGTGCCGGATACGCGATGTCTGGCGCGCAGACATCGGAATCCAGAAAACCACAGAGTTTCCGTTTTCACTTTATCGGTGGCTGTGCGTGTGTAATGCTCCGTGGAGGCCAGTTTGACGCGATGGGCATGACCCGTGCGTATCTGGTTGTAGAGTCGTGAGGTTGATTCCGTTTAATTGTGCGCACAGTTGGTTCCGGATCCTCACACCGCCACATCGATGGTTGAGCCTCGCGGCGAGAGTTACTCTTGCATTTCGTGTTCTCCGTCTCCGGAGGAGCGGCGGATAGCGCGTGCTTTGCGCTGCCGCCGGATATACAGTACGGCGGTACGGCTCTCGGCCGTGCTTGGGTTCGCGTTGGGACGCGAGGGCGTAGAGAGCGTAATTGGTCGTGCAGAGACCTGGATTAGAGGTAAATTATAAATTTAGGGGAGAAAAGACAGCTAGGTGGGGAAAGAGCTGTGCTCGTGCAGTGAAGAGCTGCACGAGGGGAGTGGCGGTCTTGCGAGGATGTGACGAGTTGTTCATAGTTTTATCCTGTACAGATGCGCGGTTGGCCCGGGAAAACGTACGGTTCACGTCGGCGGGTACGTGCCCGGGAAGCCTAGAAATTATGGCAGCGGCATGGCCGTCGGCGGCCTATAACTGTTGTGCGTTGGGTCAGCCCGTCGCTGTACAAACTGCAGCCTTTGCATGAATGGGTAGCGGGTGTTGGAATCCAGCGGTAAATGCGGTAGACACTTCGACGCTGCGGAAACTGTTCATGCAGAGCAAATATAGTTTATTAGCTCGTCCATTTCTAAGACCGGCCGGTTAGATTATTTGGCATTTCAGTGTCGCGCTTGTTGCGCGGAAGATGAAAGGTGCGCGTGTGGGATATTTACATTGTTCGAACCCTACCTGTCATCACAGTCGCAAGAAGACTTTTCAGTCATGCGGCGTGTTGACTTGGTCGGGGGCGAGCTTTGTGCGTACCCTACTGCGTTTGTATGTGGACACGTTGCTCGAGTCGAGAACGTCGAACAGTCGCGAGACGCGTTGACGGCGTACTTTTATTGCTCGATCCCGGCCAGCCTTGACACCAGCTGGAAGACTTTTTAGTTATGCGGTGTCGGGGTTTGGCCGGGGGTGATCTCTAACGTACGTCGATGCGCTTGTCGCGGTTGTCGAGCCCGTGCGGGGTTCGGTGCGGACCGCCGTTACGCGCTCGTCGCTCCTGTTGGGTGGTCGCCTCCGAGCAGTGAAGCGGTAACGTCTGGTACATGCCCAGACGTTACGGACATAGCCGTGTAAACAGGCTGTCCGATTAGATCTGCTGTCCGCACGATCTAGATACTGTTCCCTTTGTACTGGTATTTGTGGCCGGTATCACGGAACACCAGGCTTTCAGTAAGGTGATTCTCCCTTCTGATGAAGGCGTGCTGCGTAGCTTGGCTGTAGCGTGTTTGTAGCTCGGGTGTCGTGAACGCCGAGTGCAGGAGTGCCCGTCTTGACTAATTGCTACTGTTGGCAGCGTGTTTATTTTCCGTAGATAGTTTAGTCGCACCTCGCGAACGGGGCAGGATTTGTTGCCTTTCTGTTTTACGGGAGGTTATTGTTAGGTTTTGAGGTTTTGTGCGTTCTTCGCGAATGTGCTGGAGATTAATATTGTTGTCAGAGGTGTGCTGTTCTGACGCTCTGGTATAGATTGTTTTCTGTTTTAAAAGAATGCGGTTGAGTTTTATAGGAGCAAACGTTGTATAGTGGGCGTATGTGCGATTTGAATATATACCGAGTGCTCATACTTTTTAGCTGAGGAATAGTTTTCCACTTAGGTACCTCTCGAATCTGTGGCGTGACGTTCTTGATGATTGCCTGCCTGTTGGTATTGAAATGAAGAGTTTTGTTCTTATTTCGTGGCATGTCCAACGATCGAAAGATTTTGGTTTCGTCGCGTTGTCTGATATAGCGTGCCGGTATTCGTTTTTGCGCGATTCGCTGTCTGGGATATTGGGGACGGAAGCGAACTTCAAGAGCCGGCGTGTGTTGTGTGTGCCTGAGTGCCCGTGCGTGTTGTGAGCGGTGGTGCTCCGCACCAGTTCGTGGACGTGCTCCGTCGGTCGCGGACTTCCCAGTGCATGAACGACCACCGCTGACCTGCCTGGTTTGATGCCACCACCACTATCATCGAGGGTGCTCGTCATCATCGGTGACCCTCAGCTGAGCAAGTTCCCCACCGGAGTTCCTGGGAACCACGCAACCTCAAGCCCCCCCGGAGTCTGAGCCTTGAGGGGAGGGAGGTGTGGAGATCTGGCTGCCCTCCCCCGCTCCGACCCTCCGGGCCCCAATTTCCGGCAGAAGCTTAGCGCGCCAAACCTCCGAGATGCATCATGCTTCGGGGGAGCGGCAGTGACCTCGCGCAGCACAAGGTCCGGCTGGACCGCTCCCCTAGGCCAACTGACGTCACGGGACTGGCCCCCCAGAACAAAGGGGCGAAGGCTTGAAAAGGGGAAGCCGGACAAAAGAAGTCTCTCTCTCGCACGGCGGCTTGGATGGTGAAGCTCTCGAACGGCGGGCAGCGAAGTTGCGCGCAGCGGTGACAAGGAGACGAGGACGCTGGCGTGGAGATCGACGGGACACGGACGCTGGCGCGGGGAGTGCGGGTACTACGTCGAGTGGCGGACTCGACTAACGGACCGGACGGCTACCCTGGACGACGACGTCCCCATGACGCGGTTTGGACTACCGCTGGGACTTGGAGCAGCTGCGGCGGCAGCGGACTCTCCCCGGCCTCGCTGATGACCGTTCCCCTTGGTTCCCCGATCCCGAAACCCCCCAAGGCAATGAGTGAGTGAATAAACCCTTTTGCCGAGAGCGAAGTATTGCTGTGTCATATTCGTCCGGGAACAGGGTCTGAAGGAATCGGAGTTAGATGCCCGCACCCTAGGACACTAAAGTAGAAAGTAAAGCAGCGAAAGTAACAGATTACGTATTGTGGTAACGGTCACTTACTTTTACGGAAGGGTAATTGCAGCTGTAAGTAGTTACAATTTAACCTCGTGTAATTGTAAAAGTAATTCCTTACTATTTTTTACTAACCTGCACAAGTCTGGCTTCGAATAGCCAACGGTTCGATTTTGATTTTCGTTTTGAAGACTGATAGTGATTTCTGGAAGTTCCGCTTTACTTCTCGTAATTATTCGTAGTTTGTTCAAACAGGTTTGCTAACTCCGTGGAGTGCGCTTCTCACCACTCGCTCGTGCGCTGCCGAGAAACACCACATGCGACTTTGGGAATCTCGCTCGGTCATTGCGAGCTCTCCTCCAGAGCGAGATAATACACGCGCAAAGGCCCATTGAAAAATTAGTAGTAGTACTAGTGGTAGTACTAGTAGTAGTGGTGGTGGTTGTAGCAGTAGTAGTAGTAGTAGTAGTAGTAGTAGTAGTAGTGGTAGTGGTAGTAGTAGTAGAAGAAGAAGACTTGTTGAAGGATCTCTTCCTTGTGTCGCAATCTTCGCAAAGTTGAACTCTCACCGTTCCTCCCTACATCACATAAAGGAGACAGCGTTCGCAGCGGACATGATGTCAGAAGTGGACAAGCGTCAAGGATGTTGGAAGCATGTTCGCTTCATGCATGCTTCGAATATGTCTGCAGACAGTTGTTGTAAGACTAATGTGACAGGACAGCCTCACAAGGAAGAAACAAATCTCGGACAGCGCCTGGAGACTGTCTTTTGTATGGCGTATCACCAGTCTGACCGCGGTTCAATGCTTCGCAGCAGGAATTAGAGCGATCTGAAGAGCGGCGAAGAGTAAATTCAATTGACGTAATGTGACCTCATGACCTCACGTTACGTCGCATACGCATAGCATATGTGCCAAAGCTTATTCACGAAAGCTTTTGTGCTCACCGGTCTTGTTACACCTATAGAGTTGCGCCTAAAGTCGCTGGATTCTGGGGATGTCCCACTGTTGCCCTTCCCTCGCCTGCTAGCCGGCCACAAAGAGATATACTAACTTTCAGACTACAACACTTCGCAAGGTGACTGTCTCGGTTGTCATGGCAATTCCATTTTCCTTCCGTTCAACTCTTCGAAGCTTCGAAAGGGTCGTTTTGAACCAGTCGCGCCAAGATCGCAAGGAAGCGTCATACAACTGGAAGCAATTCCTCGCCAACATAAGCGCATTTGGCACTGTGCGTGCGATTAATTTATCGATCGTGCGTATCGTCGCAGATCTCTTACAATAGTATTGTTTTTCTTGCGTATTGCAAGACACGAAATATATGGCTTAATGTCGCCAAGCTCCGACGCCGCATGTGGTGGCGGTACAAAGATGTACGCTTGTTTCGCCGGTGCGGTGTATAGCAAAATTCCGGTATACGAGGGACGTCTCTATAAAGCTACCCGTTAACGGCGAATTTAGATAGGCTCACCAAGAATGGAGAGGTTAGGGAGAAACTGCTCATTCCATGAACCAAAATGGCGACGATATACTGCGAGCTTGGCGCTGCCTTTTTATGATCCAGTGACTTCAGTTAAGGCTATCAAGGTGTAAATATTTTTTTTTAATGCACTCGGTCACGCATTCGCACATAAAAGGAGTTTGCTGAACAGAACTGTGACGATGTGGTGAGTATGATTGTGTACGATGGTCTAAAGAGACGCTGGAATATTGGCGGCGAGATTGGCTACCTCTAGTGTTTCCCACCTCTGACGTCAGACACTTGGCCACCAATGACGATTTTGATGGGATGTGGAGAAGATCACGACAAAAGCTTGGAGTCATCGTATTCTAAAAGCAACACCGTCAAAGCTGACAGTCTGACAGTAATCTTATTTCCGTCGATGAAAGCAGAATTAGTCCTTCTCCAGGCGTCATATTAGAGTTTGGGCAATCGGGAAAGGTCGATCACAGCGACGCTTTCGTTCGTGCACGTCGCCAATCGCCTTTAATAAAGACAAGCAATGCCATCTCATTTCATCGTAGTCCGCAGCTAAGCACCACAGGAACGCAGCCCCGTGTTTTCTTCTGGCTTCACGCCATTCACCGAAACTTTAGTGTGTGAAGCATTATCTTCCGCTGGATCACTAGTATCACTTCGTTATCCGCAGCATTTAAAAATAAATAAATAACTACCACCACGCGACTGCAGCGGTCAAAGCATCGAGTGCAAGCCGTTGCACTCGATGTTTTTATAGTAACGGTAGAACGGAGCTCCAACAGTAACTTCCACCTGAAAATCTGTTTCCTTTTTCTCTCTTAAAAATGTGGCACTGTTCCAAGTCAGCGTGGCCGTTGAACTTTTACATAAAAGAACAAACACCATCAAACAAAGAGACTTTTGTGCACTCTTCAGCACCCATCTTTTTTTTTTTTCTTTTATCAGCCCCGCCAAATGTTCCGGAAAAAAAAAAGCGACCAGCCGCAACAATGTGCCGCCGTCTCTTTTCACACCGGGCGTAGGGCAACATCGTAATATACTCTGGCCCAGTCCCTCGTCGGGTATTACGACAGCTCGCTAAGTGAGTCTCATACGACCTGTAATGGCGGGAAGCAACGCGGCAGAGATCCCAGACAAGGCTTTTTGCGCCGGAGAACGGCTCACGTGACCGCATCGCATTGAAGTCAAGGCTAACGGTTTCTCCAATCAAAGACCGATCTGCTAGCACGTCGCCCGTAGAAAAAGAGCCCGCTCCCGGAGACACCGGCGCAAAACTTGGTTACATGAGCTGCGTAGTCCGGGAACAAAATATGGAGCTGGTTATTTTGGGTGTCTTCCTGCTGTTTGGCTCGGGTAAGCACCTCGTTTGTTTTTGTTGCTTTCTTATGAACTTTTGGGAGTGTGTGCGTGTGTTCGTTCATGCATTCACAAAGGAAAAAAAACTATTTTTTTTACGTCTGCTTTGCAAGGAGTATTGTGCTTACCCTAGAGTTGCAGTCACTGCGCGTACATCATTCAAAAGACACGGCGTTCTTTGCGGACATAATGGCAAAAGTATCCTCGGACAAGCCTCACGTTTGTGCCTAGCATATTTGCTTCATACAGTTGTGTGCTTTAAGCATGTCTGCAGATACATTTTACACAACCAATGTGACAGGATTGTCAACAAGGAACAAACACGTCCCAGACGTTGTCCGCAGACTATTTTTTGTACGATGTGTTAGTAGTGGTGACTGCGGTGGTGCTTTTGGTGGCTTTACGAACGGCCATTTCTTCATTTAAATGTTCTCTGTGATTAAAGATGACCTCTTTGAAAATAACAAAAGACGCCAATGCAACTCATTATATGCTACCTCGTAGTTATAATTGTCCAAAAATATTTACAGTGCACTTGGACATCGACGATTTCATATTACGAATCTTTTTATAATATGAAGTTCTCAGTTCGTGAGGAATTTATGTAAATACATCAGTATATTACAAATACTCCCCGCAATAATGCCTAAAATGTGCTAAGAGTTTTTCTTGAATAAAAGATAACGCGTTCATGTCATGGAAAAGTAGATATTCTCGACCTTTCACAGCGTAAATCATTTACATCATGACGCTTCTGTTCTTCAAATATACGAAACAAACCAAAGTCGAGACAACGTTATGGGTATATGACCAAGTTTTTGTATAATAAAACCCTTGACATTATTACGTTTTTATGCCCTAAAGCGTAGAATATAAAAAAGTACCATTACGTATGCATTGAACATTAGATTAGACGCCTTTTATACTATGAAATTTTCATGACATTGCTCCATGTTGCAGCTTTCGTACAAAAAAAACAATTCATTTATTTAATACAAATAATGAATGGCACATTTTGTGTTCTGATGAATATCATAGACGAGCCTTCCATATCACAAAGAGCTTACTTTACATGAGGAATAATGAATATCACAGGCGGTCTTACATCAAAACTTTCATAACACGAGTAAGGTCACATCACGAAGTGTTCATGGCGTGAACATTTTGTGTCACAAAAAGTTTATACGACAAAGCTTTCATGTAATAAAAGGGTTCATACCATGAATCTTTTTAATGTCGCGGAGAAAATCAACCAATGAATTCTTCACGCTGGGGGCACGCATAAAAGAAGTGGAAGCACCTGCCACTGTTGGATTCCTTAGATACCCCTTCCTTCCTTCTCTGAAATTCAAGAAAACATGCATCTTCATTTCTATTTCCTGTGATGTGCTCGTCCCTGAACTGTGCTTCTCGTCTTCAATTCAGGGGCTTGCCAAATTAAGAGCGTCCCGGAGTGCAACGATGCCGAGATCGAAGCATGCGGGGAACAGTTCGTGGCCTTTGCCCACGGTCCACGAGTCGCAGAAACGCTGAGCGAACTCGAAGAGAGTTGCAGGTAGGCTGAACTACGCCCACTGAATGAACTAATACGCTGAAAAGAGTGACGGATTTGAGCCATCATGGTGCAAATAGCAACTTAATTTTTGCCATACCAATGTCGGTAATGAACTTGTATTTTATCGGGGACCGTCACCCTCGCAAGTCAACGGCAGGCTAGGACGTGCTCACCACTGTAAAGTTCTTTCTTGGTCACTTTTAGTTTCCATGGTAACAAAACAAAACAAAAAAACAATCAGAACGAAGTTTTGATTGTTTTTAGATACGCGTGGATACAATTCTAAACTCCAAAGGGCGCTAGAGCCGATTGTTTTCCGCCCACTGATTCACTGAATCTGAGTTTGAAATGAACGCTTACGATGGTCTTGTGTTGGATTCCAGCGTCGAAACGTACTAACCCTCGAATGTGTAGGCCTCGCATTAGGAACATCTTCAACGCCTTTCTTCGTCAGTCACTAGAATGCCGCCAATAGTACGGCACAGATGCCATTCCCCAGATGATGACGATGGCGATCAAAGTGGCCAGACTGAATTTCGGAAAGGGTCTAGGCGTGGCGAATTCCGGGTATCCTCTTCTCGCTCCGCAGCCAATCAGAGCGGGGCACGAGCCAATAAAGCTCGGAAGAGCCAATCAGGAAGGAGTAAACATAATAAGCCTCGCCCTGTGTTTTTGTGTCAGTTTTCTGTATGTATGTTTACCTTTTTGAATGGTCGTTCTACACAGAGAAGTGTGAATAATTGATTCATTTGAGCACGTTTTCCGAGCAGAAGTCAATCTTAAAAAAGAGAAAAGAAATCTGGAGTGACTACTTTCTGCCAATGCTCCTGGGAGAGCCCATCGCTGCAATAAATGGAGCGAAATCGCTCAATGGCGAGGCTGAACATATGTTTACGCCTAAAAATAATGTGAAAAAATTTAAAACATTGGGTTGGGAACTGAGCATGACGTTTAATGTGCTTACGTTCCCGAGAGCTTAGGAAACGCATGGCATAACTCATTATGTCAACGCTTCTTGCTTCGTGAATCGTCACTCGGCAGTATTTTTTTTGTTGTTGTTTTCGGGGCATGCCGCATTGCCGTAGCTCTCAGTTACTATTCGCGACTCCTGCAAAACGGACGCCACCTAAGGACGAAACAATGAACTGGCCGTAACGGGTCTTTCGTGATTTCTGCTCGTTTCTTGTGGCTTCTTTGATTACCGGTTGTCGGTGGATGGCGCAGTGGAACAGTTGACTCGGTGACTGTAGTTACTGTCGTACCCGCGTGTTGCCCAAGTAGCTCTGAACGCAACCTACCGTTTGAACCAGACATTGTGCGTTCCTCAACGTTCCTGAGCACCGTATAGAAGGATGGTGGACAGTAGCTACGTCGCTTCCCCGAAGGCGGTCAAGCCACCGGAAGCTTGCTTACGCCGACAAATCGCAGCAGGTCTGTAACGAGCGAATAATAACTGGGGGAAACCATTTTGAGTCCAAAGCTTGCCTGCCGAAACCCGAACGTTGTGCGGTGAGCTGGCCCGTGGCACGGCACGACCTGTCTTAGGCCGCCATAATTGTTCGATAATGGAGACCCCGATAGGTCCCTCGAGTCTCGAATGGGGGGTGTTCAGTGGTGGCCATAGCAGAGATCGTATCCGCGTCCGCTCAACATCGAGCTGACGGCTGGCTTTCACTCTGCTTCTCCAACGTGTATTCTACACAATCTCCGACAGCCGGTGTTACGAGCCTATAAGTATAAGCTCATTCGGGGCATGCACAGTGAACAGCTCACTCAAATATGGTTCAGTGAATGTCCCTTATACTAGGGGAACTTAATCGTCCCCCCCCCTCCCCCCTGGTCTCCAAAGTTAAAATATTCAAAAATATGCAGATGAATGAACAGTACTTGATCGAATGGAGCAAAAGGTTACGAGGCCGCCGAAAGACAAAATCTTTGTCCGCGACGGGATTGAACCTTTGTTCCATCCGATCAAGTACTGTTCGTTTTTCTGCATGTTTTCGAGCATTTCTTCCTAGAGTAGGGATACAGGCCAGGGTGAGTCAGCGAAAGAGGAGAGCGCAACGGTCGATCCTTGCAGGTTGGAGCTGAAGGGCCTCGCGTGTGCCCGGAACTACGCCGAGCGCTGCCTGGTGGGCTTCTTCCGCGGCGCCGCATTCACGGCCCTCACCACGCTCAAGGAGGAGACGGACAGGAAGTGCGACTCCTCGCACCCGAACCACAAGCGTGAGCATCGCGCTCGGGAATCACAATCACACGTTTTCTGGCGCTCCATTTTTTTAGGGATAAAAATTAGGTGCTTGATACCTTTACAGGTCCTCTAAGCTCACCAAACTAAACGCATTTTTTATATGAACAGGCTTTATACTTTTGTGAGGCTATTTCTTATCTCGGAATGCAAAATAACAGCTGATGAAAACGGCAAACGGCAGTGATTTCAAAACCATTCAAATTCTCCCGCACTTTCCAGTTGGGTGACGTCACATGTTGCATAACTTGTAAGTCGAGCAGGCAGTCTAATACCCCATTCACACGGTCAACATAAAGGTACCTTTAACATAGGTCCCTTTGCTACCGGTGAATCAGCCCGTACTCTTGGGCCGCGAGCACACGGCACGCGCGGATGATCGGTAATTGATTGGCCGCAGAGAATAAAGGTCCCTTAGCTAAAGGTACCTTTACGGTCGTGTGAATGGCCCCTCTCTCCTGTGAAAAGTGGCGCCATTCATTGCTGTGGAAATACACAAGAAACGTGCCGCGCGCCACTTCTGAGGAGGACACAGCGTCTGAAATCTAGCTCAATGCTGCGCTGTTCCGCAATCATCTTCCTACGGGTTGTACGTTGGACGTGCCTCGTGCATCGACGCACCTTGTGCTACTTTTGAAACATAAAATGGCTTTAGTCTAAAAAACACAGTATTTTGCACATTCTTTCGTCTTAGTAGAGTGAGCTCAATTAACGTTAATTTCACACCGTCAAACCGTTTTTGTAATCCGCCGGGAACGAGCTGTAATGCCTCCATATTGCCTTATTTTGGAACAAATAACGTCACGTTTTTATTGTTACCAGTAAAGTCTCTTATACCCAATTCACACGGTCAACATAAAGGGACCTTTAACATAGGTCCCTTTGCTGTGGGCGAATGAGCCCGTGCTCTTGGGTCGCGAGCACACGCCACGTGCGGAAGATCGTTGATTGATTGGCCGCAGAGAATAAAGGTTCCTTAGCTAAAGGTACCTTTACGGTCGTGTGAATTGGGTATTAGCCTCTTGGACCAACGTTAAAACTTCAGTAACTTCAAAAAAATATATTGTGACTTGCAATTAACATACGTGTTCAGATATGTCTGCTAGTTTACTGAACCAGTTTTGAGGCAGATCAGTGACCCAGTGAATCAGTGAGGCAAATCGGCGAACTAGCGCGCGCCGATGGGCACTAGCAGGTGGATCGCGAGATGGAAAACCTTTCAAGTGCTCAGAAAACAGACGTACTAGTTTCCCGCGGCGAATATGCTGCCGTCGACTTTCAGAGGACTGTGCTTTTGTGCGTGTTCGCAGGTTACCTGGAGAACGCGCACTGCCTAAACAAAGCTGGTGAACGCATCCACAAGTGTGTAGAGTTCTTCAAGGAGGAGCTGTACGCGGTCGCCCTGAAGTCTACCACCAGCAAGAGGATTCCTTACGGATGCTGGTAAGCGTCCTAGGGGCGACTTTCGGGTACACGGTGCATGAAACATGTCTTCGACTGGCGCGTGTTTTGCCGATACCACCTCTAAGACAAGTCCTGCTCGTGACGTCATCTTTAATGGACCTCCGGCCTGCCCCGAGCGGCAAACACGCCAAAGCTCAACGAGAGACGACACGAAGCGGCAGACGCGTCCGTCTTGGCGTTGCCACCCGCTAGCGTCGCGCCCGTTGTGAGACACTGGAAGACGCGTGAACGGCGATGCTGACGCACGTTTTAAGTGGTATTGAAGAGATGAATGACTGAATTGAATGAATTTATTGGATCTGGAGGGCCCTCGGGCCTTTTAGGGAGAAGGTGAGTGTAGGGTAGGGCGTTTTCTATCCTCAGGTTCTGCTGACGAGTTAGTCCTCTTTGGCAAAAGCCCACAGCTCGAGTAGTTTTGCTCGGATATAATTCGTATCGGTATTTACTGTCTTGTAGAGTTTGGACCCTAGGTCGTCTGTGGTTGTTGTGAAGGGCTTGCAGAGCCGGACAGGACCAAATTAGATGGGTTATCGTTGGGGTTTCTTGTCGACGCTGCTTGAAAATGAGTTGGTCGGGAGAGATCTCTCTGTTTTTATGCGTCTTGTAATGTTCCCCACCTTCCGATGACGTCCTTAGTTCTGGCCTAGCCAGAGCGAGGTCTGGTAAGGACTTGGGCCTTCCTTCGAGTGTGTCTGGGTGTGGGGTGTATGGGTATGGTGTGTCGAAGCTGCTCCTTGTTCTTATGTATTGTTCGTGCTCGTTGCTCTTCCGGGGATGGTTTGTATTGGAGGTTGGGCGTCGATGACTTCAAGTGGAGGTTGAGAAGAATCTCCCTCGCAAGTATGTGTGCCTTCTCGTTGCCTGTGTTCCCAGCGTGGTCTGGTGTAGACTGTACATGTATTTTGATGTTGTGTTCTGTTCGGATTCATTTGCTGAGTTCCTTAATAAGTATAGGGCGTAGAGTTCCGTCGTGCGGGGCTTCGTAATGCTTTGAGAGCCTCCAGGCTGTCCGTCAACACGCTAGCTTTAGTCACCTTAGTCCATCAGTGTCCTTATTCCCAGGAGAACAGCCTGCAACTCGAGCTCCGTAGTGGCAACGTTGCCGCATGTAGAAAGGCACTGCGCGTGTTACATTCCAAAGTGTCAGTTGCAGCTGAGCCAGTAGGCCGCAACCCTGCCATGGTCCGCCCACTCAGATCTTCCGTTCTTGAGGGCTTGCCGCAGGAGCTGCTTGCGCAGACGTACTCTTTATGTGAGCGTGTTTATTGGTAGTTACTTTCAAGGGTATAAGTAGGATTCCATGTTTTAGGAGTTTATTTTTCGTCCAATTTGGAGGGTGTTTATTAGTGTATTTTTTGACGAAAATTCGGGTTTTTTCGGAGTTCATTTTTGTTGAATTCCCAATCCTCCAAGATTCAGAATTGAATTTCGCAGTGTTTCCTATAAAAAATCAATAAATAATATCGGTGCGTAAACGTATGCTAGATTAAAAAAAAAACGGGCCTGTATCAATTAATATTTTTTCAGCTGGATTTGGCGTCGGTGTCATTAGCATTGACAATGCTAATTTGTCACACGACAAACATTCCACACAAGCGTTGCTTCCATAAACGTCGATACCTTAAATTCAATAAACTCCTGGAGGTACTCACTGGGAAGCTTGTATACATTCCATCCTATTCCATGAACCGACCCCGCAGCCGCGCAAAATGGAGTCGTAAAGGATGTAATAGAGAAGTTTGAACTGCCCCTCTTCCCCACGAAACATAACCAGTGACTTTTGTCGATCGTGACCCGAAAGTACAATGACCTGTTATCCTGACTGAAATTAGAAAGATAACTGTGAAGGCATCTCCCCCAGAACCATTGACTCTGTGCTACTGATCAAACTTAATTGTAAAATACCGCCTTTTTCTTTATGGAGGGGGGGGGGGGGGGAATCGGCACATAAAAGTTCAGAGTTTATAGGATAAATCCGAATGGAGCAAAATTTTACTGGCGGGCCTAGGTATAGGTGTGAGTTTAGAAAGAGTTATATACGTAAAGACAGGAGACGGGACAACACATCTCTCATATGATGTCCCGTCTCCTGTCTTTACGTATATAACTCTTTCTAAACTTACATCATTACCAACGTGCTCACTAACAAGTATGCTCGGTATTGGCTTTGCGGTGGTCATGAGTATGTCTTCCCATGGGGGATACCGCGGAGTCAAACGTTGTCGTGTGGAACGTGTGTCGCCGTATTCCAAAAGACGTTGACCCTGCGGGGTGCGAAGGCGTTGTGCCTGGTCATTGTTTGCCTTGGTTGAGATTATATATTGTAGAGCTGGGAGTTTACTGTAACTGTATCGCGCTATCGTGCGTGTGTGATGCGGAAGGCCGGTTATGATCCTCACGGCTTGTCTGTAGCGACCTTCGAGTTTTATTAGCTGTACTCGAGTGAGCGGGCAGTGTATAGCCCCGTAACACGCGCGTGAAACAAGGACGGCTTCCACAAGCTTCCCGGCAATGTCTTGTGGTGCTCCTCCGACCTTGTTGGATATGCGCCCAATTAGATATAGGAACACCCTCCAAACCGGTGCGAGCTGCTTCAGCCATGTGTTCGCTCCTTCTTCGAAACAGATGTGCATCACCAATTTACGAATCCAGCCTTCATCAAATTAAAAATGGTCTATTTTTTTTTTTTTTTTGTAACGTGAAGGACACCTTTTCTCGTTTCACGGTAAATTTCTCGATAAGAAAGAATTGTGGTTGTTTTTGTGATACTTGCATGCTTGTAGGGGCTATTGCTTTCGCGATGATGAGGAATGCGTTCTGGAGCTCTTCACATGCACGCTCCGTGCTTTCGAAATCATCATTCTCCAATCAGAACGTGATGTCCGCATAAAGCGTAAATCGAACGGTAGATTCATTTTCAAGGGCCGTCGCTTTGAATCTTATAAGAATATTAAAGAGCATCGGTGAAATGACCGATCCTTGGGGTACTCCGGCTTTCTTGATGTATAGGCGAGGGCTCGTTGTTCCTGCGTGAATTTAGAATGTATGGCAATGAAGGAACCTCTTGACAAATTTAAGCATGCGCTTGCCTGGATAAGCTTCTCGTGAAATGTTGAGTCGTCCTTTTTGACTCTTCTTTTTTGCAGTGCCTACAACGGCCTGTTCCGTTGCAAACAAGAGAGTCTCGAGCAAGCCTGCGGAGACCCCAAGACAATCCTGCTTGTTCACGAGACCGCCGAGCACGTCCTCGGTGACCTGGTCAAGGTCTTCTGCGGCCGTTACGAGAGCGGCTCGACCGACTGCAAGTCTCTGGGAAAGCTCCCGGCCCTCGCCGCCAACGAGACCGCGCCTCGGAGCTTCATCCTCTTGCTCAAGGCCTTCGTGACCACGCTGCCGTAACGCCGATCAGTCGTATATGAGGCGACTGCCGTTTTGGCCAGACACCTCCTAGATGACGGGGTCGTAGTGCTGAATTTTCAGCGTTACCCAATGAAGGCCAACGCGAGGAACAGTTTGGACACGACTGCTGTGTCAACGTTCGCCTGAGACTCGTGCTTCTACTGATTGAACATGCGTTCCAGCCGATCGCTGACGTATCACTGGTCTCCAACCTCTCCCACGTTGACCTTCTTTAATTTAAGTGACATCGAATATGCATCACTATGACTTTGTTATTTAGGACGTGTTATGTCGCCGGTTTCAGAAGCGCCAGGCCTGGACACCTAAACGTACATCCTATCAGATCGCTGTGTCACAACTTCGGGTGACACGAGTACCTCTTAAAGGGGGTGCTTATACCCACTCACACCAGCAGCGATGCCGCTAACGCTTCTTGAACTCAAGGCTAGATTCCTGTAAAGCACCGCACCTCCCCCTCCATCACTATCCACTACCCGTTGAATGCCACGTTCGACACCACCTTGAACACGCCATCTAGAATCCGTACCTTAAACGTAAACAAACTGTCCAAAAAACGAGCAGCGCGGTTGGCAACATATTTTTATTTATTTTTTGTGCTTATGATCGCTAACGAGCCGCCCAATTTAGTTCCAAGGTCTATTTTTTGTGTCCCGTCTCCACCTTCGCATTAATTGCATCTTAATCAATTGCTTCTGTGTTCATCTCAATGTTTATTTCTGCGAGTTTTCCTCCACCACATCACTTGAACAACGAAAAAATATTGGATCAGCTCAGTGGTCCCACCGGGGACTCCTGATTGGAACAGGCATCCAACTCCGTCACCACTATCAACCCAAACTCCGTGAATATTTCTGTATTCACTTCTCCTAGCGGTTGTAAGTACATTTAACTCACTACTAAAGTTGTGTGGCGTGTGACCTTATTTTGCAGTGTTTCTTTCCCAATTTCATTACCTCTGCCAAATTTCGCCTGTGTCCTCCACGGAAGCCTTGAGCATGCTGATCTTGAGGGTCCGGACAGCCACTCACAAGCTTTGTTGACTGTTGGTCAATCGCTCAAAACCTCCGCTGTTCTCAGGTCCCGGAAACGGGAAAGAGAAGGGCTGTGTTTGAAATCTTACCCAATGGATCTAAGCTACTCAGCCGGGTTGTGTCATCTGATAACACAAATAGAGCGACGTTGGAAACGAGTAGGTTTTCGAACGCAAAAGTACAAAACCCTTACCCTGGTGTAAGATCGCGCAAATTTTGGAACACGACCAAGGATACGAAGGCCCGGCAGAACAGATGGACAGCATTGGCAGGTGGCATGTGACGTCAAGTTTGACGAGCATCGAGGTCACCAAAAAGCGGAGGAAGTGAGAAGGAAAATCGTGATGTTTGCTCTATGGTGTTCATACAGATATCGGACTGCCGGACTGCCCGAAGCTTCAGCCTCTACGATTTTCGACGGAGTCGTGTCGCCTCACGATTTCTGAAGTGTCCTGTTTGGAGAGGCCTTTACGAATACGTCAACACTGTAATTTCCAAGCTTCCGCAAATAACAACAACAAACAAAGTTGATAACCTTTCTGAACTTAAACAACAAAAAACACGTTTTTCACTCAGCAACGTCGCCTGTTAATTTACTTGCGTCACACGCGTGCTAGTGTACTTGTGAAAAAAGCGAACTGATCAAATATAATTTACTGATTTCTTTAAAGGGGTACTGAAAACAATTTTTGACATTTTGTGTAATTAATGTATTTAACGAGGGTCACGAACCTAGTGTGCTATTGAGTAACAAAGCCACAAAATTAACAAAGTGTTTGTTTGATTCTTTTCAACCTCGCTGGTGCGGAGTTATTCTGCAAAAGATCACTCCACTGTGAGGACACAGCGGACGGATTGTTGTACAAGTTTCACCGGCAGCAGAGAGCCGGACAGAGCACGTATTTTTATCACGGCTTGGTGTGCAGGCAAGACATTTCTCAAGGCTATAGGTTCCTGTCTGTCGACTGAACGGGTATTTCTTGTTATTGTCTTTGAGTACTTGGCGTGTACCCAAATACGGGATTAGCCACGGATCAGTGTGATATCAAAAGTGAATGTCACTAACGTATACACTCTAGCTAGACTATTCAAATTTCGACTGCTTCGCCACAGCAGTTCATATTCACATTCAATTCCTAGGGGATGTCGCCGTCTGTGCCATACGTATGGGTTCTGTTTCCTTGGTCTCAGATGAGAATAAAACCCGTCGTAGACCTATGTTAAGCGCAAGTCTGTCTGCTTTTTGCAAAGGGGTTGCGACGATATCAGAACGCCAAGCTCTTATTGGCTGATTGAAAAAGAAAATAGTGAGTAGACCTCAAGCATTTAGCGTTGAGCTCTACCCCCTATCCCTCCAATCAGAGCCAATCAGAACTCGGCGACGTTCTGACGTCACCGCAACCACTGCGCAAGAAGCAGACAACCTACTCTCCGAATACCACTTAGAAGACAAGGCCTGCCCATCACGTCATCATAAGTGGATCACCGCCCCGCCCCAAAAGGCAAACACACTGAAGATAGAGTCGCCGTAAACTGGCAGACGCGTCCGTCTTGGCGTTTCAGGGTGATAGCGTCACGCTTGTTGCAAGGTGCTTCAAGAGGCGCTGGCAGCGATGATGGCGCAGGCTAGGTCTAGGTTGCGCCGGGTTCATCCAGGAGTGATGACGCTTAGGGAACAAAGACGCATGCTTTGTGGGCTTGAAATAATTTTGTGAATGCTAGATTTCCCGTAAATAGTGCGTAAATCTCATCTTGCATGTACTGCATCAGTCCATACACACGCTTTGAACGCGTTCTAGAACTACCCCATAGATGGCGCCAGTATGCCAGTGTGTTCTCTGAGTGTGTTAAGGCCCGTCTACCCACTTGCAACGCAGTAGGACCAACTGAAAAAAGACCGATTTTTAAGCCTGTTGCGACGGCTTAATAGGACCGCATGCGCTGCTGCGGAGCATGTTCTAAGCCGTCGCAAAAGGCTTAAAAACCAGTATTGTCTCAGCCGGTTCTACTTGGTTCGAAGTGTGTGAACAATGCAACGCAACGCACTTCATCACAGCAAAACGGAAATGCGTGAGCCAGCCTTCAGGTATGCATGTACCGACTGGTTCCCCAGGCTCTGCCACAGGGACTGCCACGATGAAGGTCTGCATCCGTAGTCACAACTGTTGCATCACGGATAGGCTTACCTTTGCCATAACTTCTCAACTTTTATTACGTCAGGCCTGGAGGGCCTTAGTGCTACCTGTGCAGACTGGGGCTTTGGGAGAGTAACAGTCCTGATGAATTCAAGATCTGCCCTCCATGTTATCTACTACCGTTGGATGGGTGGATAGAAGGATAGATGGATAGTAACGGCTGTACCCTTGATAACGGGCGGTAGCTTGAGCCACCTAGCCTAAAAACGTGTGAATTTCTTTTGAGTGGTTGTAAGTACACACTGGTATTGTGTATAACGGGAAAGCTTATTTCATGACTTACCGACACGCTTAGTGTCGTTCTTCGCCGATTGAACTTGTCAAGGCGATTTGAATGCGATTTCTACCACGGAGACGTAAGTGCCAGCCACACCCAGGGGTTGCTGACAAAGCCAGCTCCTCCCGCGATTACTCGTAAGCTCCTAAAAGAAGCATCGATGTAAAACTGAGAGGACAGAAGATGCATTTCGTAGAAACTCCAGCGGGGCAGTGACCCACCCGACAGAACTGTGGCGCACCTGAGGACATCGAAGACGCGTGCTTCCGGTAGGCACTGTGTAACAAAAAGAGCGCAAAGCCTCGCTCTATCGCCACTCCCTGAGTGGTTTGCTCGTCCCCACTTCTCAAAGGCTCCTTACCCAGATGCATCACGTCGACTAGGCAAACGAGCACGTAAATACCTCCTGTACCTTGCGAGGTAGACAAGCTTGGTCAATCGTTTCCCAACACCCGGACACACCACAAAAAAAAGTTCAGAACGACCCTGGCCTCGACTCACTGCTCAAGCTAGAAAACGCAAGATAACATATTTTAAAGTGAATTAAACGATAATCAAAAACCACCTGGTAGTTGGTTATGAAGCTTCAATGGAATGTCGTGACGACAACATGCCTCTGAAAGCAGCGCCACAGCGGTATGTCTACTCACTGGCATAGATTGCCTAGGCCTGAACGCAATACCGAGGCGTCTTGGTGGAAAGAGCCAAAACGAAGTGAGTCACCGTGGTTTCAGCTCTCGTGCGACGCGCAAACGCGTGCGCATGTTTTCATCGCCCGGGCGGTTCGGCGACAGTCAGTTCTTGGGCAGGCGGGTTGAAGAGACTTTCTTGGGCACGAGGAACCTCCGGCGTTGTCGGCGGGGTCATGGCAGTGACCACCGCGGCTGCCCTTGCGGCGAAACACAAGCGCGATAAGTTCCTCGTGGATCTCGTCAGGCTTGGCGTGGCCGCCCCAGCCCGGCGGGATTCGGCGGACGTGCAGCCGGTGCAGCGGCGGGTCGACGGAGCGAGGTGATGTTTACGCGAAGATCACGTTCTCGTACTCCGGGGCTCCCGGAGACCGGAGACGTCGTCGACCGTGCTCGCCCAAGGCTCGCAGCAATCTCCCCCCCTCCCCCCGCAAGAGATCGATGCCGTACGTGCTGTTCGGCAGGTGCTGTTCGGCAGAAGGACATTTCGTGCCAATAATTACGGTCAAAATAGCACCAGTAGCACACACCACACAAGTGAGTATGTTCGATTCGATTATCTTCAACGTGTGTCCACTGCGGTATTGTTATCGGAACACGGGAAACAAACTCCTTGCGCCGTACTATCACAGTCTCCTCTACTGCATCTGTACCTTTCTAGTTAATTATATCTGAATTAGTTAGTGTTTGTTTCTGAACAATAAAGTTGCGTTGGACACCCCTGTGTTGTTTCTTTTTCATCAAATAAAGTTCACGTATACAAACCTTGCTGCCGGGAACGGAGAAACGACAGTGTGACGTTTTTCTTCGCCGGTGCCGGTACGCGGTCGAAGATGAAACTAGCGACACTTTTCATCGCTGTCGCGTCTTACGCAGCTCTGGAGAAGGAGACGAATCATTTCCTTGCCTGAATATATTTATTGCGCGCTGCGCCACATTATGAATAATACACAGCATTTCGCTACATTTTATTTTACCGATCACCGCGAAACCGCGTGGAAACCGAGACCGTGCATTGGTTAGGCCTATGCCAACTACACCAATCAGCTCAGCTGGATCTGGGCGAGTTGAAGTAAATAAGGCGAAATCTGGTTATATGCAGTGACAGTACCTAGAAAAAACACAACTGACCGCATTCGCGAGGTTTACGACAAGGTTCACGCTGCCGTCTGCAACCAGCGACGAACCTGACGAATCTCCGAATCTGTCCGAATCCGAATCTCCGGTGATTCGTCCCATCAGTACTGTTGACGTTTTCGTCTTCGCTAATGTCATCGTACCCACTGCCGCTGCCACCACTCTCGTCATGTTGACCCGCCATCGCACACTCGAGGCAGCTGAGGCAGCTCTGAGGGCTCTGACACCTCTGCGGCTCTGCGCTCTGCCGGCTCCGCCATATCTACAGCCCTCGGGTACTTCGACAAAGCGATATTGTAACGCTTTGACGCCTCCAAGTGGCAAAACTCGTCACTACGGTACGCTTGGTCCTTCGAGGCATGATGACGTCAAGACGTCTGCCGGATTTCCCGAGATGCATCGCGCTCTTAGATTGCTGTTTTTGAAGCGCTCGCCAAAATCCCGGCATTTAGAACCAAAAATATAGCCATCTGCTCAAAATACGACCGTGTGATTATTCATTACAGGCTTAGCTGATCATATTGAACTCATTTCTTGATGTTTTCTCTATATTTCAAGTTTCGATTCTGTATCCCTTTAATAAGCTCTTGTCGCCGATACAGCGGGCATCGGAAAGTGTCGCTGCTTTCGTCGGTCAACATTGAGAATCTCGTGCTCCCAGCATTACGTGAGCACCGACCCCGTCTTTGCCAGGCATCCCCCGCAGGGCCCAACGCGGGCGTCCACCAGACGCGCGACCTTGCACACTGCGGGCTAGAGAGCCTAGACTTGAGAGAGGGAGCAACGGATACCACGGAGAGCGTTTTCCATTTAACGTCGGACGCCCTCTGGGCGAATTGGTCACTATTGCGCAAGCGTTGCATTGTCGCGTGAAGAAAGAAGGGCGAAAGCTAGCGGGTGAGAAAGTAGAGACAATTGCAGACGACCAATGCTTTCGTGACCTCCCCAAAATATGGTATTGCAAATGCGGTCTACAAACCAGGTGAGCCCCATCCAGGAGTTGGAAACACTCTGAACTCTAGTAGGCACACTTCTCTGGAGCGCCTCGCGTCGCGCGCTCGCGCGCGATAACTGCGCCTATTTGAGTCAAGGCAGTCCCGCGTCTTATCCAATCGGTTGCTGGCGAAAGTGTGCCGGACGTCCGAATAAAGGAACGAACGTTACCTCAGCTGCGAGATCGTCACTCAATTTAGTCCCAGCGGCCCCGGGGATGGTGCGAATTGCGGCGTGCTGGCTCTTGGTGGCCTTAGGTGAGCTTTACCAAATACGCACTCCACGTCGCTCTGCATTGAAAGTCTCGACCAGACCTGACTAATGGGTTTCCTAAAATTTCCGGATCTCGTGGACTTTTATACTGGCGATTCGATTGGTGTCAGATTTGTGTCAGTCTGAATTACAGAAGGGGGGATTGGTGGTCGAGTGCGTCGATACACGGCAGCTCGGAGCACGTAGAGCGAAAGTTCACACCCAGTGTTCAATCCCCAGTTCTGCCCGTTTCGATCTGGATGAGCCTTGTACCGGCTATATGTCGTGTCTCACTACTGCGTGACGCATGTTAAAAACCACAGGCTTGAGGTGGTACAGCACTGGCTAACATTTGCATGAGACACCAAGAAGTTCTTTGGTGCTTGTATCACTACTGCGTGATGCACGTTAAAAACCGCAGGCTAGCGGTTGTACTGCACTGGCTAAATTGCTCATCTACAGCGAGTGACTCGTCGCAACATTAAATGGCTGACCAACGACTCGCTGTATAACTATCCTCACAACCCCAATTATTATTTCATTGGTGCTGACTAACTTCCGACCTTCTAAACATACACACATTACCCAAACGAATAATCCAACATGAGGGAGTGAAAAAAAAGCGTTTGAAACCATGTAGCTGTACATTTTTCCGTATGTCCGTACGTACGCTTTTCCTGTAAACTTAGCGTACGAATCGAGGTCAAGTGACAACATGACAACACCGTGACGTCACGACATGCCACGTCACGTCTATTTCCCAGTAAATTAAGTATAAAAATTACGTCACGTGCCCCTATGTCACGCCACGTGACCGTCTGACGTGACGTAACAGTGTCAAATCGTGGAATCACGTGATATTACAGCGTCACGTTACCTGACGTCACATAACGTACGTTGGGTCACGCGACGTCAATTTTCTCGCTAAATTTAGTGTGTGTGTGTGGGGGGGGGGGGGGGGGGAATTGTTAAACAATTTATTCTTGTTCACTCCCCCGAAACGACAGCTTGGTGTCTGCTAAAGAAATTTAAACAATGGCTCCTTAAATACAGCATGGGATGCATTACTTATGGGACTTCGCAGATAAAAGTCGCTATTGATTTCGTGTTTTCGAAGGAGGTCACTCGCGCACCACGTGTGCAATGTGCAATCCAAAACTAAATTGACCTCCGAACACAAAACAAAAAAGTCGTAGGCGGGCGTTGTTCTAAAAAAATTTTCCTTCTTAAATTGTGGTACCGCAAGGAAAATATATGTTTCGAGCCCCGAGAAACGCCCATACATACAATTGCGATTCAGCGCGTAGAGGCCTTTTCATACATACACCATAGCGCTATCTCTGCGCTATTATAGTCACCGCTTAAAATAGCACCGACCTTGCTTGCACAGAGCTCAATTCGCGCTAAATTAGTGTTACAATGCAGATACAGCGCGCTGCGTAAGTGCAAAGTTACGCCCAGGTGAGCGCCGCATCAGAGCTGACCGTATACCGTGCATTTAGCACTGCAGTGTACGTGTAAACCGACCTTTGGAGTACGTTTGACCGCGTTGCAACTTCGGGTAACCAGGACAATCGTGCTTCATTAACGCCGCGTGCCAAACTGCTCCTTTAATTTGTTACCACGCTTCGCGCAATAGATACGACCCGGAGACTCGCCGTCGCTTCTCAAAGCAATGTTGTCAAACGCTTTCGAGCGCAACTGTGTTGTACGGGACTCGAGAGGCTCTTCCTACGGTTCATTGACCCGAGCGGTACGCGGGTGACACACGTTCCGACGAAAAGCCAGCGGCGACGTAGAAACCAGCCGCCTCCTGGGCACTCGCAGGCAGCGCGGCCGGGCAGTTCAGGGACGATGCGAGCTGCAGCGATCACGTCATCGACTCCTGCGGCACAGATTTCCTCGTTTTCTCCAAGGCCTCGCAGCTCCCCGACACCCCGGAGAAACTGGCCGCCAGCTGCACGTGAGCGCCTGTCCCTCCTCTCCCTTTTACGTGCACCGCACTGTTTCCCCCGTAAACGTCACACTGTTAATGAATCGTATACCAAACACACACACGGTTTCCTCTGCAGACGAGATTACTGAGTTATCTACGGAGGACACGCACTTCAAGCATCTTCAAAACATGTTCACTTTATACTTATCCATGCTTCGAAGCACATCCATGCTCCATGCATGTTCGAAGCTCTATGCACGTTCGAAGTTTTTTTTTGTATGAACAATGTGACAGTCATACGAGGAAGGGACGCGCCTAAGAAAGTGACTGCAGACTGTCTTTTGTATGATGTATGAGAAGTGTAACCGCGGCTTAAAAATGACTATTATATGTTCCAAAAGGGCTGGTTCGCACATTCGCGTTTGCTCAGGACCGAGTTTCTTGGGATCTCTTAGGACGAGACAACATTTAGAAAGAGAGAGTATGTATAACGGAGAGCTTCCAACTGTAGTTTTCAATACGAGCGGCGAGCAGGTGACGGAAAGCGTATATCGTCTGCGAACGTTTCCGCTTTTCCTCCTCGCCTCGCGGAAACGCAGCACATGCGTACTTGCGACCGATCGGCGCACGAGGTGTCCGCCATTAAATTGCAGACGCTCCCCACCGGTTTGAGATGAAACCTCTCCTCAATCTAGGCTCTCTAGAGAACACCGGTGGCACGCTGGCGCCATCTGTGAGGTGACCCTGGAACAGCATTTCACTATAGAGAGCAGGGGTCTCAAACTCATTTGAGGGGGGGGGGGGGGGGCAGATAGCCCACCCCTGAAAGGAGGAGGTCCAACGGAGGCAAGGGGCAATATTTTGCTCCTTTGAGACAAAACAAAATAAACCAAACACGCAGCATTAGTGTTTCACGTGGCAAAGCAGCTGAATGTCCCAGCGACCCACCAGAGATTTTTAGACAAGGATCATTGCGCTTTCTGCGAGCTCGTCGCTTTGCCCTTTTTAGCTTTTCATATGCGACTACTCTGGTCTGGGCCCGCGCCTGATGTTATAAAAAGGTTTAAAACGCCACCATACCAGAGTACTTTCGGTTTTCAATAGGACGAGAGCAAGCACACCATCCTTGCCCTTTCGCACAATTCACTATGCTCAACAGGCATTAAAAAAATATGTATATATATATAGGGTGGTCCAAGTCACCAGGCTCGATCTAGAATGGACCGTAAAAATCGACGCCTGCATGTAGCAATCTAAACTTTTCGTCAAAGGTGTAATTCAGAGGTACGGTTTTTTCTTGTAAAATTGCAAAGCGTAGCTTTCTTTCTGTAAAAAATAAGGCCAAGAAACTTGCCAGTGTCTACGGCAGGCAGCAACGCAGACGACGGGGGTCCAGTAGCTGGGTGTGTTTGGCGTTCGTATTGATAGATGGCCCTACCTCCTTATCGCGACGGCTCGCGACCACCAAAACTTCAAGTAAAAAAACGCGTCTGCATAACGGCGGCGCTTTTGCTGCCAACGGATTTCGTCTGCGTGTCGTCTGCTTTCTTTCGCTAGTCGGCTGCACCATCAGACGCTGCTCCCAACACCATCTATCAATACGAATGCCAAACACACCCCGCGACTGGACTTTGTCGTCTGGGTCGCCGCCGCCGTTGACCCTGACAAGTTTCTTGGCCCTATTTTTTACTAAAAGAATAAGAGAGGCTGCTGCGAGGCCGTGGAGAGACAGTGCAACCAACCTCTTCTGCGCTGTCATCGCGCGACGCAGCAGAGGCTGTTTGCACTACTACTCCACGGGGCGCGGTGCCGCCGGGGCCTAGATGCGCTCCGATAGCAACCCAAAACTTAAAAACCCGTTTAATTTGTGCGGTTTTGCAGAAAGCCGTAAAATGCTTCACGGGGTTTTTTATCGTTCTGCAATTTGTTGATTAAGTGTTTTTCGACGATGCTGAGCAATTTTCTAATTGAAACCATGCCCTTAAACACAATATTAAAAAAGTTAATGACGCAAAACTAATTAACAACTTAATTATTCCGGACTTTAATCATTTTCCTAGATGGGCCCCTGGCCCAGGACCAAAAGGGCACAAGCCTTTTTTCGTTGCGATGAGTAGTTTTCGCAGGAGCGATTTTGCCTGAGTTCTCTGAAACACCCGGTATATACACTCTAAAACCGGTCTCTCATAAAAAACGCTGTCCCTCTGATTTTAGAGGGGACAACGATGCTTTCAGGGGGACAGTTCTTTTTAAGAGGGAAAAGGAAAAATAAAATAGCACCATCTAGAGGGACACCAACATATTAAGAGAGACCAAGGAAACCGTTTCCTTTGTCCCTCTGAGTAGGAAAGACCGACAGAAAAATTCACGCGTGTCCCTTTATATTAAGAGGGGACTGGTCACTCTTTACTGGACCAATGTAGTTCGGTCAAGAAGAGAAGTGCAGGCGCACTAATCCACGGCAAAGAGTTCAGACGGTGCTAAGGCTTCGCGCCAATTCACGGAGAGCTGGAAACGGTCGTGGCCGGAGAGTCGCAATCGTCATGCTGCTCGTTTGACTTCCTTCGGGTGAGTAGTCCTGTTATATTGACGCTTTTGTTTTGGGTACATTGCGGGTGGGAATAACGAGCCATCAATATTTTCACGCTAGCTGTGAAATGCACGAGCTTTGCATGTAGAGGATTTTCACCTGACCGCATGAGCCCGCGGTCGCTTCCTTGATCTGCTCGTTCAACTAGGGCAAAGCGTCGCTAATCGTTTGCCCTGCCGTGAGCCGCCATGCTGTCTTTCGCACAAAACACTTTTAGTGGGCTAGGGCGTCCCAATGTGTACGCGTCTGTCTTAGGCTGGTGATATCAGACCATTTTGTGTCCGACGCTTTTGTCTACTTTTTAATTTCGAACGCGCGTTCGTTCTTCCCCCAGCTCGAGCTGCTAGCTCTGGCACTGCTACGCCGGCATTTTATTACGGGCAATTTCCTTGTATTTTATCCGTGAGCGTGTACTGTCGGCATCGGGCACTACAAAGGTGGGCATCACCGTCCCTAAGGCAAAGTGAACATAAAGACGCCCTAGCTCGGGCAGTCAGTGTTCGTAAGCTTGGCACGCCGATTTCTTTCTCGGTGTGTACTCTAAATGCTTGCTGTTGACCGCCCGAGAGCGTTGATTGACGGAAACAATGTTGGTGATTTTGCGTTTGTTTGCCCTTGAATTCACTACAGCAATTTACACCTAAACGTTATATTGTAGACATCGTTAGCGTTGCAGTGATTATGAACTTTTGCTTCAAGTGGGAAGCGAGCAAAAAGCCATATGTGTGTATGTGTGCGAGGTGGGATTTGGGATGGGGGGGGGGGGGACAAGCAGCTAATTAAAACCACAAAAAAAAAATGCTTTTTCCTCCGCGCGTTTGCGCTGCGTCGGCGTCGTACCGTCTGCTGAAAGAGGGGAAGGGTGCAGCGGTGGCCCGGGAGTGCATTTGTTTTTATATATTTCCTTGGCGTACTTTTTTGTTCGTTATATTTTAACTGTCGCGCCGGCAAAGCTACCGGTCTTTTTTTTTTTTTTTTCGGCGCCGACTATGCTTTTGTTTTTGGAGCTTTTATGTATGTTGTTTATTATCCTCTTTGTTTTCGGTGGCTGGTTGAATTTCTTGGGTAGCACACCTGCAAAAAATGTATAAACAGAAGTATGCTTTTTTTTCCTTTTGTATTTTTAGGCGTTTTAGGGCTAGGTTGACTATGGGCCTTAAATGACCGTTAAAAATATTGTTTTCAGAGTGAGGCAATCGCTACGAACGTTGACATGAAGGGAATCAGACGGAAGCTCTGCACTGATTGCTCGTGTAAGGAGCTCTAGCGGGACAATCTGCGCGGTGGAACGCTCCACCCGGAGTTGTGTGCTTACTGCGGCCACCCGCACACCGCTCACAACGAATTTATTACATTTTTGTATTCTGGTATGTATGGTAGGCTCTATTTACGTTCTTTTGGCATATCGTTTCTTCTGAAAAAAAAAAGAAGAAATGAATGGTTTGCGCCGAAACGTCTACATAAATATATTTTTTTGGTTGATTTTGTGGCTTCCTAAAACATGCATCAGGTCTCTTCTGCAGCTTCAAGCCGCAAATGGAATTTATGTTTTCCAAAGCACATGGGGCCTCGTTTTGTCTTGGTAACACAAAATCGATTCTCGTAAATTACTTAAAACAGCAGTCAGTCAATTCTCGTGTCAAATATTAACAGTCGCAGAAGTTACGTCATAGGCTAATGTCACTCGCTATTTCATCGTATACGGATTGGGTTTTGAATATTTTAAATGTTTGCACTTTATTTTTGATTTGTTTCCTACCGCCTGCTTGAAAACAGGTGAAAGCGCTTCATTATAATTGCCACTCTCTGTATCTAAAGGAAAACAATATGGTCTTTCATTCAGCTAAAGGTGGATGCACAGCTTTGGTTCCAAAACACAATGGTCACCATGCTGGGAAAACTGGAAGAGGTTAAAATGGCCTGCTGCGGAGACAACCCAACAACATTCTTGAACACTGAAGATCATCCTCCCCTCTCGATTGACCAGAAGTTCTCTCATCACCTATGGTACGTGAAAAAGTGGATGCAAAACTAGAAATGTAATTGTGACGCTGACGCAATTTTTGAACAATTGCTGCTTGCAGGACGACCGTAACCCCGACGAAAGAGTTCCAGGACCCAAGACTTTCTTCGGTTCGGAGAAACAGATCGTTTCTGGGAACCGGTCAGTGAAACTCTCCGCTAGCACGACTCTGGAGAAGGGACTAGTGATGTGCTTACGGGTGTATCACATAGCGGGACTCACCTACCCTGCGGCATATGGACAAACCCTTGGACTCCTCCAAAGTCTGCTCGTTGAAAATGACGAGTTTCGATTCAGTTCATGTCGGAGAAGCTCAGAAAATTGCTTATAGCCGTTCAAAAACAACAAAAATTCCGAGCTTCTGCTGATGGCAAGGAACGCCGAGTAATTTGTTTTTAATGCTATGAAGCAGGTAACTGCACTCTAAAAAAAAAAAAAAGCACAGGAATCTACTTTTCCGAACAGCACTTGGATAGCCAATCACCGTAACTCACGGAGGCAGCTCAGCGAATCACAATGCCGAAACATATGGCTAGACAAGAAAAAAAGTCTGAATTGTGACATTAAGCAATGCAAAACGTCACGCTTGTATTGCTTAGTGTCACAACTCAGACTGCATTTTTTTTTTTTTGATACAATCGTATGTTTCAGCATCTACATTCGCTGAGCTGCCTCTGTGAGTTATGGTGACTGTCTTTCCAAGTGTTGTGCGGGAAAGTAGGCGCACGGGCGTTTTTCAGAATGTAGTCTTATCTTCTTTGTGTTATCCGCTAAAAAAAAAAAATTGCAGCACGGTTGCATTGTTATTGCTTATGATAGGCAAAAGGAGTCACTTTGCAGCACGAAATTTGTTGTGTGATAGTTTCCAAGAAACGCCGATTTCTGGCGTCGTTCTAATGTCTTCCTTATCCGTATAAGCTACCAGAACATCGTTATAAAATTACTATTTTGATACAGACATTTCAATATAATTTCTTGTGTCATGGCAAATAAAACACAAGTTTACTTTTAAAGATTGTTACTGTTTTATTTGACATATTGATTCCGTTTATCAAACATAATATACCGATCAATTTTCAATTCCGTTACCCAGCACAAAATAACTTTGGTTAAACAGTAACAGCGAAAGTGCGAGAACTGCAGTGCAGCATGTCAGCTGACAGTCGAAACACGAAGGAGCGAAAATTCTACGATAAAATAAAAGAGATAACCTAAAGCCGGGGTCACACTGCTTATGCATCATACAAAATACATTCTGCAAACATGTTCCAAAACGAGTCACCGCGACATCCGTGCTTTGTATGCCACGTGACAAAGCTACCTCTTGAACTGGTTGCCTCGTGGCGTACGAAGCACTGGTGTCGCGGTGACTCGTTTTGGAACATGTCTGCAGAATGTATTTTGTATGCCGTATAAGCGGTGTGACCCCGACTTAAGGGGGACTACAACCCTTCATTTTAAGCAGGCCACCGTCCCTCCAAATTTAAGGGGGAAAATATCTAAAAAATGTCCCTCTTACTAAGGGGGACTGACCTCAAATTTAAGGGAGACGCCGTATCGCTTACTTTAAGAGGGGTGGTGTCTCACTTAATTAAGAGGGAGCATCCCCATGTAATATTAAGATGTCTGTCGCCCCCCTTAAAGTTAAGTGGGAAAAAATCGAAGAAATGTCCCTCTTACTAAGTGGGACCGGGCTTAGAGTGTATATATATATATATACTTTCATGCGGCAGTTTTTGCTTTTCTGGCAATTTTTATGGCAGCATTATAAGAAAATACTTTTAATTTAAAGGTATCGCCTGACAGCTAGAATAGCCCGAGCTCATAGCTTTATCTTTGGGCATTGCTCCTGCTGTGTAAGAGTTCACGCAGCCGAGGTGCCTGCTTGAGCAAAGAGTTCGCACTTGTATACTCTGGTAGTTGTATTGCCATTCCCGTTGATTTACATGATAAAGGGCTGAGAAGCAAACATTTAGGCAAACCAAAACTTGGTAAAAAAAAATAGAATAGTGCAAAATGCGTGAATAGAGCAGAGCTCCTTTTCGAGGGGAAATGAATTGACAATATAAAACTGTGATTGGTGGCGCACTTGGCCCACGAGGTATGGGAACGGGGCTCGCAGCCATGGAATGCTCGTGGACCGCATCCCAGACACTCGCGGGTCACGTCTTTGAAGCGCCGGATATAGAGCGAAGGGTTTGCGGTAGTTCTTTTTAATCAAATGTACGTTATATATACGAGAAATGGTTGTTTATAATATTCACGCAAAAACAAAAACGAAACAACAATGATACCCAAAAAGGAATCCGGAAATATATGGAAACAGCAAGTGTTCCATGGTTGCCCAATAGATGGCGCTTACGACGATGACGAGCGAACACTAGTGTGCCTAAATTCAAGAGTGTTTCCAACTGCTAAATCGCGGTCACGTGGCTTACGGGCCGTACTTGCAATACAAGGTGAAAGGAGGGGCGAGGGCGTCGACGACGAGAAGCCAGAAAGAGGAGCAAACTCTCCCTCGATGTCCCCTTTCCAGTCAAGAAAGAGAAAGTCCCTTACCCTTTCTGCGGGGAGTAACTCAAACAGGTAAGCGCAAAAAAAAAAAAAAAACAGCGACAAGAAAGTAGACAGACGAGGGCGCACTTGCTGATGTTCTTTCGGAAGGCTATCACTAAAGTTCTCTCGCTTAGTGCAACGTCCGTGTAGTAGGTTGCTGCCTCGGGGAAGTTGCCGAGTAATATCCACATCTTGCTCGTGTTTTTAGGCGTATCGTCGTTCCCTCCTTTCTTGGTGTTTAGGATCCATTTTCTCGGAAATGGGCGTGGGTGAAACCATGTTTGTGCGTTCCCACGGCGGCCTTCGCTCAGGGAAGTTTTCTAAGTTTTCCGTATTTTGACCGAACAGTTTCACGATGGTTCATCAGGGGGTGTGCGCATCAGTCTGGTTCGATGGATTTCCTCATGTTTCCTTCGGAGTTGAGAATTGGAAAAGAGACGCATCTATGCAGTTCCTTCAGCTGTTCATTTCACGGGAGGGTTGCAATGCTTCTCCTTGCATCACACTCCTTCTAGTTTCCTTGTTGCTGTTTTTATCGAGGTGATATATAGAATCCCGTGTGCATGACTCTAGAAATCAGCAGGGTATGGGTCGGTGTTGGGGTCACTGTTTCCTCTGCACCTCCGAGTCCGTAAACGATCCTTCCTATAATAAAGTTCCTAGTTTCCAAGTGTTGGTCATTCTTTGTAGCCAGCTCATTGCGCTCCTTTTTTGTGTGTGTTTTTTTGTGTTTAGGGTGGTTTCTAGTATGCGGAGGCAGAACCTGGCTACAAAGAATGACCAACACTTGGAAACAAGGAAGTGTGTCAACGCAATCGGTGTTTTGTGACTGCCGACCTGCGGCTCAGTTTTCAGTGGTGCCAAAAAACTGTCACTCGCGATAAATTTCGAGGTAATTAAAACCAAAAATTACTAGCACTCGTCAGTAGAAGAGGAAAGCACGAGTCATGGCGAGCAGAGCACTTTATGGGAAGGTATTGTCCTGATTTTCTTACCCTGCAACAGATAGATCAACTCGCTGTTCATAAACAAGTCCGCGCTTGACCCGGTGTGTCATGCGCAGAAACCCACGTGAGAAAAAGCGTCTGCGCATGCCCAGTGCCGACAGCAGCGCCGCCGTAGTGGCGTGACGTTGAGTTGGTTATAGTAGTGAGAAACGCGTGCCTCTTCTTTTAGTCAATTCACATGTATGAATAAAAGCTCACCTGAAGGTCGCAATTAACGTACCGCACGTCAACTATGTCCCCGGCCCGTCTGATATGCCTACGCCGAACACAGCTTCCGCTTCATTCACCAAAACGAAGCCAAGTCTCATGGGCGGTGATGCAACATATACGTTCACTTAGGACCTACTTTGCAGACGAGCCGCATTGTTACAAAACGGCGTGTCATCTCCTTTAACTGCTCAGCCATTAGCATTTTACTTGTTCGCAGTTTCTTCGCGGTCGAACGGTGGCACGAACAATGCACCTCGATTATCGCCTGATATATTTTCCATTCGTTTAAGGAGCGGAGCCGCCCCCCCCCCCCTCCCCCCGCCCCCTTTCACGCACACAGATTTACCTGACTTGCATACACGTTTGCAAGTAGCCATGGACGCTTCAAAGACTAGTCTGCTCGCATTATCAGGTTGAGTGGAAAACGCTGTTTGCAAGCAGCCACACTTCAAAAGCCAGTAGCATCACCTTGGATGGAAAACAGTTTTGTTTGTCATCAAGCCTGGCAACCGTGCGTAAGCTGACAGGGTGGTGGGAGCTACGCACTCGCTGCACCAATCAACCGCCTTCTTTTCATCCCCCGACTCCGCTCTCTAAAGCGTGATCACGTAGTTAAAGGTCGACACATGACTGGTCAAACGAGCACGTAGCTTCCCCCTCCCCGTCAACTTAGCTGCGAACGGAGTATAGAAGATGATCTATTCGCGTCTCCAGCTCGTTGCTCGCCCTCTCGCGGCGGGAACGGGAAGCGCTCTAGTGGGGTCTCCCTGTTCTCCTGCTCAGCGGGCACGGCGGAACTGCTCGCGATCATGGCTTGAGGAAATACCATTTCTGAATGCAAACAACACTCTCCACTCTCCCAATGCAGCGCTGCAGCCGGTATTTGATTGTACCTTACTATCTAGAGAGTTTTAGTATTGAATATAAAAGCAAACGCAAGCGCCGTGCGTTTGCGTTAGAGTTGCGTGGTCCCCGCTGCGTACGGGCGCCGTCGTCATGCGACAATCAAAGACCGTCATTTCGGGCTCCACTCACGGGCAGTGTGAAACACGCAACGTTAACGCAAACACACAGTGCTTGCGTTCGCTCGTATACGCAATACTAAAACTCGCTTCTGTTTCATCGGTTTTCCAACGCCAACGAAACGTGCTGCAGTGAGTGAGCAGACGTGCAAGCAGGTATGCGTTCCTTCGAATTGGAAAGATGAGATTGGCAAAACGACGGTGCGTAAAAATTAAATAAAATAAACGATTTGAGAAGTTTTGTAATTAAAAAAAAATAAACAGAATTCCTCTTTTGTTTTTCTGGGCATTTGGTCCGGAAGGATTGGCGGCGAATTTTAAAGTTTCGCCGATTGTCAAACGTCGCGACTTTGATAGCACCATATGCTTTACTCACAATTATTTCCATTTTATATTAATTTATCAGACTAGCTAGAATATTTTCATTTACTTCAGACCATTCTTTTTATTTTTAACTTGTTAAATAAGAATGGTGCAACTGGCACCAGTGATGATAATTTTTAAACTTTGGATTGCCATAGTTGTTTACGTGTTTGAAATTAATCATAAGCGACAATTTATATTAGAACTTGAAAAATTGCGTATTAAAATATCTTAAGTGTATTATAATTATTACAGATTGGAGTAATGTCAGGTCACACCACAATCACAATATACGCCATTTAACCATAATAGCCTTTAAAGAAAGGTCTCACTGTTTTCCTTTTAGCAAATGAAAAACTCTGTCATCGTTATCAAGACAGACTTAAACACTGGATTATTATAGCGTACTATGCCGTCACGCGCTGTCTTAAAAAAAAGAAAACACTTTTGTTTTCTAACTCGGATTCCGTTTTCGGGTTTTTGTAGTGAAAGCAGCGTTTCCTAATTTATACGATTTGTGAACATATTCGAAACTCATCACCCGTGACGATATTTTGCATAATATGGGTTGATTCTGTTAATCTTGTACTTAAAATAAATGCTAAAGCAATTAATAATCTAAATGACCGAAAACCCATTAAAGGAAACGCAGTTCATTATTTTACGTGACAATTATTTGAGTGAGAAAAAGCAGCATGAGCAGAGAAATATCAGCGCTGATGTTTTCAACAAATAAAACATTCTGATACCTCTGAGGTGTATGAGAGACCCTATCTTTAAAAAAGACACTAAACTCTGCAAAATATTTTGAAGGTCTGGATCGTACACGTAAATGTCACAAAATAAAGTTTTCGCGAACCATTTCTTTAGCTTAATAATTACGCTGTGAGACATATCTTGAATTAGGAAAGTAAAAGACGAAATTTACACCTATACCGAGAAATTCAATCCAAAATAGAAGTTAGTTTCGGTTTCGTTCCTGAATTAAAACGAGCCTTCTGGTGTAAGTGTTACGCAAAACACCGTTCTTGTTTTCAGGCTAAAAAGGTTACCTGCAGGCCTCTCATCCTAGCTTCCTGGTATAAGCGGGGGGATAATTCGTGTCACTCAGTGAAGCCAGCACACCAGACAGGCTCAGCAACTGGAATACCAGCACGCATCTCCAACCCTCACTATAACCGCCATTTTGGAAAACGAGTGGCGCCTCCTATAGACAGGTGGAGTCGCGAATACACACCTGCAGTAAGGTGACGGCGCGTACTGAATGACGAGCCAGTCACTTTTATGACTTCACTGTCGTCAGAGACACCGGAAGTCGACGATGTTTATCAAGTGGCCTTCACTGACCATGGTTCGGGAGCCTCCGCCAAGTTAGGCAGCGTTTGTGTGTGTATGTGTCTGCATGCGTGTGTGCGTCGGCGTGCGTGCGTGCGTTCGCGCGTGCGTGTGCGTTTGTGGGTGTGCTTGCCCACGCGCGCGTGCGCGTGTGTCTTTTTTGTTGTTGTTGACAGAATTGCACTTAATTTTTAAAAACAAAATCTTGGCTGTCGGTACCAAAAGGATATTTTAAGAATATCCTTTTATAAGAAAGACATACGTGCCTTTCTTGTACCACCTCGCTGGCATACATGGCATGAAGACGTAGGAATAAGTGGACATTATGTCGAAAATAATGCGTACAGAAAACATGCAGCAATACGTTATGTGAATTCTTTACATTTTCAATAAACAGTATAGTCTCGTTCAGTTTGCCTGCAATTCCTGCAGCGGTGCAGAAAAGTGTAGGGTGGTGTGCTTCCGGTATAATGTGTAATGAGATACGACCGAATGCACACTGCCATACACCTTTCTGCACCGGTGCAGGCAGGTGCAGGAGGTGCACAGGTAAAGCGAGCGACTCTAGTTTCGGAAAGGGGAAAAAAATGTGGGGCGTCACTTTCCGAGCAATCTTCGGAGTATGTACAAGTGTATATATGTCTTTCGTTCCAGTGAAGAGCTGAAAAGCCTGAGCTGCGCCAAGGACTACGCCAGTCGCTGCCTCTTGGGGTTCACCCGTGGCGCCGCCCTGGTGGCTATCAACGCCGTTCAGGAGGAGGTCGAGGGCAAATGCGACTCGACCCACATCTTGCACAGACGTGAGAACGAAAAGTTGCAGACGGACTTACAATCTGTCCGCGGCCTCGAATTCCTTAACGCCACCTCTGGGTCGTAAAAAGAATTACACTTGCTGACTCTTCGTCTAACCGCATTTGTCTCTCTCTACCCTCTGTTCAAACGCGTTTGAGCAGTGAGTAGAGAAAAAAGCAGTTAGCCTTCGCGCCTACCCACTCTCCTTCCAATCAGAGCTCGGTGCTCTCATATCCTCCTTTCTCTCAGTTTCTACACGTATAGCAACCAAACCCTGTGCCAGACTTGGACGTAGTTCAACTACTCTACTCAAACTACTTTTCCGAGTAACTTGGTAACTTTCAATTACAACTTTATTGGGGTAATTAGTAGTTTACTTTAACTACCTTTTTCAGGTAACTTCTACTCAAATTAATAACTACTTTCAATATCTAGTGCTAATTTTGCTCATCACAAAAAGTTGAGCGCAGAAATAAATAAGACGCCGGCAGATGATGTGGCATTCCCGAACAAGGGGCCCCCTCACATTCCGTTCCCACGCACCTATACTCGGCAGCCGTAGAAACTGCATCACAGGCGTCCTTGGGCCAAGGTGGCGACGAGCAGCCAAAACATAAAATCGGCACGCACGAACGCAGGAAGAGGTGGTTAACAAGCCTTGGTCAGGATTGACATAATCCGGTAATGCACGCAGGCGCCGCGCCTCCAGCTGCAACCGTGAAAGACGAGGACACTCCGATGGTGTTTGTTGATTTAATGTTGTCTGCCTTTAGTGACTTCTGCCTCAAGCGGTTCGGGGGTTCCACGGGAGGCGCCACTGGAACGAGCTCGCAGCTGGGCGCCTGTTCCCATGCTCGCCTTGTCGTCAGCGCATACTCCCTTGCAAAGCCGGACTCCCTCGCACACAAACGCAGACACGGATAATCCGTTCATGGGAGCACGTTTACGCTTCCAGCTGCAACTGTACGAGCGCCGATGCTTGTTCACGTAATCCTTCGAGTCCTTCCGACCTTTCGCGCCAGGGAGACCTCCTCTTTGTTGAAAACGATTTACTTGTCAGGCGCGTCAGGCGCGTCAGGACACCGTAGTCACCGGCGAGGATTGCGAGTTACCCTTGGGAGTTCCTTTTGTTGGACCCGGCGTTAGCGGCGAAGTATACTTCGTTTCATCGTCTGTTAAACCAAAACAATTTTTAACTAGACACGCAGTCGTCCGGATGATTTCATCGTCGTGGCGCGGGACATGAACCCTTGACGGTCAGGTGCTCTCGCTCAGCGTACTCTCCGAACGTCGTAGGAATAAAGAGGGGCCAGTCATAACAATCTCAACTTGCCGAAGAAAAATAAAAAGAAGAGTTTGTTATAAAGATGCTCTAGCCGAGGCAAACTTCACATGTTTCTTCATGGACAACTAAGATGCCGAAACTCGCTTACCCGACCCTGCACAGCCTGTTTCTGAGTTTCAACGCTGCCGTTCCATCCAGCGCGTCGGTGAAACGTCTGTTTAGATTGGCTGGGGACGTCTTTAGGAGGAAAAGGATAAAACTCTCCGATAAGAACTTTGAAAGTCAACTGTTTCTGCGAGCTGAATAAACCATTTTGGTGAAAGCGCAAGCCATAAAATGACTGCATTTATTTTAGGCTCGCAGGGTTTCTCACGGATAAAAACTGCTGTTCATTTTTCTACCACAAAAATGTTAAAAAGTAACTTCGAAAGTAACTTCAAAGTAACTCGCTACTTTTTTACAGTAGTTAGTAGTTTACTCATTTACTATTACAAATGGGTAATTTCTACTCTACTTCTATTACTTTTGGCGTCGATACTCAGTAACTTAACTTAAATACCTTTTCTGAGTAATTTGTACATGTCTGCCCTGTGACAACAACTGGAGCCAAATGTTTACAAGTGCCTCGGCGTAAGCGTATATCCTTTTACGTAACATCTCGCAACGTACCATTTCCAAGCATTTCACTCCGGGCTATATATAGTGGCTGGAACGGGGCAAACCCCTTGCAGGAAAAACAAACGCGACTTCCCTTCACACGTCAAGGCGCTTTTGTCGGTAAGTCCCGCTGAGCACCAATGGGTCCGACCGCCCCCTCCAGGGTACTTCGAGCACGTGGGCTGCATGAACAAGGCCGGGCCCGGCATCCATGGCTGCGTGCGGCGCTTCCAGGAAGCCCTCTTCATCGCGGCGTCCAAGGCGCCGCGCAAGGTCAAGGTCCCTCACGCCTGCTGGTGGGTGGGTCGAGGTGTAGTAAAAGTATAATTGTGTGGTATGTTTACATAGCGAGGAGTTGAAGGGGCCCTGAGAAGGTTTCCGAGATCGCCTAAACATGGCGATAAATCACTCTGCGGGCTCTAAGCATCCGAGAAATTCTTAAGTCACGATCATGAGCGGCCCATTTCCCCATTACAAAAGCGATCAGTGATCGCAACACACCGAGGTCATTTCAGGCGATGGGAGGAGCATGTTGCGGCAGGCAGGACGATATGTGACCAATGAAAACGCGACATTTCGTGAAGATTCCAAACGCTGTTGTTACAAAATGCGTTTGCTTTTGTAGATGATAGGAGCAAATAAGGGTGTGAGACAAACGTTAATTTTTCGCGAAATCGGAACATAACACTGCAATAATCGTTTCAAAAACAGCGCACAATGCTTTCTGTTTCTTCTTCCGCGGGAGTGATGTGCACGGTCGTCTGCTGGTCTGCTCTCGAGCACGCGCTCGCTGGGCTGAATCATCGGCGTCAGGTTAGCGAGAGCCATGGCGCGATGAAGCGATGGCTGCGGTAGTATGCAATTGACTTTGAGAACTGACTTTGAGAATTGAAAATTGAGAAGCCTGTTAGAGCGAAAAGCTCAGACTAAACTAAACAAAGTCGATATATATATATATATATCTCGACTTTGTCTGCTACGACAGTATATGACTGATTAAAAGGCAAAAGTGGTTGTGGGCTCGTAGGCCCGTTTGTCACTATTGGTCAACCAGTCGGAGACACGAGGATTCTTCGCTTACTATTGACTGACAGTGGTCCTGGTTTCAGAACACGCTCCGCACCTCGGTGTGTTGCGATCTTTGATGGCATTTTTAATAGGGAACTCGGCCGCGTATCATCGCGATTTAGGAAGTTTTTGGATGCTTAGAGCCAGCAGAGTGGGTTATCGCCATATTTAGGCGATCTCTGAAACCTTCTCAAAGCCCCTTTAGGGCCCGTACACACACTTGCGTTTGCTTGCGACGGAGTTCTTGTGATATCCGGCGACGATAGAACACACCCGCACGCAGGCGTCATTATATCAGTTGACCCTGAAACTGCATTTCACCTGACAGAAGGTTTTGCAATATTTAGTAGACGAAATGCACGTACTATATACAAGTTAGCGTCGTTCATAATATTTCTAAAATTTTCAAAAGTTTTCAATCAAAAAAAAAAAAGAATGATGCGTGGAAAAAATAGGCAAATACTATAAACGACTTATTTTTCGCCAGGACCTAATTTTCGCGACTTTCGCGAATCGCCCACAATTCGTGAGAAATAGGTCCCGCGAACGATTCCGGTAAAATGTAAACACATTAGAATCTATATTGAGATCCCACCGCGTCGCGAAAATTAGAACCCGCGAATTATTCCAAAACTTCAGCTTTGACCTCAATCGCGAAGTATTGAGCCCGCGAAAAATAAGTCGTTTACAGTAACGGAAATGCCAAGTGTGCGACGGCTACCCGATGAATGGCGCCAGAGTGTTCGACGGTCATTTGAGATATTGAGAGGCTTGACGGCACTCGGTTGTGAGCCGTCGCAAGTGTGTGAAGCAGCCTTTAGTCTGCTCCGATGGGCGTTTGGTGTTTCTGCTGTACATGAGGAATTCATATTCAACGCAGTACCACGCCTACGGTGCCACGAACGCTAAAACATTTCGACAATTATGAGCATCCTTCTTCCCCTGAACTCGGAGCTAGGGCAAGCGCACCATCATGGCTTTCATTGTGTTCATGTACGTGCTCGATCATTCCTGAGTCAATCATAAACAAAAAGGCCTAGTGACTTGCGCTTTTCACGCTGCTCGATAGGTCTATTTAGCTCGTAGCGTCGACTGCACCTGACCTTAAGCGGAAACGAATTATGGGCGCCAAGTAATTAATTATTGCATTCATCCCACTCACCTTCATACTTTTGTCGGTACTTGCCCACACAGAATTCCGACTTTAGAAAGACCCCAACGGCCTTTGTCGATACTGGGGCAAACCCTTTGTCCCAGTGTCGAAAAACGCTGTCGCAAAAAAAAAAAAAAAAAGAATGTTGCTGTGAATTCATAATAAAAAGTAATGCAAAAGTAACGTGCGTTACTTTTTTTTCGGTAACGGTAACACGTTCCTTTTATTTTATAGCAACTTAGGTCGGTAAAGGGCGATGATTCACACTTGCGTTGAGTGCGGCCGAATGCGAGGGTTGCTATGGCAACAGCTGCGTCGGCTCCAAGAAGTGAAACCCGGTTTTGTTGGAACCGACGCAGCTGTTGCCATCTAGCAACCCGCACGCCGCAAGCCGTTGCAGTTGCGCCCGGTCGGACTTGACGCAAGTGTGGGAATCGCCTTTTAATCTTTTGTGTGCGTGTTTTCTTCTTCTAATCATGTGGAACTTTTTCTAATCACGTGGTATTTGAGGGCGCTGTTTATAGCTCATGCTCAGAACGAGCTCACATACATAGGCTGCCAAGATCGGCAGTTCTGATGGTGTGGAATACACGTTGCAAAAGAACTGCGGAAACTCGCCATCAGCACGCACTCCGCAGTCGCGCACACAGCTATGACCGCCAGAGAATATTCCCTATAGACGCTTTACACACGCGCCAGAGCCGTATATGTAGAGAGTTTGGCCATTCGTTGGGAAGTATAGGAGACAAATGAGGAGGCGCCATTGGCCGAAAGCGGGCTGGGCGTGTTCCAGGGCGTCTTCAGAAATTCGAATGTGACCAACCAGAAGCCGGAAATAATACCCTGGCGGTGGTCGCGAGAAACAAACCTGATAACTGCATTGGAGTAACTCTCGATGACTGAAAATATGGTACACGTGATGTTTCAATCACGCTCATCCAAAATGATGGTGGAAGAGTGCGACTAGCGGAACGATCGACATAATTCGTACGCCAAGCGCCGAGGGCCGGGAATCTGCCGTCCGAGCGGTCACACTCTGTCCGAGCAAAACAGAGTTGAGCGGCGCATTCGTTTCTTACATCTTTCTGCATGATCATGATCAAAACATCACGTGCACCCTATTTTCAACCACAAAGAGTTACTACACCTCACTCTTACGCGCTTATTAACACCATAAACAAACATAGACCTTTGATCAGAACTGTTTCTCGCTACCACCGCCAGGGGATTCTTTTCGGCTTCTGGTTGGTCAAGAGAGCATGCCAAGCCCTCTTTCCGATCCTGACGCACGCCCTGGCTCTGCCCGCGCCTCCAATTGACCAAACTCTCTACATATACGGCTCTGACACGCGCCAGGTTGAGCCGCCATAGGCCCGTAGCTCTCAAGTTTTGAGCAGCGCTCCAGGCGAGCAAAATAGAATATTTGGCTCGCGTTTCGAACATGCGTCAATACGCTTCCCCACTACAGCTTTTTTTTATACTCTGTTCCATTCGAAGTGCCAGCGTAGCAGAGGCTCCAAGAGCGAGCTCCGAGCTTTCAGTGTCCCTGCCAAGCGCGCGCGCTCGTGCAGTGCAAGCATCGTTCAGGGGAACATGCTTTAGCAAGTAGCTTCGGCTTCGCTATCAAGTAAAGTGAAACATACGGGCTCACGGAAGCCGTGAAAGAAAGCAATAAAATAAAAAAAGCTGAAAGGAATGTTTAATGAGACGCTGAGGCCGCGAGCTGCATATTTCTTTTTTTTTTATTCTAGTTTCGTTTTTTATACGTTTTGTTATCGCGCGTCCACAGATGCTGACAGATGCTTGCATTCGAACGTGGCACGTGCAAAATCGAACGTTATAGCGCCGCCTGGTCGCGTCTTGCGGACGCGCTTGCGCCCCCTGCCCGAGAGCAACGGGTCTATTGCCGACCTTCTCTCGCCTTACCGAGATGCCTAGCCACTGAAGCGGGCGTTGACGAGCCTCCACAGAGGCCTATGCTGGGGAGAAGCAGAGCCGTTTATTGAGAGAGTTTGGCCATACATTGGTTTGAATAGGCGAGCATCTCGGGCCAACCGCAGGCCGCGAAACAGCCCCTAGCGGTGGTCGCGTGCTCTAAATGTGTGCCACGACTATACTTCGTTTCACCTTATGTGCGAGCGAAGGCAAAACTGGAAGCGCGAGCACGGAAGCTCCGTGCGTTCAGGCTTTGCTCGAGCGCGCGAGCTGGAGAGAAATGCAAAAAGCGCTGGTCTCGCGCTTCTAGCTTTGGCTTCGCTCGCAGGTAAAGTGAAACGAAGTATAATTTGAGCCGTGCCGAGCGGAACTCCGCGTCTCAAGACGCTCGCGCACCCCACCCTTTGCACTGCTTTCTTTCAGCCAGTCTCAGGACGCTGTTCTAGCAGTGCAGACAAAGGCATGGGCACGAGCGCGTGGCTTTGGAAAGTGCCTCCTATGCACGAGGTCTCGTACAAACAATAGCGTTTCGCTGAGCTAGGCTCACGCGCCTGTGCCTTTGTCTTTACTGTCGACATTTGTGAGATGGAGTAGAGGTCTCCTGATTGGTCGACGCTGTGTCACAAATTTAGTTTACGCTCTAAGTGTGGGGGGAATATTCAGCGCTGGCGGCGGCCTTTGCTCCGCCTATTGTCCAAACTCTCCTAATATACGGCTCTGGGGAGAAGGACACAGCAGCGCTACACTGTAGCAGCCCTTAAAGTGGCAATAACCTGCCCTGCTGTGGCAATGGTGAAGTGAAGCGAACGGAATAAGAGGAAACAAAAATTGAAGATCGGTTATGCCAGCGCCCATTTTTTTTTTTTTTTTGGTGGGGGGGGGGGGGGGGGGGGTTGTGGGGATATTTATACAGCGTGTAGTTGGTCAGCCATTTAAAGTTGCGACGAGTCACTCGCTGTAGATGAGAAATGTAGCGAGTGCAGTACAACCGCTAGCCTGAAGTCTTTAACGTGCACCACGCAGTAGTGATACACGACCGCACGCCGGTACAATGCTCATTCAGATCGAAACGGGCAGGGGTGGGGATTGAAACCAGGATCCCTGGGTTCTGCAGCGCGAGCTTTCGCTCCACGTGCTCCGAGCTGGTGTGCGCTAGCCCAGTCGGCCACCGATCCCCCCCCCCCCCCCCCCCCCCCCCCCTTCAGCGCCCATGCGAAAGCGTTGGGGTACATCTGCCGCTTTGAGGGGGGATTGGTGGCCGAGTGGGCTAGCGCACACCAGCTCGGAACCCAGGGATCCTGAGCTCAATCCACACCCCGGCCCGTTTCGATATGGATGAGCATCGTACCGGCGTGCGGTCGCGTATCACTACTGCGTGGTGCACGTTAAAGACCCCAAGCTAGCGGTTGTACTGCACTGGCTAAATTGCTCATCTACAGCGAGTGACTCGTCGCAACTTTGAAATGGCTGACCAACTACACGTTGTCTAAATATTCACACAACCCCAATTATTATTATTCTGCCGTTTTGCGGCGTACACCCTCGTCAAGCTTCAGAGGGTTTGTATCTTGCGGCGGGTCGCGGATTATGCACTAACAATGACAGAATACGCAGGACTTGTCTACTGGGAATATCTAAAAGATAAATAGTGCTATTTTCATCGCAAAAATATTGTACGCCTCACCGAACGCTGCAGTTTCTGCCCAAATATTGTCACGAATGACAAGTGATGAGGCGGCGAATGACTGAGTAAACTGAAAGTTTAATGGGGCGAACTTGTGCCCAAAAATAAAAGGAAAAAGAAAGATAACAACAGAGCGTCGCGGGCGTCGAAGACGGCGAAGCAGCAGGATCGAACGCTGAGGCGAGACTGACCCCAGCTTGCCACGCGGAGCCGCTTTTGTACACGCGTGGGCTTCTGGAGCATTCGGCGTAGAAGGTTCGGTGCCTAGAACATTCTAACCTCAAATCAGCAAGATGGTTCTCAAATTTACCAGAACGTCACATTACAGTGTCAACAAAAATGTGTAGCCGCGGCCAGGAATCGAACCCTGGCTTTTCGCGTGGGAGACAAGCGCGATAACCGGTCGGCCATGCGCGCGCTGCCAACTTGGCAAGCTGCGCGCGTGGCATTACTCCCCCCTTTAAAAAGTGCATCGCCCCGATGCAGAACAAAACAAAGCAAACAAAAAGAACGGTAAGCTAAAGAGTCATTTAGAACACATAAGGTCCACAGTCCTATCGAGCGTAATATGGCTTCATGCGCACGACGTGGACGACTTCTGGTCGGGGAGGGCGGCGTGATGAAGTCCGTGTTCCGTCGGGCGTCACCTCGTAGTTCAGATCTCCAAGTCGACGAAGTACCTTGTAGGGTCCAAAGTACCGTTTTAGGAGTTTCTCGCTGAGACCGCGTCGTCGTATCGGGGTCCAAACCCACACACGGTCTCCGGGCTTGAAGCGAACGTCGATCCGGCGAAGGTTGTACCGGGTAGCGTCGACACGTTGTTGATTTTGAATTCGGAGTCGGGCGAGCTGGCGAACTTCTTCGGCTCGTTGAGCAACCACCTGGGCGTCGGGTATCCTCTCGTCAGCTGGTTTGTGGGGTAGCATAGCGTCGAGCATGGTCGACACTTTTCTGCCATGCACCAGCTGAAATGGTGTTACTCCTGTGGTCTCTTGCACGGCCGTGTTGTAGGCAAATGTGATGTACGGCAACACCTCGTCCCATGTCTTGTGCTCCACGTCGACGTACATGGAGATCATGTCGGCGATGGTCTTGTTGAGTCTTTCCGTCAGCCCGTTGGTCTGCGGGTGGTACGCCGTTGTGCGACGATGGCTGGTGTGGCTGAGACGAAGGACTTCCTGTGTCAGCTGGGCCATGAACGAGGATCCACGGTCTGAGATCAAGACTTCGGGGGCGCCGTGCCGGAGGACAATGGACTCGATGAAAAACTTGGCGACTTCAACAGCCGTTCCTGATGGAAGGGCTTTTGTCTCGGCGTACCGTGTGAGATAATCGGTTGCGACGATTATCCATCGGTTTCCTTGCGCCGAGGGTGGGAATGGGCCAAGTAAGTCCATTCCGATTTGCTGGAATGGGGCAGATGGTGGCGCAATAGGCTGAAGAAGTCCTGCCGGTCTCGTCGGTGGTTTTTTTTCGTCGTTGACACTCGTGGCAAGATCGGGTGTAGTGGTGCACTGTCTTCGCAAGCTTAGGCCAGTAGTATTTTTCGCGTATCCTGGCAAGAGTTCTGCTGTAGCCAAGGTGTCCCGCCATCGGGTCATCGTGGCAGGCCTGAAATATTTCTTCTCGAAGACTGGAAGGGACCACCAACAGTCATGCAGTGTTGTTGTCGCTGAAGTTCTCCTTGTAGAGCACACCTCGTCGGAGGGAGAAGGTTGGCAGTGTTCGTACAAAACCGCGGGGAACGGCGCTTCCTTGTCCCTCTAGGTGCTCGATGAGTGCTCGCAGCTCAGGGTCGTCTCGTTGGAGTGCAGCCATGTCGCTGACATCCAGAGCGCCGAGGAAACACTCATCGTCGTCCTCTTTGGTGCAGGCAGGAGCGGCCTTGACTGGAGCCCTTGACAGGCAGTCGGCGTCATTGTGCTTCCGGCCGGACTTGTACACCACGGTCATGTCGAACTCCTGCAGTCGTAGGCTCCACCGGGCGAGGCGTCCGGAAGGGTCCTTCAGATTCGCCAGCCAGCAGAGCGGGTGGTGGTCTGTGACCACGCGAAAAGGACTTCCATACAAATATGGGCGAAACTTTGTTATTGCCCAGACGACAGCGAGGCACTCCTTCTCAGTACTTGAATAGTTCCTCTCCGCGTTAGACAGCGTCCAACTTGCGTATGCGATGACTCGCTCTGTGCCGTCCTGCATTTGGACTAGTACCGCACCCAGTTCGGTGTTACTGGCGTCGGTGTGGATCTCCGTTTCAGCAAACTGGTCGTAGTGGCCAAGAATCGGGGGCGTCTGGAGTCTTCGTTTGAGCTCGTCGAATGATCTCGGGTGCTCTTCTGTCCACTCGAACTTTACGGCGTCCTTCGTGAGGTGTGTCAGCGGTGCGGACAGCTTGGCGAAGTCTCGAACAAAGCGCCTGTAGTAGGCACAGAGTCCGAGAAATCTTCTCACGGCCTTCTTGTCAGACGGCGGCGTAAATGAAGCTACGGCGCGGGTCTTCTCGGGGTCAGGTAGAACATCTTCGTTGTTCACGACGTGGCCAAGGAACTTTAGTTCCCCATAGGCGAACCGACACTTTGTTGGCTTGAGGGACAGGCCGGCGGTCTTGATGGCTTGAAGCACGGCTCGAAGTCGTCTGAGGTGTTCGTCGAAATCTCGTGAGAATACCACGACATCGTCTAGGTAGACGAGGCAGCTCTGCCATTTCAGACCTGCCAGCACAGTGTCCATGACGCGCTGGAAGGTGGCTGGTGCTGTACAAAGTCCGAACGGCATCACTTTGAATTCGTACAGTCCGTCGGGATTGACGAAGGCAGTTTTCTCCCGGTCACGTTCGTCAACTTCAATCTGCCAGTAACCACTCTTCAGGTCCATCGACGAAAAATATCGGGAGTGGCGCAGTCGGTCTAACGTATCGTCGACGCGGGGGAGCGGATAGACGTCCTTCTTCGTCACAGCGTTCAGTCGACGATAGTCCACGCAGAACCGCAGGGTTCCGTCCTTCTTCTTTACAAGAACGATTGGGGACGCCCATGGACTTCTTGAGGGTTGAATGATGTCGTCTTCGAGCATCTCCTGAACTTGATCTTGAATCACTCTCCTTTCCTTTAAGGAGACTCGATACGGCGACTGGTGAACCGGGAGTGCGTCTTGGTCGGTAATGATGCGATGTTTCGCCATTGGTGTTTGGCGAACTTTCGATGTCGTGGCAAAACAGTCACTGTATTCGGCGAGGAGATCACCCAGTTGCCGGCGCTTCGAAGCTGGGAGCTCGGGGTCAATGTCGAGCGGCGGCGGCGTCGTGCTCTTCTGTGGCGACGAGGTTTCCTCTGAGAGTGCGGTGACGACGGCTGGCGTCTGAAGCTCCTCGACATAGCCGATGGTGGTACTCTTCGTTAGGTGCTGCGGTTCCTCTCGAAAGTTTGTCACGAGAACAGCTGTTCGTCCTTCTTGAAGATCCGTTACGCCTCGTGCGACGCCAATTCCTTTTTCAAGGAGCAGTTGAACGCTGCCTTCCAGAAGAGCTTCACCGTGCATGGCAGCGTCGGTTATGACGGTGACGAAAACACTCGACCGCGGCGGCAGATTCACATGGTCGGCTATAACTCGGATCGCGGATGACGTCGTGTTGGCCTCCACCGGGGGCAGGACAGGCTTTCGCAGCGTCAACTGGTTTGCCCCGAGGTCGATGACGGCGCCATACTCGCAGAGAAAGTCCATTCCGAGGATAACGTCCCTCGAACAGTCTTGCTGAACGACGAACTTGACAGGGCACGTCTCACCGTGGATCTCGACGCGAGCAGTGCATCTCCCGTCTGGTGTGATGAGGTGTCCTCCGACGGTTCTTATTTGTGGTCCATCCCACGGCGTCATGACTTTTCGAAGGCGGCGGGAGAGCCTCCCACTCAAGACTGAGTAGTCTGCTCCGGTGTCCACGAGTGCTGATGCGTCGTGGCCGTCGATGATGACGTTTAGGTTATTGGACACCGTTGCAGGGGCGTCGGTTCGGTCCCTGGTAGCGTTCGAGTGGGGGCCCTCCGACGTTCGTGGAGGATCTTGGCGTCGGTCGTCTTCGGCAACTCCACCTCCAGGGGTTGCCGCGCCTAGTTTCCCCGGCGAGGAGCGAGGGGCGACAGGCTTTCACGTCGGGGTCGGTGCATCGGCGAAGCTGGACGTCGCGGCGACGGCGACCGGAACTCTCGGCGGGACGCAGGCTCGGGGGACTGGGGTCGTCGCAGGTACTCGTCGATCTCATTAGGGCGTTCACCATGACGGGGGCGCGGGTCGTTCGGGTGGAACCCGCGTAGCCCGAGTCGTCGGTATGGGCATCGGCGGTAGGTGTGGTCCGCTTCCCCGAAAATGGAAGCACAGAGGGCGTCGGTCGGGCGTTCGCCACACGTCGGTCTTCCGGGGTGCGCGGGGCTCTTGGGCGGCGTACTGGACCTGGTCGTCGCTGCGGGGGTCGTGCTGCGGTGCAGGAGACAGACGTCGGGGCGGCGCGACATAGGCTCGAGGAGGAGGCGGTGGCCGCCGGGTCACTGCGGCGTAGGTCAGGGTGGGCTCCTCGGGTGCTGCTACGCTGGCCGGGGCCTCCGGTTGAATTGCTCGCTGAACTTCTTCGCGCACCACTTCGGCTATCGACAGCGAAGCCGGCTGGTTGGCAGCAGGCAGCAACTTCCGGAGCTCCTCCCGGACAACGTCTCGAATGACCTCTCGAATGCCCGGGATACTGGAGCCAAGATCGCAGCTAGACGGCGCGAGGGCAGCGTGGCCGGGTGGTCGATGGTAGTGGCTGGCTCGGGCTTGCAGGGCACGCTCGATGTTCGTCGCCTGAGTGACAAAATCTTCGACTGTTGTCGGAGGGCTACGAACAAGGCCGCCGAAGATGTTGTCTCTCACGCCCCGCATGAGGATTCTAACCTTCTTTTCTTCCGTAGCCTGAGGGTCGGCGCGGGCGCTCAGGCGCAGAGTGTCCTCCACGAAGCCGGTGACGCTCTCGTTGGGGCCCTGGGTTCGGGTTTGAAGTAGGTCTTCGGCTCTCTCTCGGCGGTGTTGGTTGAGAAATGTTGCCTTCAGCTGGCTCTTGAAAACCTCCCACGATGTCAAAGAAGGTTCGTGATTTTCGTACCAGCACCTGGCAGTCCCTTCTAGCGTGAAATACGCGTTTTGCAAACGCTGCTCGTCGGTCCAGCCATTGTGGCGGGCGACACGTTCGTACTGGTCAATCCAATCCTCGACGTCTTCGTAGAGTTCGCCGTGGAAGGGGGCAGTCGTCCGCGGTGCGACGGGCAGGTAGATGACGGGAGAAGCGGCGGGGGCTTGCGACTGGTTGGCCATCGTCGTCTTCTTCGGCTTGGGCTTGTCCAGCAGCAAACCGTACTCAGGATCCTCTCCCTTAGTGCGTCGGCTAGTGCGAGTTTCGGATTCCGCGGAGAGTGGTCTGCTCACCGGGCTTGGAATCGGACTTGCACTGCGGGCTCTTGGAGGGGAACGCTGCACGGGCATGCGGTACCCCGCACCTCCACCAAAATGTCACGAATGACAAGTGATGAGGCGGCGAATGACTGAGTAAACTGAAAGTTTAATGGGGCGAACTTGTGCCCAAAAATAAAAGGAAAAAGAAAGATAACAACAGAGCGTCGCGGGCGTCGAAGGCGGCGAAGCAGCAGGATCGAACGCTGAGGCGAGACTGGCCCCAGCTTGCCACGCGGAGCCGCTTTTGTACACGCGTGGGCTTCTGGAGCATTCGGCGTAGAAGGTTCGGTGCCTAGAACATTCTAACCTCGAATCAGCAAGACGGTTCTCGAATTTACCAGAACGTCACATTACAGTGTCAACAAAAATGTGTAGCCGCGGCCAGGAATCGAACCCTGGCTTTTCGCGTGGGAGACAAGCGCGATAACCGTTCGGCCACGCGCGCGCTGCCAACTTGGCAAGCTGCGCGCGTGGCAATATAGCGCTAGCTTTACGGACCAGATATCAAAGCTCCAGAGCTTACTGTTTTCAACTTCAAAAGTTATAAGCGACTCCGGCAAACTTTCAACGAGAAAATACAGCTCATTTTTTAGGCAGCCGACGCCATTCATCTCCACACATTCGTGAACTTCGTCGGCCGTTTAACCATTTTTTGATTGACCATTTCCTCATTGGAAATTTCTGAAAATTATTTAACATGTGAATTAGATAGCATGTAGTCAGTTCTTAAACTGTGGCGTCTGGTCCGAGCAGCTAGCTCTACATTTGGGCGAAGAATGAACGTGCAGCAAAAATAAATTAAAAAAAACAACTAAAGAAGCTTTTTTTTCGAAGTTGTGGTCACATTGCTAAAGCATCATACGAATGACAGTGTGCAGATACACTGTCTGAGGGGTGTTTGTTCCTTGTATGACGTTCACATTGGTCGTACAAATACTGTTTGCAGACATGTACAAAGCCAATGTACGAAGCAAGCATGACTGGAAATTGCTTGAGGCTTGTCCGCAGATGCCTCTGACATCATGTCTGGAGCGAACGCCGTGTCTCGTGTGTGACGTGTGAGCATTGCGACTGCGACTTTAGAGACACCGGACAGGTTGGAGTTCTGGAGCACACGCGGCGGTGGCATCGCTGTTGGCACTATATAGAGCTACGAAATGAGCTACGCTTAAGGGTATCGGCAACCCGTTCCCCGATCTGCTAGAGGGCGCCGCCATCTTGGTGCTTAGAGTGGAGCAGACGCAACTGTCGATCGTCACAATTAAAAAAAAAAATCGACTTCCTCAGCTTCGGACACGGTGGTAGGAAGCAGCTCGGGTGATATCGTCGTGCCCTGTCGCCAAGTTTTGCAAGATTACTGGAGGACGGAAAGACGTTTCCTGCGATGTCAGACAAAGCTTCAGATAACTGGCAACCGTGATTTTAAGCACCAAGGCGTCTGAACTGTCGTTACCTTGGTGCTTGCGCGATTTAACGAAAGGTCTTTACGAGTATAGGTGCTAAAACCGGAAAACCTTCAAGTCGACGCCGTCTGTTTTCTTTTCTTTCTTTTTTGTTTTGACTCGTTATATGCTTACGGAATTTCCGCTCCCCTGCTTTGTATACACGTTGCGCGGTCCTCGTGTTTCGAGAGATTTCTTCAGGACGGGGTTTATAAGAAACACTCGATGACCTCGTGGCTGCCATGCGTTTCTCCATGTTGTAACGGCAACTATATGCGTTCGTAGCTGCGCAACTTGTTCCTCGAGGCTAACTTCCAGACTTGCATTTAACCGTGACTGACTGCATTACGACCGCGTGAGACCGCGTACTACTAAAAAAACACTGGCGCCATCTATATGGTAATTCCTTGAATACTTCCGCCCTAAGCATATCTCCACGTTCTTTTTATGCATCGTTTTTTCAGCGTCCGCTCGATATAATTCTGACAATGTTATATGCGACTATTTCTCAGAGATAGTGCCTAAACTTGATCTCTCTCTACAAATAGTGAAGAAACCTTCAGTCCAGTATAGACGCTTTGAAAACAGGCCAGATTACAGCCGTAATGGACCTCTTGGCGAATATGTGCTGCCACCTAGACACGCGACTGGGTTCGAGGCTAAGTGGCGAGATAACAACGCACGCGCAAGGCCTCTCCCAACCGTTCCACACCCAAAACGTCAGCTACATCTGTTAAGGCAGGCCAACGTTACTAGATTACCTCAGTTGTGGAACTCCCACGGAGGGGGGTACCCCCCCTCACTCACCTCAATCCGCCAAGAGTCATTCGAAGCGCCATCTATATTTTCGTTTCATAACTGTGCATTCTAAAGAGCACAGCTGAAGCGCCAAATGGCGATCACAACGCCGCCATTTCTCCCGCAGCGGTCACTCTACGAACTGCACGTGACATCTATTTTTGGCTACAGGGGTTCCACCCCCGTCTCCCTAGCGGACGCGCCGCGAAATACCCCCACAGTTAAAATGCGCCTAGGTCGGGACGCGCTACCTGAAATTCCCGCTGAGGCATGGTTGTATAAAAACAATATTAATTGTGCTGTAAAACCTTGAAAACTAAAAATTTTAGAAAACATCACCCGCCCCCATTTTGTACTAATCTCCAATAAAAGTTACTACAAAAAGAGTTTTTTTCGTTGGTTTTTAGGTTTCTAGTGACGTTGAAACGAACGTATCCCGATTCAGTTACCAAAGCAGCCGTCCGGCGGCGCGTCGAGCGAATCTGGGCGAGTCGTGGTGAGTGAGGGGGGGTACTGTTCGTGCATGCAGCGTCTATGAACAGTTCCGTAACTGAGTTAATCTAATAACGTTGAGGCAGGCTAGGAAATGACCAGTCGAGTCGGGGTTTCATGTCAGACTGTTTACTCAGCTCGTGCCGCGTGTTAACGTCGTCGTCGTTAGACTAACTAAAAGAGGAGAAAGGAAATAAAGCGAATCAGAACATAACAACATCCTGTTCACCCATTGAGGCGCTGTGACCTAGATACGGCTCCCCCAAACTCGCCTTTGTCCCCATCGTGCGTAATCTTCCGCCCCGAAGTCGACACAACGAAACCATCTCCCCCCTCTGCTCGGCCAGAAGGAAGAGGAAGAGGGTTCTGGAAGCATTTACTCTCGAACCGATGTTTCTACAAAAGGTCCATTGCTGACCTTCTCTTGTCTCACCTGGCTTTATAGTCTTACCCGGATACCGAGCCAGTGAAGCGGGCGTTGACGAGCCTCCACAAAGGTCAATGCTGGGGAGAATGACACAGTGGAATCTAAAATGGCAATAACCTGCTTCCCTGCTGTGGTCGTGATAAAGTGAAGCAAACGTAATCAGAGAAAACAAAAATTGAAGTTCGGTTATGGTGGCGGCCATGCACAGCTGCTGCAAAGCGTCCATAGGCAGATGGGTAAAAATTCAAGGGGTAGCTGGTAGACGGCGCCAGTGTCTTTTATCGTCGTAGGCGTTTGCAAGCACCAAGCATTCCCACCTAGACGATTAAGGTGCAACCCCACCGTGTATGACGTTCTGGTGCTTTTTGACGCTTTATAACTTTCTTTCTATGTACCCTACAATTATAAAGTTAATGTCAAATTAAAGAACTGCCTTTCAACAATACTTTAATGTCTACATATTACGGTTACTTTTAATTGTTAGTTAATTATTCAGCTTTTAATAGCTGAATACTTGGAGACACCTTTTCTTGGTAATTATGCCAAAGATAGCCAAAGCTATGGGTGCCCGTGCGCTCACGCACGTTGAGCGCCGATCACAGCTGAGCTCGCGATGTCTTCACTTCTTCGGAGATGCAAAAACTCGTGGTGGCATGACTAGAATTACCAACTGTGAACGACAAGCTCGATGGTATGCCTAACAAGCACGGCGAAAGCTTGCAGCCAGATCGACACCGTCAAAGCTGACATACTGACGTTGCTGTTATTTCCCTGTCTGAAAGAAGAAGAATACGACCAAGCACTGATCTCTAATTTAGTAGGCTGGATCGCGGATCGGGAGCCCGTCGTTGTCACCACCGGCGGCCATTGCTTAACACCAGGCAATACACGCGGTCTATTGGAGAAACGCACAAAAGTAAGAATATTGAAGCATGTACGCTGTGCTCGGAGGCATCTCGCAAAGACCGCGAAACCATCTCTATAGTGACATGCAGTTCCAGGGTCACTTCATAGATGGCGCCAGCATGCCGCTGTTTTCTCTCGTAGCGAGAGGTCGCAAAAAACCTGGTGCTAAGCAAACGCAAGTGTGTGAACGGGACTTCATTTTCAAGCCATTTTTGCTAAAGTCACGTTTCTGGCTCGCTACTCTCGTGTGATATATAGTTTTCTATTGCTATGTGATATGAAGCAAACAAAACGGAAAAAAATGCACAACCTTGGAAGGAATCAAAAGGAATGGGGTGGTATGACTACCGAAATAGCCCCCTCATACATTCTTTTTTGTTTCTTAAGATTTTATTTTTAATTTGAAGCATGGTTTAGAGGGCACAAATTAATAAATAATGCTTTTATTAAGCACACTCGCATTGTACACCTGTAAAATTACACAGGCACCCTAACCGCAGTTAAAAAAAACTAAAGAGGTTCTTAAAACAAACGAGTTAGAGATGGATTTTAGAGTATTCTTTTCCGTGAATGTGACTATGACGTTTGTTTTCCCCGAGGCAAAAAACTAAAAGCGAGAAAACGCAAAAAATCTCCGACCAATTGTTACGTCATACCCAGATCTTTCGGTTGCCAAGCACGTGTCGCTCGTGTGGGCACCGACAACAGTCGTGACGTCATTTTCTGATCTTCTTGAAAACAGTAAGAGTGCGCGTGCATAGCTTTGATAGGCGCTGAAGATGCGTGTGAACGGAAATTCCGAAAACTCCGGATATTGCGTCACGCTCAGGGAAGAAGGGGCTTCAGCGTATAATTAGAAAATCATTTTCTGCAGCCCCCCTGCACCAAACTGAAAAATATTCTTCATATTCCTGATTCTGGAGAACAAATGAAGTCGATCTAAGTGTTTCCCTCAAATACAGAACCGCTTCAGTTTCCCTTTGAATGTGACAACTGCGGTTAAAGATGCCCGACAGGGATTCTAAATCGCAGTCACGCTTAGGTACGGTCACGGGTACCCTTAACCGCAGTTAAGTTTGACCTCAACCATACTTGGCTGCGGGTAATAATGACCGTGCGAGTAGGATAGAGGGAGTATTGACTAGCAGCCATAGCTGTCTGCGCGGCTGCTGCGGGTATGCTGACGGTGAGCTTCTGCAGTTCTTTTGCAACGTGCATGCCGCACCATCAAGATTGCCGGTCTTAGTTGGTCATTAATGTGAGCTCGTTTTGAGCATGCGCTCTTAGCATCGCCCTCAAATATGGCGTCCAGTGAATGCCCCCTATTGGCGATGTGAGCGATCGAAAATGTCACTGTGGTCGGCCGGCCACGGCTGACCGAATGCTGACTATGGCGTCAGCAAATGATTTCTCATCGACGGAACTAATACCCAAATCACACGGCAGCGTAAAGGTACGTTTATACTCCAACGCAACGTCGACGGGCGCGGCGTAGCGCAGCGCGCGCAGATACTGATTGGCCGCAGATACCGAGTTCCTGGTTGCCGGCCAATGAAAGGCACGCGTTCTGCGCTACGCTGCGTTCACTGCGCTCAACGTCGGAGTATAAACAGCCCTTAAAGGTACCTTTAGCCCAGATACCTGTCGTAAAGGGAGCTGGAGATCGTGATCACATGGCGCATAAAGGTTCCTTTCGCTAAGGGAGGACCTGTTTTTAACGGAGCTCGCCGAGCTCCCTTAAAGGGATACTAAACCAAGGAATTTAGTGTCCATAATAAGTGGCGCACGCTCTTTCCACGAGCCAGCAGCCGCCGGCGTGCGCGATCACACGCAACAAAAATGACGTCAAAGACCTCCATTCGCGGTAAAGATGACAGTGAAATGTATGGGCTTCAGGCCAAAGGAAAATAAAGACATGTTTTTTATCTACACAGTGGTGTCTGGTGTAAAAGGTAAGCTATTGATTGGTCTCACAAGCACGTAGCTTTCACTTGTAGAGATGAAAAGCCTGTATTTATTCTCCTTTGGCCCGAAGCCCATGCATTTGACTGTCCTCTTAATCATGAATGGTGGTCTTTGACGTCATTTCGTTGCGTGTGCTCGCGCACACCGGCAGCTGCTGGCTCGTGGAAAGAACGTGCGCCACTTATTATGGACACTAAATTCTGCGGTTCAGTATCCCTTTAACAGCTACAGGGAGTAGCCTCGGACCCACGAACTCAAAATAATATCACAGGTATATAAATATATCTTAAGGCATTATAACAAATTGAATATATATAAGTATCAAATTATGAAATGATTTTGAACTCAATGTGATGGAATAGTACAATAATGATGAACACATACTCTAGCTAGCAGGTAGCAGCGGCGGCACGTGGAAAACTCTCTGCTACGAACCCGAACGCGATGGACCACTGCGAGCTCTTTTTCAAGGTTGTAGACGAGTCGCCCGACTCTCCCGCCCAAGACCCTTTATCTTCGTCGTCGCCCATCGATCCCTTTCGATCGCGTGACTGGCGTAACCGTGAGACTCTGTCGTGGTTCGTTTCTGCCGGGCACTATTTAGCTACTTCAGTGAGAACTTTGCAAGAAAATGGAGCTGGTAAACATAAAACGGTCGCCCACCTCGCTATGCAAACTCATAAACGCAGATAATTTTGGGCCAGTGTGGCCAGGACGGGTAAGACGGTTTAGAGCACGACTCATTTAGGTGCGACCTTAAAGGGGTCATGAAACGATTTTCCTACTTCTTCCTCCTTAGCTTTAATCCTCAACTCAAATGCGAATTGTGAAATCACGTGGTCGTGACATTCCTTCGGCACCGGTGCGATGACTCCTAGCTTCCACCGTGCTTTTTATGCACACCATAGAACTTGTCATTCCCCAGTGACAATAAGTTCCGTCAGGGCACTCATTGGCCACGAACGCGAATCCAAATATTCGTCGACGGATTGATTGTTGACGAGCGCATACGTCCGAGTGACGCAGTTCTCGTGTCCAATGCGTGAGCTGGGCTCTGCTGACGTCAGTTTGGCGCCGGTGACGAGCTTTTGGAACCGCGGATGAATCATAGTGAATAGGCGGAGAGCTTTCGAAGGTAAGAAGGTACAAAATAGTCCGCTATATTTTCAAATGTTCGTACCAAAAAGCTGGCTTTTGACTTTCTAGCCTCTTTCTTTTGGCCAACTAAACGAAATGCGATTAGTAAAGTCCCAATTTAAAATCATTCATCCCAACCCAAAATTCGTTTCATGGCCCCTTTTAAACTTAGAGAAAAAAGTAAAGTGCCGCAAAAGCAGACAGGAATAATATTTCACATCCAATAATAAAAAAAAACTTCGTGTCAAACCGATTTCGAGGAATACCTATTTATCACGTGCTCCTCTCGCTGTTTAGCTGGAATGCAATCGACATCAACCTAAACTGCTCCGTTTATTTATCGTGTGATCAAGAACGCCATTTACTGCAGGTACCTGTAGCTAAGGGACCTAAGCTAAAGGTACCTTTACGCTGCCGTGTGAATGGGGTATAAGAGGAATGGAAGAATTTTAATTTTGACGGTGTCAGCAGGGTTGCTTTCAAAGTGCTATGATTTCAAGCTTCCACCACGCTAATTACAAACACCATCGAACTTGTTTTTCGCGAGGTAATGACGTCACGAGAGGAAACCATAGGGGAGCGGCACCAAAACATCTCTCCGCCAATAGAAACGAATATGCACAGCGTCGTTTAGTCGCGTCAGCTTTGTTTTTTATTTTTTGCGAAGAAGTTATCATTAGTAGTGTAACGATAAAGAGAAACCCACGGAGGCGCAGCGTTACCGAAAGGCTGAAAAGGGGACAGGGCTGGACGCTAAGAGGCATGGACAAGGTCTCACAAAGAAGACCTTGTCCGTGTCGGCTTGCGTTTGTCCCTGTGCCCCTTTGCAGGCTCCAATTATCTTACATCGAGTCCTGCTCGGCCGCGCCTTCGCCTCTTTTCCCATAGTCGCAATTGTCGAATTTCTTCTATCCTCTTTTTTTTTTTTTTTTTTAATCTGATTACGGCCATGTGGCTTTGTTCCAAGACACGGATTATCATCTGACCACGGCTCTAAGGAACGGATCCTTAACTTACGCTTATCTTCGCTGTAATAAACAAATAAATATAAAAAGATAAGAGCGTTTTGATGGTTATCAGGGTACGTGGAACGAACAGACGACAGAATTACCGACACGAGTGCACCTTTTTTATTGCGCACTAGAGGCGGAAGTTAAATTCGGAGGTTTTACATGCCAAGCCTATGACGGTAATCTAGCGCGCCCCAGAGGAGGACTTCGATCACTCGGTGATCGTTCGACGTTCAGCCGAAAGCTCTTGTTCCGCAATAATTTTCCGCAATAATTGTCCATTATATTTGGGGTACCTCGGCCGGGATTCGAACCCCCACCCGGGGACTCGTATGCCGGCGCTTTGCCTCGGAGCCACCGAGGCGGCTGCAGCCAGACTTGTGCCTATCTCAAATACTCTACTCAAGATACTGTATCTTAAATACTTTTTGGAGTATCTTGGTATCTCACAAATACCTTTGATGGAGAGTATTTAATACTCTATTTTAATTACAATTCCGAGTATCTTGTACTCATTATCTTAAATACACTTTTTACATTCCGCCATTTTCCGAGTTTTTCGGTGTGAAGTGGCGTGGGCGTGGCACGAGCAAACGAACATTCTTTCGAGCAACCGAATCCTGTTGCTAGCTCCGATTAGCTACGGTGACTTTAACTGAGCTTGTGAAAATATCGCTTTTTTGCCGACTGTGACTCATATTTCAGCCCAAAGTTCGTACAATGAAGGTTCTCCCCTCGCCTTCCAAAAGGCGCCTTTTGTTTCTATAGAGTTTCCCCCCCAAAAAAACCTCAAACCAAAGGTGTGGTTTTACGGAAGTAAAGATGCCACCCGGAGACGCAAGCAGACCGGGAAACGACCTACGAGAACAATGCAGACTTAAGTGTCAAGAAATAACAAATAGAAGAAAATGAGAAGTGAAACACACAAAAAGTATACATTTTTGTTTTGCTTTTCGTATATTAGACCCCGCTAAAGCAAAACGTCGAGTTTTTTTTTTTTTTTATGTGTTGTCAGTTTGGCACTTATTGCTCTCTCGACCACTGTCTGCAAGGGAGCATTGATAAGCAGAGAACAGTACAGGAAACGAACTGCGAGCTGGACGACCTCTCAAAATCCCAACAAAGCTCCCCCCAGCGCTGAGTGCCTTTCTGAACGCAACCTGCTTGAAGAAGGTGCGACCACTGCCGTGGCTATTATGTGGGTTCTCTTTGTTATTCATTCGCTCATATCCGTTTCCCAAGTTCGTTTATAGTGAACTCCCCAGGGAATATGGATTGTAGTAAAACGATGCGTCTAAGGTGCGCCGCAGGATGTGATATTCAGCGATGTCACTATTGGCGAAGCGCTCTGTCCCGTTTATCACCCCCACACCTCGGTGTTTAACTAACGCAAGGCCTATGCACATGCCCACAGGCCTTGTGGGAATGTTCGTGTCATCTTGTTTTTAATAGAGCGCGGGGCATAGTGTAATGAAAAAAATACTACCAACAATTAGTGAAGTGGCGTTAAATGCCGGATCTCCCCCGAAAGCAGTCGTCAGAGGATGCGAACTTGACCCACTTGGGCTTTTGTGCTGAGCTGGGCAGGGTGAATGCTGCATTGTTCATGCAGGCCGGAGTGGTAACAAAAGAGCCACTCCTTCCCCTCACCGGAGAACACAAACTCCAGCCGAACGCTGACGCCACGTTCGGTTAGGTCAGCCGAGCGCTGAGCCATTGTATTTGTTGTCCCCATCCATCTAGTTCTAAAGTTAACCGCTTGGGGCGCCACGGTCTGATCTGTTTTCCCAGAAATGTTTTGTAACCTTATCAGTGATATTCCCACGTGCGTTGCCCAGCGTGGCCGGATGGTTACCGCGCTTGGCTCTCGCCGAAAGGCCCCGGGTTCGATACCAGAAAGCGGACTTCTATTTTATTTATTCCTTCAACTTGAGATTCTGGTAAGTTCGAGAATTTTGTCGTCTGATTGAGTTACGAATGTTCTACGCGCCGAACGTTCTACGCCGAATGTTCCAGAAACCCACGCGGGTACAAAAGGTGCTCCGAGTGGCGGTCCGGAGTCAGTCTCGCCCCAGCGGTCGATCCTGCTGTTTCGCCGACAACGACGCCTGCCACGCTAGCCTTTCTCTCTTTTGTTTTGGGAACAAGTTCGCCTCATTAAACGTTTAGTTTCTTCAGTTATTCGCCGCCTCATCATTTATCATTCGTCATAGCCCTACAATACTTTTTTCTTCCGTTTTGTGTTGTTGCGTGCTAATAAACCATTCTGGTAACCCAGATTTGCGTAGCTGCATAATTGTCGTTGTCAATGACGTCGATACAAATTAAGCAATGCGGAAGTATCTTCAAAAGTAACTGAAATACATTTCTAAGTATTTGTACTCTACTCAAGATATATTACAGTGAAAGTAACTTGAGTAGTATTTTAAATACTTTATGACGCAGGTATTTAGTAACTTAACTTAAATACTTTTATCGAGTATTTTGTCCAACACTGGGCTGCACTAAAGGCTTGTCCTGTCACTGAAGGTGTGAAAACGGCAAGGGGCTTCCAGGTGCTTCCTCTGTAAAACCTACTATGCCGTGTTCCTCAGCGGAGCGTTTTATGGTCACCAAATATCACTAAATGCCGGATTGCCACGCCGCCACCGGTCAATTTTGCCAATGAATGTAAAATTGATCATTTATAATTCTTTGTTTTACTTGAATTTAAATTATTGCCGCATTAATTGTCTGGGGCTCAACTACGTCATCTAATATGGAGAAAATAGTTTTTTTTTAAACAAAATGGGTGTTGAGGCCTATCGCGGTGGTGTCCCGTTCGACTCGCATTCTACTGGTCTGTATGTAAAATATGTAATTTATACAATTAAAGACTTTTATAATGGAAAACAGTAAAAATGCGTGTTTCCCTAGAGATCTGGCTGGCACATCTTTTAGTAAAGGAACTATTTTACCCCACTCGTCACGCGGAACGTTGGAAATAGTCGCGCGGAGAAAACATGAAGGCTCTACGCTGTATAAATTACTTAACAAATTAGACGATAGTAAATTTGACTTAGTTAAAATAATATCAAAACAACTTAAAGAATATTTTGCAAATGTTTATAGGTAACGTAGCAGCGTTTTTATTCTTCAGTTCTTACTTCACGATTTTTGTGTTCCTGTTTGCTAGGCGTGTGCACTGAACCTGTCCCCGTGTCTACTGTTACTATGCCTCTGCTGTAGTACCTGTGTAAGGGGTCGACGGCCAATTGTCAAGCTGTATTTTCGCAGCTTTTTTTTCTCTCGTGAGTTTAGTGCGCATAGCCACTGCAATGTCGAAGGGAATGAGCACGTGTTGGGGGCATTCGAAGGAGAAGCCCTTTTTCATTATGTGCAAATTTACCTACGGCTAAATTACCCAAGCATCAAGGGAAGGCTGGGAATGTAGGTACTCGCGCCGTACGCGCTTGCCTTCCCGGTATGAAAGACTCGAAGTAAATAACCAAAGGGTACACGCGTGCAAGATGAAATTTGTTTTGGGCTTTTGCTTTAGAACAGATCCTACTGCCGTGGCCTCCTCTATACTCATAAGGCCTGGCTGTTCGACGACGGAGCCATAGAGTGCCCGGTCGTAGATTTGGAGCGCCAGGATCTGGTAGCAGAAAGCATCAAAGAGCCATTTCTCGGGGAACCTGAACGTCAGCGCACAGCTTTTGAAGCGCCGAGGACCCGAAACACACCTCTTCGCTCGGGAGAAGTGTGTTTCGGCGTCTCGCCTCAGCGGGGCGACAGTCGCGTGGCTCTCCTCTCATCCGTTGTCTGCCGCTCCACCTTTTCCATTTCGGCGGCCACTTTTCGTGGTGATCTACCAGGCTTTGTCAGTATATAGGAGGCTTAGCTACTGCTTACGCCAGCATGTGCAGCGCTTGTAACCACACGCAAAAAGCGGGCCGAGAGGGCCCGTGCTCAATACATGCTTCGAAGTGACGGCACAAGCTCCCGCTAACAAAGCCAAGCAAAGCGAAGCTCCTTCGTCTAAATAATTGTGGTTGTGGGGATATTTATACAGCGTGTAGTTGGTCAGCCATTTAAAGTTGCGACGAGTCACTCGCTGTAGTTGAGCAATTTACCACCTTAGCATGGACTACATTAAAGGCCGGTTCAGACACTTGCGTTTGAGTGCGTTTGACTGCATTGCGGCGAGAACCGAAAGCGAGTCACCGGCACATCTGTGCTTCGTATGTTCAAGGAATCATCTTGGCACGCGACATAAGCAGCAGGGATGTCCTGGTGTCTCGCTGCCGCAACGCAGTCAAACCAATACCACCTAGAATACAAGGCCTGCGCATGACGTTTCGTTAGTAGATCCCCGACCCGCCCCAAGCGGCAAACAGGCTGAAGCTTGACGAGAGTATGGGCCGCGTCGCAACTATACGTCGCATTCAGCTGCGGCCACAGCTGTGTGCGTGACTGCTGAGCGCGAGCTGATTGCGAGCTTCCAGTTCATTTGCAACGCGCACGCGAACACTCCCTCGGCCACAAGCGCGAGCTAGCACGCGCTCCTTGCTTTGAGACGAGCATTTCTAGCGCGCGCGCTCGTTCTGCGGAAGAACGCTTCAAAGCAGCGACCCGGAGTATAAACAGCGCCCTCGAAAATGGCGTCCAGTGCCAGCGTCCAGCGTCCAGCGAAGGGCTTTGCAGCCCTTCGCACAGCAGTAAGGCATTTTCACTCATGCATTTGACGCTCCACGTGAACGTCTAACTTCATCGTATGCTATAGCAACAGACACTCGGCGTGAGCATCTGTTTCATTATCTGCTACACAAACCACTGAAGCAGGCGATGGAGCAGACGATGTCGCAGATGATGTAGCAGACGACGGTGCTCATCCGGGCTACCTAGGGGGCGCTGAGGGGATCTACTAGTGATGACGTTTAGAGGAGGAAACGCGCAGGCCTTGTGTTCTAGGTGGTATTGGTCAAACGCAGTCAAACGCAACTGTGTGAACCGGGCTTTAGCCGCTCGTGCTAAAAGCGCGAGCTAGTTGTTTTCGATGTAGCCTCGGCGGCTGCACAAGCGCTCGTGCATCGAGTGCTCAAGTCAAGGCAGTCAAAGCTAGCCACTCGCGCTTGCATATAGTTGGTCCATGCCAACGTTACTAGCACCACTCAGTTGGGAAACTGCCATAAGCCTGCTTTAAAAAAGTGGCTCCGATCCGTACTCGAGAACCGAGCTAATGGCGATCGGAACGCCGCCATTTCTCCCGCAGCGTCCACTCCGGGAACTGCACGGCTGCACGTCGAGTCGGGCAAGGGCAGGTGGCGCCATCTCGCAGGGCCATTTTGCAGTAGCTATGTAAAGCAACTTTCATGTTTCAACTCGTCGCTAGAGGGTGGCGCTGTTTTCGTATTTAGCTCGGTCTCGGTGGACGCCAGCGGCCCGGGTTTCACGGGTGAGTTTCCCAACTGAGGGTTTCAGTAACGTTGGTCCATGCTAAGGTTAGACGAAGTATAGACCTTTTCTTTAACGGCGCCGCCATCTTGAGAATTGCGGCGCCGACGACGCCGTCTAGCGACTTAGAAAAAGAAATACCGGCTAGTTCTGGCAGCACAGATATCTGGGTAGGCAACGATGTGGGTATGGGGGGAACTTGGCTAGACTTGGCTATGGTGGGCTGCAATAACTTGGTTGGAGCTTGTCCGGTTGAATCCAGCTGGCTACTCACAGGCCATCACCTTGTTTCCTCGAGAGAACGAGGACGAAGACGGTGGGGTGTTTTGATTGAGTTTCCACAGCGAAGTATAGACCTTTTTCGCATAACCTCAAACCAGCCCTGAACTAACGTACCCTCGACTTGGTGCATTTTTGGATTGCCCGCTGACACAGGGTATGCAACCGCCAGGGGTATGGGCGAAAAGGCTTGAAAATGGACGTCGTGCATGAGGTAGTTCCGAGTGCTCCTTTTTACCGTGCTGCAATTTTCGAAAATCTACGGTTGTCTGGCTACCATGCGTGGTCGTTGGATGGATAAATAATTTTAAAAAGCATAAGAACAATAGCAGAAAGTGTGCCATGAGCACAAGAAGCTGCAGCGCGAGTGTGGCTGCAATGTTATCGAGCTTCGCATTTCCCCAAGAATCCTTATTTATGAAGTTAGTAGATTGCGAGCTTGAATCGCGACAGATTCGTATCAGACTCAACGTCACGTTTAAGCTCACGACCACTTCGTCTACGACAAGAGGACCGATTTTAATTCCCGGTGCAGGTGGAACGTTGGAAATAGTCGCGCGGAGAAAACATGAAGGATCTACGCTGTATAAATTACTTAACAAATCAGACGATAGGAAATTTCACTTAGTTAAAATAATATCAAAACAACTTAAAGAATATTTTGCAAATGTTTATAGGTAACGTAGCAGCGTTTTTATTCTTCAGTTCTTACTTCACGATTTTTGTGTTCCTGTTCGCTAGGCGTGTGCACTGAACCTGTCCCCGTGTCTACTGTTACTATACCTCTGCTGTAATACCTGTGTAAGGGGTCGAGGGTCAAGCTGTATTTTTGCAGCTTTTTTTTTTCTCTCGTGAGTTTAGTGCGTATAGCCACTGGAATGTCGAAGGCCATGAGCACGTGTTGGAGGCATTCGAAGGAGAAGCCCTTTTTCATTCTATGCAAAGAGACCTACGGCTAAATTACCCAAGCACCAAGGGAAGGCTGGGAATGTAGGTACACGCGCCGTACGCGCTTTCCTTCCCGGTATGAAAGATTCGAAGTAAATAACCAAAATAAGGTGCTGCCACACGCGCGTGCAAGATGAACTTTGTTTTGGGCTTTTGCTTTAGAACAGATTCTACTGCCGTAGCCTCCTCTATACTAATAAAGCCTGGCTGTTCGACGACGGAGCCATAGAGTGCCCGGTCGCAGATTTGGAGCGCGAGGATCTGGTAGCACAGAGCATCAAAGAGCCATTTTTCGGGGAACCTGGACGTCAGCGCACAGCTTTTCCAGCGCCGAGGACCCGAAACACACCTCTTCGCTCGGGAGAAGTGTGTTTCGGCGTCTCGCCTCAGCGGGGCGACAGTCGCGTGGCTCTCCTCTCATCCGTTGTCTGCCGCTCCACCTTTTCCATTTCGGCGGCCACTTTTCGTGGTGATCTACCAGGCTTTGTCAGTATATAGGAGGCTTAGCTACTGCTTACGCCAGCATGTGCAGCGCTTGTAACCACACGCAAAAAGCGGGCCGAGAGGGCCCGTGCTCAATACATGCTTCGAAGTGACGGCACAAGCTCCCGCTAACAAAGCCAAGCAAAGCGAAGCTCCTTCGTCTAAATAATTGTGGTTGTGGGGATATTTATACAGCGTGTAGTTGGTCAGCCATTTAAAGTTGCGACGAGTCACTCGCTGTAGTTGAGCAATTTACCACCTTAGCATGGACTACATTAAAGGCCGGTTCAGACACTTGCGTTTGAGTGCGTTTGACTGCATTGCGGCGAGAACCGAAAGCGAGTCACCGGCACATCTGTGCTTCGTATGTTCAAGGAATCATCTTGGCACGCGACATAAGCAGCAGGGATGTCCTGGTGTCTCGCTGCCGCAACGCAGTCAAACGCAGTCAAACGCAACTGTGTGAACCGGGCTTTAGCCGCTCGTGCTAAAAGCGCGAGCTAGTTGTTTTCGATGTAGCCTCGGCGGCTGCACAAGCGCTCGTGCATCGAGTGCTCAAGTCAAGGCAGTCAAAGCTAGCCACTCGCGCTTGCATATAGTTGGTCCATGCCAACGTTACTAGCACCACTCAGTTGGGAAACTGCCATAAGCCTGCTTTAAAAAAGTGGCTCCGATCCGTACTCGAGAACTCGAGAACTCGAGCTCGACGCAAGCAGTCTCAACAAAGTCAAACGCAGTAGAACGCAACTGTGTGAGCGAGCCTTTAGTGCGTACTCAAGCGAACAGGTCGTGCGGGTATATGGCCTAGCTAAAGGCTGGTTCACACAACAACATTTGCATACTTCCTTCTACGTACGAGCCAAGGAAACACTCGGGTCTCGAATGTCGCGTGGCAGGCTAAATCTTAGATTGAAGCACGGATGAGCCGGTGGTTTGGGGCTTAAGCAGACGTCAGCTTTCGTATCGTAACGTAACAAAACGGGACTTTGTGAACCAAGCCTTAAAGACGCAGTCACTCTGCTCATACATGCTACAAAAGACACAATGATCGCACCAGACGTAATGACAGAGTTATCGAGAAGACGTACCTCGAGTATGTTAGAGGCGTCTTTGCTTCACTCGGGCATGTATATACGCTGCAAACTTGTCTGCAGGCATTTTTTAAAGCATGAAATGCTTTTTTTAATGGAACCCCCAATCCCTAAACGTTTCTTTGCCATCCCTGCATTTCCCGATAAATCTAGCAGGGAAACTGAATTTGCGCTTAAGTCACGTGACGTCACGCGACCTATAACCAATTCAGTTTCCCCTCTACATTTAGCGGGAAATCTTCCGTCACACGACCTGACGTCGCGAGACCAACACGCTAATTCAGTTGCCCCGCTAGATTTAGAGGGGAAAATCAATGCAACGGGACGCGACCTATGCACAAATTCATTTTCCACGCTAAATTTAGGGGGAAAATTTGACGTAACGTGACCTGCCGTCACGAGACCTATACACCACTGGATAGAAGCGCCGAAGGACAAGGACAAGGTGAAGGAGGTAACGACAACAGGGAGCGCCTCCCTCACTTTGTCCCTGCCCTTCGGAGCTTCTATCCAGTCATGAACCAACTATAGTTTCTTGCAACTCAAGAAGGCAGGGCGAAGGAAAGGAAGGCCGGGGAGGAGGAAGCAGGCGAAATGCTAAGAAGAGGAGGAGATTTACCTCTCTCTCCTCTTCAGCGATCGGTCTGCTTCCTTCTCCCCGGCCTTTCTTTCTCCCTCCCTACCTTCTTGAGTTGCAACGGACTATAGCCAATCTGAACATTTTGTTGCAACCACGGTGGAAGAAACACATTTAAAGGGATACTTCAACGAAATCTGAAATATTCCTGTCGTGTTGAAAAATAGGTTGAATATGATCCACAATATCCGTAAATGACAATCGCACGTTTGTATTTTGATCCTGGTGGCTGTATTTTTCGTTATAAACGGCCCACTCTGGCAAGCGCTCGGAGAAGGCCCAGCTTAGAGCACGTGACATCCAACGCAATCGTGACGTAGGTCGTCTCGAGACGTTCAAAGCTACGGCGAGGCCGACGCCGAGAGGATGGCCTAGTCGTTCCAGCCACCGAAGCGGCTGCTTTTGTACGAATTTTGAGTGACGGGTTAATCTTCTATAATCTTGTAGGGGGACAATAGCGACTTCTGCGACACACAAAAGGGATTCTCGGGAAGAGGGGAGTTCCTCCTTCCCCCCTTCCCCCTTCTCTCGTCGTGGCCGGAGGCGAGACAACCTCCGTCACTAGCTGTCAAGGTTCCTAGACGAGCATTACAAACTAGGCGTTAGCGACATCCACCAGGTGCTCTTTGCTAATCGTTTAATTCGTTTTAAAATTCCTTTTCGAGACTTTTTTTAACAAGATATTGGTATGTTCCATGTGATACTGCTCTTTTGAAGAGATATAGACCAAAAAATGAGCGCCGAAATTTCGTTGTAGTATCCCTTTAAGTGATGAATCTCCGTCCGACGCGGCGGCCACATTATGTTCGGGCACCGAGCGCTCTTCACTCGCACGGGGATAGATGGCACCCAAGTATGGGGTTCCTCCCAAACCATGTTTCTTCCACCGTGTTCCAGGCTTCACTCGCACTGGGATAGATTAGGATAGATGGCCCCCAATAGACCCTTTCCGAAAGTCAGTCTGCCCACCCTGTGCAGAGCCAAACCCGACGCTCTAATGAAGGTACTACGCAGCTTGTCCACACCAAAAAAGCGAACGTCTTCGAAAGCATAGAACAGAAAGGGAAAAAATGGTGGTCCTTTCACGTCACCTTTGATTCACGAAATCGAGAATGCTTGATTTAGCCGAGCATGATCTCCGATCGCCGCCATTAGAGCGGCAATACTGGAGCTTTTTGGACTGCCACAACGTGGCTCTGACTTTTAAAAAGGGTCTATTGTGGGGTCCTTCCCAAACCGTGTCTCTTCCACCACTGCTCCTGTTGGGCGTCATTCGAAGGAGCTTAAAACAAGGGCACTCGCTCTGCACAGTTCCCGTACCCCGAATTGCAGTTGGGAACGAAGCACTTCTTTCCCATCCTCATATCATGGCTTCTTCTTGTTCGGGCTAAGGCTCACCTTCGTGCACGATGATGGAACCTGTGATCGTCACAGCACCAAAGCATAGCACGAGGCCAGCCACTGGCCACAAACCACCACCACACCACCACATCGCGAAAAAGGCGAGCACACTAGGCCACCGACATCGCGGCCGCCGAAGAGGGACCCCATACCGCAACGCCCTCCGGGGGGCGCGGAACTAACTACTCCTGGTTCGAGGCTAGCTCCGAACATGATCTGTTCGCTCGCTCCCTGCGGGAAGAGCGGTGACTGGCATCACCTAAATGTGTTTCTTCCACTGTGGTTGGAAACTATACACCAATTCAGTTTCCCCGCAAAATGTATCGGGGAATTTGAAAAAGATGAAGGTTCTTCACTTCACTTCACTTCACACCACATCTCTAAATAAATTTAAGCGAACGAACCTTAAGGCATTTTATGCATAATAGGACTTTGCGAATAAAAGTCGCTGCCTTTTTTTTATGACCAATGTGACAGTAATGTGATACAAAGAAGAAACACGCCTCAGACAATGTTTGCATACTGTCTAAAGTTTTGACAATATTATAAGCGACCATTGCTCAAAGATGGTAGTACCCCCGGAGACACACATGAGCTCAAACACCCGATCCGGCTTTTCTCTGCGTCTGCTAGCTCTCCTCCACAAGATCCGTAACCTCTCAATTTGTGAAATAGTTTTAAGTATGGAATCTTAAGAATCAAATAAAGAATAAAGACATTTGATAACAAGGACAGGCATGCAACACAGTTCTTTCAACTAGCAACGAATATTTACTGGTGCCTCCTTATTTTGCGTACATTTTCCCTCCCAACTTCCTAAACTTAAGATACATAAAAAAACACACGTAAAAGAAAGAAAACCCCGAAATAGAAAAATAAAAGAAAAGATAAGAAAAAAACAGACAAAAAGACTAAGGAAGAAAACAGATAAAAGAAATGAAAAAAAGAAAAAAAAATTGACAAATTCAATGAACTATCTGAAGCCAGAACTGAATTAGACAATTGGTTTCCCTTTTTTTTATTCTGGTATCTCCTTTCTCTTAATTTTTCCTTCCCTTTCTTATTTTCTGTTTTTTTTTTTTTTATTTCAGGGTTTTCTTCCATTTCTCGGTGCTTTTTTATGTATCTTGATAGCTTAAGGAGTTGGGAGGGAGAATGTGCGCATTGAAGGAGGCATCAGTAAATGTTCATTACTATAGCTGAAAGTACTGTGCTGTCTCACCTTGTCCATAAATGCTTCATTATTTATTTATTCTTGTACGTTCACAAACCCGCTCTTTGGTCTATGTTTATAGTACCTCAACTTCGCATTCCCTTCTTAGTTCGGCCCACAGTTCTTTCAAAGCCTGGCAGGTACACCAAAAGAAGCGTTAAGGGCTGTTTCAGCTAATATAGTCCGCAATAGTACGTACATTTGACCTGGCAAACACCGCAAAACTCTTCGCTCTAGTGAAATGCAGTTCCAGGGTCACCCCATAGATGGCGCCAGTGTGCCAGTATGTCCTCTCGTTGTTAGAGATCACAGGCCCTCGGTCGTAAGCAAACGAAAGTGTGTGAACGGGCCTTCGGTGGGAGAGCTATGTAGCGAACTTCTGTCCAACCTCGATTTTCTACTGGTTTGCGGAACCTCGAAACTTTTGGAAGAAGTCTCCGACGATGAACGAATGGATGGCTTCTAGCAAATCGGCACGTGATGAATTTCGGAAGGGTTCTTAAAGAGAGCCTTGTCTACACGCGCAGTGAGTACTCGGAGTTCTACGAGTGCACGGAGCGGAGCCTACGGGACAGCTGCGGTGACCCCAAGACCATCGAGCACGTCCAGGACACGGTATCCAACGTGGTCGGGGACCTGCTGAGCATCGTCTGCGGACGCTACCAGCGGGGTTCGGCGGACTGCCTGGCACTCGGCAAGCTGCCGCCGCTGCCGGCCAACCAGACCGTACCCAGGAACCTGATCTCGCCACTCAAGGCCATCGTGCGCTCTCTCGGGTGATCGCCGGGAAGCTCAAGAGACCGCTACGCTGGGAGGAGTGACCGGTGCCGTCGGCACGCTCGCTGACGACGTGAACGTTTGCAGAGACCGTTGGAGTACATCGTCGCAACCGGAGAACTCAGTTTGCAAGTGGAAGCATAAAGGGTTTTAAGAATAGGGGGCCTCAACGCTCGAATTCCCCGAGGAGCTTGGGGTGCCGCACTGCGCATGTGCAGAACTTCTGCGCATGAGCAGTGCAGCGCCCCATGCTGCTCAGGGGACCCAAAGCATTGTGGTGCCTTTTCTAAAACTCTCTAATAGGTGAGAAGGTCACGCAGAAGAGGAATCCCGTTGTTGTTACTATTTTTGTTTTTAATAATTGAGTATTTTCAAAAGTATGCGTCATCTAGTGGCTGCTGCGCCAAGTATCCCAGTTGTTTGGTTTGGCACGCCCTCTGAGCACGTATTGGTGAACGAAATCTACGTCAGAGTTCGCCATGAATTCGGCCCAGCTCGTACTGAGAACGAGTGGTGAATCAGCGTTCGCCGAAGGCTCATATCCAATCACACGCTTCCTGCTCTAGAAATTACGACTGCCATTGTTGCTTGACGGACTTTGGAAAAGGGTCTATTGCGAAGACGGAAGCTGTATATATTACATAAGGATAATTTGGACGAGTGTGGACGATGTGATATGAAAGACAAGCTTGCGATGAGTTGTTTTGCAGGACCATGCTTGGACTGTCCTCCCATTCGTTTTAATGACTAGGTACTTTTTTTTAATCCTCTCGTTAATCAGAATACCCTCACCCCGTGGCCTCGAACGCTGTCTGCTACATCGCTAGCGTGGTTTTTCTAGAATGCCGTAACAAGACTGGAGTGAGTGCGGTGCTTTGTTGTCTTCGTGATGCAATCATTGCGACTACGGCTGTCTCAATCTTTCTTCGTGTCCGCCAGGCAATTACGACAAAGCGACGTGAATGGCTCGAGCAATACCTCCATCATTTATTACAGAAAGAAATATTCGTGAGGTAACTGCGTTAATGCTCAATAATGGTGTGAATAATGTTGAACGTGTGAAAGGCTTGTTGAGCGATGTTCGCTGATCGCTCAAGGACGCCATTCGTCTTGCCCTGTCCTTTCGTTTCCCCACTCTCTAGGGTTAAGCTAAGTCACACCGTACACTTCAGTTATAACTGCAGCCAGGGCTGCGAGCGCGAGAGCAAAAGAGAACGGATTTAAAAGGTCCGTTGGCGGAACAAGCGCTCGCACTATATGAACTTCGTTTCACCTAATAACCGACCGCAGCGGATGCTACGAGCCATCGGAGCCAATCCAAAGCCGCGCGACGGCTACCTGACCTTGGAGGGGGTGCAGCAGAGAACGTATCACGTGCTACATTCACGGAACTAGATTGGCTGGAATAGCTCGTAGCGTCCGCTGCGGTCAGAAGTATAGGTGAAACACGTATCAAAGGAAGGAGCGAAGGCTTGTTCGCGCTAGTGGCTTTGAGTGGGCTTAGCTTAAGATTCCGGTACCACGGCGGTCATCTCGAACGGCTACAGGACGGCGTTTAATTTATGAGACAAATATAAAATAAACACTCAAAATAGCTTCGCTACCTTGTTACCTGCGTTCTTTGGGACTCAAGGGCAAGCTGTTTAACTCATAGGTTAGGTCACCGTGTCTGAAACGGACACCGTCTTTTGTATGGTATATGAGTACCGTGGCCACAAACATGACTGCGGCTTTTATGCAGGGTGCTCGAGAAAAAACATTTTACAGGGTGGTTTTTTTGCACAACAAAAGGCTTGGCCGAACGCTCATTCTCCGCCGAAAGGTACTGCTAGAGGTCCGAACCCGATGCCGAAATTTTAGCAGGAACCTATATTTTATTCGAAAGCTATAAGTGGTTTACTAAAACTTTGAACTATAAAATGGGGCCCACTTTTGCCCGTTTTCGGTTTCTGGCGCCATAGAGCACCGTATTCGAGAGCTCCATCCCCCGCAATATTCCCGTTAACATTTTCAGATATTAATTGATCATTTTTTAATAAAATTTCGGTTCGCGCTGGAACTTTGGCATCGGGTTCTATCTGGTTCCGACCTGTAAAGCCTGGTTCAGACAGTTGCGTTTGACTGCGGTTGACTGCGTTGCGGCTGCGAGAAACCAGGACATCCCTGCTGCTTATATCACGTGCCAAGATGATTCCTTGAAATGGATTCCACGCTTCATACGAAGCACAGATGTGCCGGTGACTCGCTTGCGGTTCTCGACGCAACGCAGTCAGACGCACTCAAACGCAAGTGTCTGAACCGGCCTTGACGCTGACTTCGTACTGAAAATAGGGTGCCTACATGTCATTCTGTCTCAGGGTGAAGACATCCATTGTTGCCCTGAATGTGACAGCGCGTGACGCTCTCGCGCACTTGGTGCGTGACTTGGGCGGTAAAATGGCGTCTATACGTTAGCCAAAGCTACGCGCTCGAGCTGAGTGACACCGGATTGCGCGAAATTCAAAATGCATTGATAAAGAACGATTGGGCGGAAAAAGGGCTGAGATGTCACCACTCATGCCTCGAACACACTTGCGAACCGGCGTCCGAAATCGAGAGAATTCTGACGCCCGGCGACGAAAGCAGGCAGATTTTCCGGCGGAAAGCAAGATCGCTCTGGGACCAATTTTCAACGCCGGAAAACAATTTTCGTAAGCCGCAAGCCAATCAGAACGCACGGGGGAAGTGGCGCTTGCTGACGTCAGATCCTGTCCGAGCAGACGGTATTGCAAATTGCGTCCAATATGTCTGTGCCGTCTGTGCCTGTGGCTATAGGGAGTATTCACTGGCGGCCATATCTGTGTGCGCGAATGCTGAGCGCGTGCTGACGGCGAGCTTCCACAGTTCTTTTGCAACGTGCATTCCGCACCATCAAGAGTGCCGGTCTTAGCAGCCTATTGATGTGAGCTTGTTCTGAGCATGCGCTCTAAACAGCACCCACAAATATGGCGTCCAGTGAATACTCCCTATACCAGTGTCAGCGGAGCTACTAATAGAAGCGGTGAAAAACCACGTCGCACTGTATGACAAAACGCATGCTCGATACAATGACAATGATTATAAGGACGAGCTATTCAAGCTAATTGGAACCGAACTGGGAACAAGCGGTACGTACTGCGGTGCACACTGCACACACGTTGTTTATGTACTGCATTCTCGTGTTGCGAAGAGGATGTCGCGGATTCGCTCAGCACTGCGGCTGTTACCTATTTTACATCATAGCCGTAAAGTGTATTTTTAATCAGCCGTGTTGCGTCGATCTTTATGTATTCTCCCATAGGGCGGGCCGCCTCCTGGAACCCTGAGTACCACGTGACTCACGCCGAGCTGCTCTGTCGGCCATGTTTCGGCGAAACACGCGGATCAAACAAAGGAATGCGCTACTCTGCTCCGTATGAGCTATATAGTGCTCTAGCGGCAACATCTTTTTTCGGCGAGCGAATCCAGTCGGCGGCGAGTGCGTATTTCGCAAGTGTGAACTAGCCATCAAGCAAAAGCCCGCGCGTGTATGAAGGCACTCTAACGGTGAAAAGAAACATGTATATTTTTTTTTTTCGGGGACACCCTGTACTTCGTCAGCTGAAGTTCAGGCGCAGCCGATGCCAGAGCCGTTTATTGAGAGAGTTTGGCCATACATTGGTTTGAATAGGCGAGCATCTCGGGCCAACCACAGGCCGCGAAACAGCCCCTAGCGGTGGTCGCGTGCTCTAAATTTGTGCCACGACTATACTTCGTTTCACCTTATGTGCGAGCGAAGGCAAAACTGGAAGCGCGAGCACGGAAGCTCCGTGCGTTCAGGCTTTGCTCGAGCGCGCGAGCTGGGGAGAAATGCAAAAAGCGCTGGTCTCGCGCTTCTAGCTTTGGCTTCGCTCGCAGGTAAAGTGAAACGAAGTATAATTTGAGCCGTGCCGAGCGGAACTCCGCGTCTCAAGACGCTCGCGCACCCCACCCTTTGCACTGCTTTCTTTCAGCCAGTCTCAGGACGCTGTTCTAGCAGTGCAGACAAAGGCATGGGCACGAGCGCGTGGCTTTGGAAAGTGCCTCCCATGCACGAGGTCTCGTACAAACAATAGCGTTTCGCTGAGCTAGGCTCACGCGCCTGTGCCTTTGTCTTCACTGTCGACATTTGTGAGATGGAGTAGAGGTCTCCTGATTGGTCGACGCTGTGTCACAAATTTAGTTTACGCTCTAAGCGTGGGGGGAATATTCGGTGCTGGCGGCGGCCTTTGCTCCGCCTATTGTCCAAACTCTCCTAATATACGGCTCTGGCCCATGCTACAAGCGCCAGCTCCGGGCTCTCAGCGTCCCTGCCAAGCACGCGTGCTCGTGCAGTGCAAGCGCTGTTCAGGGCCACATGCTCGCGCTTGTATCACCGGCTCCTTTCCTTTACTCTCGTTCCCAGCTACCTGGTAGACATATCCGATATGGGCGACCAGAAAAGGAGTGAAAAATCCCAACCAGAAAATAGTGAGAAAAAAAGAATAAACAAAGTAGAGGTGACGAAAAACGAGAATGTCCCGGTGACGGTTAGGCTTATATCCCGAATGACTTCTATTGGCGTGACGACGGCAGAACAATGTTTTCGCCCATACTGGAAGTGGCGACGCTCGAGACGACGACGCCCTTGTGGAAAAGAGTGAAGAAAAAAAAAAAAAAAACCAAGTTCTTTTGCCCGTAGAGGCCCCAATCCACCGGGTGGTTGAGGAAAAAAATGTACCCCCGACAAAATATATGGAAGCAGTCGTGTCTTGAATGGCATTAGCTTTCCTTTTCTCGCCAGCTCTGTGAAGGCTTCCCCGGTACGCTACATAATTAGAAGACATATCTACACCGTAAGCGTATACGAAATTAACACAAAAAGAAAAAGAAAAGCATTAATAGCTTTGATTTTCCTCTTTTACGACGGATGAAAATATTGTTCATTCCGAATTTCCTAGTCCTGTCACGCCACACCTGACATTCATCATAGCGAGAGAGAAGACAAATGGTGTTGCAGAGGGTTTCGCAAAACAAAGTCATTAGTGTTTTTAAGGATGCATTTACGTCTTCTGAATTTCCTTACTTCGAAGCTGCGTAAACTCCTCATGATGAGGTGCTCTTTCAACATCACCTAGAAGGCAAGGCCTGGGCCTTTGATCTTCAAACGTCATCACTGGATGGGTGGATGGATGAGGCTGAAATCTTTGAATTGGGTGGCGGCTTGCGCCACCTAGCCCATGTTATTATTTTTTTTTTCTAAAATGTATTTACGCTGGGGAAACGGATAACTAGTGGTTTCATATAGCGCCACCTAGCTTTTGTCAGCGTCGTCATCAGCGCGTCTCGCAGTGTCTTACAGCGAGCGCGACACTAGCAGACGGCAACGCAGAGACGAACACATCTGCCGCTTTGCCGCGTCACTCGTTCAGCTTCGGCATGTTCTGCCGCTTGGGGCGGGTCGGGGACCCACTCACGGTGACGTCATGGGCAGGCCTTTGCTTCTAGATGTTATTGGCTCGCTCGAGCGAGCAGTTGTAAACGGCGGCCTTGGAGGTATTTCAATCTCCTTACTGCTGCGCTGTGAAGGACCATAATTTTGTTTGCGCTAGCCGTTGGAGACAGCGGCGTGGACGTGACTGTGCGTGCTAGCTAATGATAAGAAGATGAGCTCTTTTTTTTTTTTCGAAAGACGTTTTTATAACTTGTTTTACATTACATCCGACCCCAGCCAACTCCGATGGAGACAATCGAGCGCTTCGAGACGCTCGTGCAAAGTAGAGCATAGCCATTTCGTAGTATTTTCCTTCCAGTATAGACCAACTCAACTTGCTGACGTCATACGACCGCGGTGGCGCTGCTGTTGGTACTGCGCATGCGCTAATGCTCCATTCCTCCTAAATTTGGCATCTGCGCATGCGCAGTACCCACACCTGTTGTGGGCAAAGCGGGCTTGTTTGTAAACAGTGTGTTGGTTTATAGGTAGAGCACGAGCATGCAGAAGTAAATCACAAACGAAAAAGGAAAATTTGGGAAAACCGCGAAACAAAGGGGTGCAGCCCACTTTCTTCCGACTGATCCCTAATGAAAAATCTTATAAGTATAACACATTTCTTCTTCCAATAAACGCATATGATCAAAGATCACGTAAGAACATGCAAGAGCCATATAAGAACATCTAAGAACAATATAGGATTATATAAGAAGTTATTAGAAACTGATAAAGTTTCTTACAACTTCTTATATAATCCTATGCGGAGCGCAAGTTCGTCTGCTTTTGTTTGCAGGGGTCGGGTGACGTCAGAATGTCGAGCTCTGATTGGTTATTTTTGAAGGATAGTGGGTAGACCTCATGGCAGCTGCTTTTGAGGTCTACCCACTATCCTTCAACTATAGAGCCAATCAGAGCTGGGCGTAGTTCTGCCATCACCGCAACTCCTACGCAAGAAGCAGACGACTTGCCCTCCGCATGTGGTTCTTATATGTCCTTATAAGGTTCTTGCATGTCTCATATGCTTGTTTGATCATATGCGTCTATTGGGCCAAGGAATTTCGTTATTCATATAAGATTTTTCACTAGGGATCTAAAAGAGCTTTGCGTAATATCTCTATATGTTGGCACGAAAAGCTCGGGAAGTGTCAATTACATTCAGCAAAGGTCCGCGATCGAGAACAACGAAAAACAGGAAAGTGAAATGCGAAGGCATGGCCATGAGAAGAAGATTGCCTCCCCGACGTGCAAGCGACTTCAATGCAGCTGCAGCTATCTCACGCCCACTCGACGTCGAAATCGACACAGTCAAAAGACGTCTACGGCTCCAGAGTGGTTGGGCGTCGCGGGATCATGACGGTCAAGATGTTGGCTTCGTGATTGGCTCTTCGTGTTTCTCATCGCCTTATGCCACAATCCCGCGGGGCGATCATAAGATGCTCGAGATTTGCCATGCCCCGGCCGCGATTCTTGGGCCGTCAGTGGCACTCTACTACGTCTGCTTTTTTGCAGGGGCTGTGGTAACGCCAGAACGCCGATCTCTGATTGGCTCTGATCAAAGGATAGTGGGTAGACCTCAAAGCAAGCTGATTTGATGTCTACCCAATATCCTTTCAATGAAAGCCAATCAGAGCTCGGCGTCATTCTGACGTCACCGCAGCTCCTGCGCAGGAAGCAGACGAAGTTGCCCTCTGCACACGATCCGAATGGAGCCAATCAAGCAGCCTTCAAAAGCGCGTATTGTCATGGCGATTGTCGTCTTTCGATGTTTCCTATCACCTACTAAATAAATCGCGCACAAAGAGGAAAAGCGCAGGGTCACGCTGCATTCACTGTGTGGGATTGGTTTTTGGTCGGCGATATAGCAAACGCACAAAGACGACGAGCGCCATGACGAAGCATTTCTGGCCCTGCTTGAGCGGTTCCATCGGATTGTATAGCGCTGTCTGCTGTCGGCGGACTTAATCTGAGATGGAGTATATTACTCCGTCTCCGAAGAGTTGAAGACGACGAAAGCGATACAGTCCTCGTGAGCCAAATGAAATCGTCGGGGTTCGAGCCAGGTGATAGCGCTTCTGGGGTGTCCACATTGGTGGTAAGTCTCCACAGGCCTTAAAGCCGAGGCCACACTGCCTATAATGCCCGTGTCCCACTAGAGCGACATACAGAAACAAAAGACAACGACAAGCCTCAAACCAGAGTCTTTCGCGATTTGAGAGGCTTTGTAGAATAAAGGGGGCTATGCTCAAACGCGAGCATCATGCACGCGAGGGTATCTTTGGCAGGCTTGCAATCGCTCGTGCTTACTTCACGAGCACCGAACGACTAAACGCCTGCCAAAGATACCATCGCGAGCATGCTGCATGGGTTTGAGGCTTGTCGCTGTCTTTTGTCTCAGTCTGTCGCTCTATACCTGTTTTCACCTCAAGAAAAAAGTACGTTTTGCGCATTGTTCCTACGCGGCGCGAAATAGTTCTCACGAGATTCGGTTGTCGGAGGGAAAAGCGATGCCTTTGACGTTTGGAACGTGTACATCTTGATAAGATAACATATATCTAATCTAAACTTCACCTACATATGTCTTCATTATCCACATAAAGGGGGAAATTAGTAACGTTCCGCGAGGAGCCGGACTTGTTTTACTTCGGTTCTTAAGGTGAAAACAGGTATAGTGGGACACGGGCTTAAGAGTTTTTTCATGGTAAACGCCACCAGGAGGCGGTTTAATTTTTGACGACCCAGAGAACTTACCGTTCAAACAAATATTGAACGAAGCCCGCCTTTACATCACCATCATCCGTCGGTGCTTTTAGTCCAGCGATCCTTTGGCCGCCCAGATTCGGTGGACTCGCTCAACCAGTCGCTGCTGGTTATCAAGCTCTGTGCCGGATAGGACAGCCTCGCAGGAGGAAAAGGTGGTGAAACGGATGGGGGTGATACCTTCACCAAGGGGGGAGGGGGGGGGGAGAATTCTTAGATGGAGTGGTAAACGCTGGGGTGCTCGCTGCCACATCCCCGACAGGTGCCTGGGTAGCGGTTTGGGAACCAGCGACACCGCTTCTTGAAATGTGGATGAAACGTTTAACCACCGATTCTTCAGGTGAACGCCAAAAGAACTAAGAAGCGCGAACCTGTTAAAATGTTGCGAATATTCTTGTAAACCAACTTGCGACTTGCAAGACGATAAATTGTACAGCCAAAGGCCCTCGTTAAATCTCCAACTTTGTTGCCCCTGTAGTATTTATGCTTTCTAGCAACGGTGACATAAGCAAGATCGACTTGCTTGCAAAAACGGAGCAACCGAAAGTCGCTTGCGACGCAAGCGGCAGTTCATATTTGTAAACAGCAAAAGGGTCTTGTACATCATACTAAAGGCATGTAGTGCACATGCATGTCCAAGAGAGTCGGGCTGCCAACTAGCGGCAGATAGCGCTGGCCGTGCGAAAGCTTCCTGAAGTTGCGAACACCCTCACAAAAATTATCAGTGAGTTTCAATTGAGCTTTTGACGCATTCTTTCAGGGTCAATTGAAACTCAACATAAATTCAACGTCTAATGAGGATGATCCCAAGAAACTGAATATATATTCTATTGAATTTACTCCTTATGAATGCAAGTGGGTTTGGGCATTATGAGCTCAATATATATTCTTTTGAACTTCATTAGAAAGCAATAGAGCTTGGTCATTAAAAGTACAATATATATTTACTGACTTTACTCATTAGGAATTCAATTGCGTTCGGTCGTTAAAAACTCGATATATATATATATATATATATATTTTCTAATTTACTCACTATGAATGCAATTGGGTTTGATCGTTAAGAACTCAATATCTATTATTTTTAATTTACAGATTAACACAATTAAGTTTGGTAATTAATAATTCCCTATCCATACTTCAGGGTCGGCTTACTAGAACAGCGTCTTAGCTGAGAATGGGTGAAAGAAAGCCGTTCAAAAGCCTGGGAGCGCGAGCATCTTGAGATGCGGTTTCTAGCAAGCCGGTCCTAAATTTACTTAATAGATATGCAAATAACTTTGGTCATTAAGAGCTCTATATAAGTTCTTTTGAATTCAACTCATCCGATATGCAATTGAGTTTGGTAATTAAGAACTCAATATACATATTATCGGGAATTTACTCATTAGATGTGCAATTGGGTTTGGTCATTCTTCTGAATTTATTCATTAGATATGCAAACAAGTTTTATCATTAATAACTCAATGCTCACCCTTTAGAGTTCACTAATTACATTTTTAAATTAGTTATATTGTTAAAATCTTAATATCTCTTATTTTAAATTTACTCATTAGATATGTATAATGGGTTTCATCATTAATAACTCAATAGCCATTGATTCGAGCTCACTCACCAGACATCCGTATGAGCATATCGCTCTACAAACATCTCTTTGTCTCCTCATCAGAGATTCACATGCGTTTTTATTGTTGAATAGTAGGCATCAGCTGATTTACACCCTTTGCAGTTGGGAAATCTCAGCGAGCGCATAGGTAGAATAAACACAAATATCACTAAAAAGAATGCCGATTTATATGCACAAAAGTTCGAAACCTAAAATTTCGAAACCCCTTAGAGCATATCTTCAAAAACATTTATTCAGAAAAACGCACAATTCATTGCCCCACAGAAGGACAGTTTTCTTTCTGTAGCAAGTATGAATAGAAAAGCAGCAGACTTTCTGCTGCCATCTTGTCGAACACGTCTTTGACATTGTGTCAAAAGCTTACACAAAGTTTCCCGATTGACGAAGTCAGCGATCGAAAGCGTCGCACTGGTCGGCCTGCCACGATTGGCCGAATGCTGTCTATGACGTCAGCAAAGGATTTCTCATCGACGGAAATAAGAGTAATGTAGGAACTTCAATATTGACGGTGTTGGCATGCAGTGTTGGTTTCAGACCGCAAGAATGTCAAGCTCCCACCTTGCTAATTACGAACACCATCGAAGTTGTTGTTCGCAAGATAATGACGTCAGGAAAGGGAACCATAGGAGGTCGCCACCAAAACATCTCACCGCCAATAGACCTTCCCAAAAGAGAACCCCTGGCCGGTTCCATTTTCGGAGCGACGAACATCCGCGTGCTGGGCTGAGGAGATTGCGCACTGGGCTGAGGTCTTGCAAATATTGGGAGAAGGACAGTGAGGAGCTTCACTTTTCCCACCCAAAGCGCGAGGCTCCTACCCTCGAAAACGCTGGGAGGTCTCGTGCACCTCGAGCGGGCGAACGCACGGCGGAAGTCGGGGATCGCACCAGCAAGAGGCCGGGCGTTCGAAGGACACGCCATGCGGTTCTTACTTTGACAGGAACTATCACTGATCTCTATTGCAGTAGGCTGGATCACGGGTCAAGGCTTGTCCTGCTGGGGTCGAGTGACACCACTGGAAGCCATCGCTGACACCACCAAATGCATAGGACTCTAAGGGGAAAACGGGAAAAAGTGTCATTTCCCCCGTTTCTAAGCTGCTGTCGGCACTGAAACGTTTTGGCTGCTTTTCAGGAAGCCTGCCAAAAATAGCTTGTGCTCAAACATTAGAACTGACAGCCCTCACAGTTCTTATAAATAAATGTTTTGTGGTCGAGAGCTACTCCGTTGGGCGAAAAATGCAGCGTAGCTCAATGAGATAAGAGCTACCTAGAGTTACCCCGGAGTCGGTGTAGCTTTCGATGAGTTTGGTTTAGCAGACGAAAAGCTTGAAAACTTAGCTACGCGGAAATCGCTCACTCCCGGAAAGTCGCTATCAACACAGAACATTTTCGACATTCATCAGCTTCTGGGTTTATCCGAGGACGGTCTTATGGGTCTTATTGAAGGTAAGTTCCTTTGTTTACTCCACTATGAGAGCAAGCTTGCAGCTCAGCCGTGGGTGCTCCGACGAGTTTGATTTTCCTAATCGGCGTTCGAACGCCTGACAAATACTGATTTGATCTCCAAATACCTGTTATAATGATCGCAGCACATCATAAAATACACGCCTTGGGGAACAGCGTACGAGCTTCAATACTCCCACTTTTGTTTCTTTCTACCATATACTTTCGTGCATTGCCTGGTGTCAAGCAATGGCCGCAGGTGGTGCCACCGACGGGCTCCCGATCCGCGATCCAACCTACTACAATAGAGAGAAGTGGGAACTATATTCACTTCATTAAGCCTCTTCTACTAGTCCCCTCATAAAAAAAAAACAATAATAAAAATATATTTAAGCGGATCAGAAACCGTGACTTGTCCCGTCCGGAGTGGTGCTATGCGGAGAAGCGATAACATAACAGATAGTAACCGCTTTAATGGACTTAGCGACTGCACCGAGTGATTTATGCATGTACGTACACATGTGTTTTAATAAAAGGTAGAGCCCATTACCGTCGAACCACTGTTCACCATTTATCAGATTTCCGAGGAGGAGATGTCGTACTAGGAACCTTAATAAATGCTGAGGTGGTCACCGGCCAAACGAGTACCTTTCATATGTAGGGTAATATAAGGCGTTGGAGTAATCGACGGGAGAAGTGGTTTTAGTGTTGTGAGTGCTTCATGCTCTTTGTGTTTCGTCCGTGTACTTCATTTCCTTCCTCCGTGTACTCCGTTTCCTGCACGTGCGTTATTTTTTCCGTGTACTTCATGTTGACTATAGAAAACAGAAATATAAAAACCTAGAAAGAACAGGAGATGTTCCGTCTACAAACTACAGCGATAGCTCTTACGGGCTGTTCCAACCACTGGATATGACGTCCGGTGTTGATGCTGTAGTTGTACTAGTTGTTAATCCTGTTGTAGTTGGCGATGCAGGGCGTCCGTCGTCAACGTTTCCAATTCTTGAACCTGGGTCCGCCGCCTGTGAAGCGGAGGCTTTACTGTTGAGCTACGCCACAGCGTTAATAACCCGCTCTAAATTTGGGGGTTTTGTAGTACCCGAATGCCCACTGCACGCGCTCTCTGGAAAAGCAAAAATAGCCCATAACCATAGCCTCCTATAGACCTTTCCAGCGGCAGTCGCGAACGAAGCGACCGGGCAAAAAATGCTGAGTCACTGAGCTGTGGACGCATGCGCAGCGTCCGATATACCGCACAGCAGATCAACAGCGCATGCTTGGAAGGCGTTCCACAGCCCAGCAGACAAAGATGGCAGCGCACAGGAAGCGATTCCTGCAAAGGTCTATATACTGACAAAACCTGGCAGATCGCCACGAGAAGCGGCCGCCGAAATGGAAAAGGTGGAGCGGCAGACAACGGATGAGAGGATGGATGGATGGATGGATGGATGAATACGGCTGGGCCCTTTGGATCGGGCGGTAGCTTACGCCACCTAGCCATTTTGTCTTACCCTTTAAGCTTAGAATATTTAAATGTGAAAACTATATTCACTCCGTACTGAAAAGGAGAGCCACGTGACTGGCGCCCCGCTGCGGCGAAACGCAGTGAACGCCGCTGCCGCGAGACGCTGCGGCGAGACGCGAGGATCCGAAAATGTGTTTCAGGTCCTCGCCGCTGCAAAAGCTGTGCGCTGACGTAAAGTTTCCACAAGAAATTACTCTTTGATGCTCTGTGCTACCAGATCTTGGCGCTCCATATCTGCGACCAGGCACTCCGCGGCTCCGTCGTCGAACTGCCAGGCTTTGTGAGTATAGAGGAGGCTATGCCATAGCAAAATGACGTCGTAGCACTGTCAATGCCAAGAGCTCGCGTGCCCGGAGACGAGCTTTCAGGCACTCCAGAACAAAAATAAAACAAAAAGAAAGAAACAGAAGCTTTTGGAACAAAATAGAACAAAAGCAATCTGTTCGGAACAAAACAGATGTATATTTTGTTTCAAACGCATTTGTTCACGCACCCAACTACCCCGCGGTGTTTGAACGCAACACCGATACTTAACTAACTCGCCGTGACGTGTCGCAGCTGTCGCTGTAACTGTGCCGTGGATTAATTAAGGAGTGCTCAATATTTTGTTTCTTTTCTTTCTCAATCTCGGGTTAATTCCACGTGGTTTATATTCACCAGTTCGCCTGCACCCTTACTATATTATCCATGCCTTCGTTTCCCCAATGTGTCGTGCATTCGGGAATTTCAGACAAACTTTCCCAACAAACTACAGAATTATTTTTATACAGAGCTGGAAAGCTTTCATTGAAGCACAGTCGCCAACAATCCTATTGATATTAAATTGCTAAAAATTAAACTGAAACGCAGTGGCCAATATTATGTGGATACTAAAAAGATACACAAGGAAAAAATCAATTGAGTTTCAAATGAAACTCAAGGTGTATTGAATGAATTCGCAACTTTCACGACCTTTAGGGGGCGCACCGGTGCCTATCAAAATGGCTGTCATCTGGATGATCGTCGAGGAACAGCGGTACGAGGCTGGGTCTGCGACGCGTAAGTAATTCTAGTTTTGCTATATACGAGCAGCATTAGAGCCTTACATTATTGTTTCACGCCAGGAAGGTGCAGGCAAGCCCGTTTATTATGAGGCCAATCATCCAGGAGCTAGGGAGCGCGATTCTCACACCGCGGTACCACCATCGCAGAAAGTTGCGAATTCTTTACGATTTCAACTGAAACACAATTTATATTTTTATTTTATTTTTTTGTTTTGTTTTTGATGTAAGGAAATGCCTTCTCTTGATCTTCTTTTGTTGTGTGGCGTTAATCCTTCGTCAAAACAAGAGAGGCTTCTGTAATTACAACTTATGGCGCCAATATCTGTGGGCTGTTTAATAACATTAGAACGCTCGTTTTGACGAAAACCCCGCGTTGTCTTTCGTTTGTCAGCGGCGGGGGGAGAGGTAGAAGGAGGGGGATAGGGTGACCCGTGCAACGCTCCCATTGGTCCGAAGCGCTGACGTGAGCACGCGTCAACCTCTCCCTCTCTCCCAGGTGCTGACAAACTGACAGGCACCACCGGATTTTCGTCAAAACGAGCCCTTTCATTTTCGTCAAAGGAGCGTCGCACCGCTGGCGTGGAGCCAGGGAGGAGGAGGCGCCGCGGCGCGGTGGAATGCGGGCGTGCTCAGATGCCGCTCTGCAGTCGCCGGTTGTTCTTCGCTCTGGGTTTCCGTAGTAGCGGAGCTTGGGCTGTGATGTGTGTGTGTGTGTGTGTGTGTAGTTAAAACGATAGATGCGGTTCCCTCCACGAGCGATATGAATGCGGTTCCTTCCACGAGTGGTATGAATCTGGTTCGTCTCACAAGTGATATGGATGACCGTATCCAAGGGCATCGACGTACTCTGACAGGCAGAGTGCAGAAAAGGGGTGAAAAAAAATACAGCAAGACTTATTGGTGGATTTTTTTAAGTAATGCATTAGCATGACCATTGGGAAACGCCACACACGTCCCCTTTTGGGAAACACTAACACTGACCCCGTAACGAGGCCAAAAAGAGGCAGCAAAAATAGAGGATACAAAAGAGAAAGTCAAAAGAGAAACAAAACAGAAACGTAAAGGGGTCAACTTTAGCGATTCCCAAAGGAGGACGCGTCTGGTGTTTCCCAAGGGTCATGTTAACGCATTCGATAAAAATGTACCAATGAACATTCCTGCAAATGTTTTTCAGTAAGAACATTCTCAAGTCTAGGCGTGTCTACCTCCTGCAGAGGGGACCGCCGGAAAAAATATGAATAAAACTTGGCCGTACCCAAAACATTCTTTCGGCTCGTTGTTGTTCATTGTCCGACCATTCGAAACATAGAGTTCGGTAAGGCTTTGAAATATATTCGTACATATCAGATTCACCCCAAAGCGTATAATGTCAAAACCCCAAACTTTTTTTTATCAAGTTAAACGCTGTCAATGGCGGCTGGCTCTATTACCACCGTTCCTGGGTATTGGGCGCAGTGTGAGTGGTTTGAATATTTGCCAAGAGCAAATGCCGTCAGGATCTTCGGTACGATCCACAAGGGCAACTGCGGAGGCCGTTGTACTAAGCCAGTTTCAAAGTCGCAGCACTTAACCTAATCAAGGCCACAGCGTTGCGAGAGTCTCCGCAGTGTCTCGTGTATTGTGTTCAAAACCTCCAAATCCTAATTACACGTACCGAATACCTTACAAGTTTCTCCCCCCCCCCCCCCCAAGAAACTATCACGCTCTCTTGCTTTTCACGATGCCCCCATTTCAAGTGCACTGTTGTCTGCTTTTGCTTTTTTTTTTGTATATATACAATATAAGCTTATTTAAAAAAAAAAAAAAAAGATTTGAGATATAATTTTTTTAATAAGCATTCCAGAAGTTATATCAGTAATATAAAGCCTATCTAAGCTCTTATTTGAACCCGTATGTTCTCGTCTTCATTTGCCGAATTGTTTTGTTTGTTTTCACATGGAAATTAAAATATACGCTTTCCTTCGCCAATCCATCACGCAAACTTCTATGGGAAATCTTATACGCTTTACTGCCGATTCTTATAATGTAGGGGAGGTTCGAAATATTACAGCACAGATTCATTCGCTTACCTCGACGCCGCAATGTCCTGTACGTTTTGGTATGCGAAGAGCATATAAGAAAAAAACATTTGGCGCTGTGCACGCAAGACCTACGTGTTCTGCAGTGGCGCGTAAGCGGGTTCACACATGCGTCGTAGCGCTGAAATAACACAAAGACAGCGCACAGTCAGCGCTTAGTTAGCGCTGCTTTTAGTGTGTAAGCAAGAAGGAGTGGGGTCAAGTGCAGCCACGCGCTGATACTATTATAAAGTGCAAAGTCAGCGCTATGTCTGTGCCCAGTGACCGCTGTGATGGATGCCTAAGTTTCTTCCGAGCATTTTGTTTTAAACAGTTATTGTGTTGAAAAGGTACACTATACTTACAGTGTAAGATATATATGACAAGGACACTGGGCACGTCGCAGAAGCCAGATGAAAGTGCTCTTCTCGTCTTGGTTGCAAGCGGCAGCACCCGATGACTCTCTAAGAATCGGCTAGTGATTGACTGTCGCGGGACCGGTGTCCCATGCTTCTCTGTGGGAGATATGCTCTTTTTTAAATTTATTTTCTGGTGGTGCCTCGTTATGCAGAACTTAGCACTTTCTTCTATTTGTGTTGCTTGGACACGCCTTCGTTATTGACCCTAGTTTCCTGCCCCAACGGCTGCAAGAACAGTTTTATGAACGCGCTGAAGCGGAGAGATCTCTGGCGCAGAGTTAAAACCAGGTTCTGTCGACGTCAGAGCAGACGCGACGAATGGAAAACGTAAGGGCACAAATGTCACGGCAACGAAACACTTTGTTTTTCTCAGTGGCGCCGTCTGACTGGCGGAGACGATGTCGAAATAGGCCACTCGGACGCGCGCCAATAGGACTTTATCTGGTCGATCGCATCTTAGCGTTGTAGCCGTGCTGTGTACCAATTAGTGTTTACTAGCGGCCATAGCTGTGTCACGGCCTCTCGATCCCCCCTGTTGGTGCGGCCTGCCGATTTTTTTCCGAAAACAAAAGAGCGCGCGTGAGAGGAGAACTTCTCCCATCTGCCGTGGAGGCGCTGCACATCGGCGAGTGGTCTCGTGAACTGAAAGCTATACTCCGTTTCACCTTATGTTGTACCGCAGACAAGGCTAGAAGCGCGAGCTCATAGCGTTGGGAGCTACTCTTAACGCACGAGAGCTTGTGCCGCCGAGATGTGCCTTATAGAGCAAGGAGCTCGCGCTTGTAGCCTTTCCTGCGGTACATCATAAGGTGAAAAAGAGTATAGAAAAGGCGCCCAACGCGCTCTTGCTTCGCGACCCAGAGAAAATATCTGCCCGTCATTGGCTTCGCCGATACCGAGGCGCTGTCGCGGTTGCAAAAGGCCGCAAAAATCGCTTGTCCCCCACCTTTGCACCACTTTGCGCGGAGAAAATATCGCAGTTTTACCCTGTGCTCGCATGCGTGGTTTGTGTTTTCGATCGTTTTTTTTGCTCGTTTCTATAGTTTCATGGCGATAATCACTGATGGATGAGTAAGAAGAGACGTATACAGCCGCCTTTTGTCTGTCTCTGCACAGTTTTAAAGTGTGCAGATGGGTTACGGAGCACGCGATGCCTAACTGTTGCGTGCCGCGTTGTAAGTCAAATGCTGCGAGAGATCCAGAACTCTGCTATCACGAGCTTCCGTCTAGAGAGAAATTTTGGGATGCCTGGTTGAAGAACATTTCGCGAGAAGGCAGCGAGAAGGGCAGCCAGTGGCAAACAAGCTCCAGGAGCGTCGTGCGCTCCCTTCATTTTAAAGACCGACGTACACTTCGCGCTTTCCACTTTTGCCCGTCACCTCCTTTCGTATATCCTCTTCACATTTTACCTTGCCCCAACCTGGCTCCCCCTCGCAGCTTAAAAGAGGGGAGCGCTATGTGGATTATCTTCCCTGCAGAAAGCCGTGGTTGTACATATAGGCATTTAAGGCGGAGGACTACAAGGTAGGGATGAAGCGGAAGGTACTGCGACCGACAGCGGTGCCGACTCAATTTCATTTGTATTCGTTGTACATGCAACCAGCAGGTTCAAAGAAACGCAGAACGCTTGTTCGTGTGCCACCTAACGCGTCCACGTCGCATGCGAGCGGTAGAAGCCGACAACGCAAAATGCAGTCCCCTGCAGAAAGAAGACGAGCTGTTGATGAGTGCGTAGCTATTGAGCCTTGCCTGCAAAAAGAGTTTGAAGTGGAAGAATGTCAGATGTCATTCAATTTGACAGCTATAGGCTTCATGGAAGATGCCAAGAAAAACGCGCACCGCCTTCAAATGCAAGCCAAACGACTGAACGAGCGAATTAAACAACTGCGACAAACCTGCGACGAATTTCAAGACAGATTTAAGCAAGGAAGGCTAATGTGTAGAACCCGCTCCACGTTGCAGGTGACGTGTCCTGAATGCAAGCTGTAACTTAAGGGAAATGAATCTCGTGACGGAGAAAATCAGTTCGTGTTTAGCCTTGACCAAAGAGGACTCAGCTATCCACGACCTGAAGCTGTCTGGCCGTGCAAGCTCGTCTGCACCTTTGTCGAGAGGGCTCTACAGTTGGCAGAGATTCGTCGACATACGGCAGGCCGCTCCCAAGGGGAGTCCCTTATCAAGCGGCCGTGGCTGTGTGCGCGACTGCCGAGCGCGTGCTGACGGCGAGCTTCCACATTTTTTCATTTTTTTCTATTGTGAATTCAGCACCATCGAGATTGCCTGTCTTCGCAGCCTATTAAGGTGAGGAACTTAGAACTACCTAAGATGAAAACTAGCTATTTCCTAAAATTGTTTTGTGTTCCTTACCCGACCTAATCATGTTAAATTGCAACTGTATACTAATGTGTGGAGCTGTATCGAATAAGTGAATCTAATTGACCAGGAAGTGTTTTGTTACTGTGTGTGAGTGTTTTGTGAGTCCAATGCTGCCATCATTTAAAGGGGGCCGAGGGCCCCACAAGCTGCGTTTGTAGCTTTTTTCCTCGGACCTCCTCCATTCTGTAGGAAATGGAAACCAATAAAGAAAGAAAGAAAGGTCGTTCTGAGCATGCGCTCTAAACAACGTCCTCAAACATGGCGTCCAGTGAATACCTCGTATCCGGAGCGTAAGTATAGTGGGTGTAGACCTCAAAGCAAGCTGCCTTGAGGTCTACCCACTATCCTTTCAATCAAAGCCAATCAAAGCGTTCTGACGTCAGCACAACGCCCCGCCAAAGAAGCAGACGAACCTGCGCTTCGCATACATATCTTACACCGCGGTACGGACGGAGGCAGCCGACGCTACAAGCCGAAGGGCCAGTCAAACAACGTTGAAAGCGCAACGTCACGATGTTCCCCATGTTCCTCTACGTGTTTCACATTATCGCTAAATCAGTCATGCGCAGGGAAGAGCCCGTAGTGTTGTGCCGAAAGTACGTGTGTTATCAGGTGTTATCTGTTGTGTGTGTTCACGTCTCCGACTGCGCCCGAATGCATATGATGAAACAGCAAACATGCAACCTCCCGCTGGTCAGCTTATTTTTCTTTTGTAATTGTAATAAATATATTAAAACAAAAGCGGTAGTCTAATATATATACCAAAGACATGAATACGTAATAAAGACATGAATCCAACAATTTTTGTATCATACTCTCAATAATGAAATAAGTTTAGTACACATTCTTCAGCATGTATGGTGTTCCTTAAAGCCGCAGTCCCATTGCTCATATATTATACATCATACAACGTTGTATGATGTATAATATACATCATACATACATGCATACAAATACATACAAAAAAATTTGATCATACAAAAAAAAAATCTTTCGGTGCAGACATGATGCCAAAATTACAGGCGTAACTGTCTCAATCGTTTTCTAAGCATGTTTGCTACGTACGTACATACACGTATGCTTCGAACAGGGGCCCTAATATGGACATTTGGCGAGAAGGTCGGCGAGAAATCCGGCGGCTATGATTGGCCAGCGCCAAGGTCAAGTGCGGCGTCGGCCAATCACGGCCTCCAGATTTCTCGCCGACTTTTTCGCCAAGTGTCCAGATTAGGGCCCCAGGTCTCCAGAAAGTTTTGTTTGACTAATGTTACAGGACTGTCATACAAGGAAGAAGCACGCTCCAGACGGTGTCTGTAGACTGCCTTTCGAGTGGTGTATAAGCAGCGTGATCTCGGCTTTTACCCGACACAGGTGCATGCGGAAGAAACCGGCCACACAACATAAATTTCGAAAGCAGCACAGTATACTGGCCTTGGAGATGAATTGGAGAAAACGCATCTTCGTTGAATCTCGGTCCATCCAGCGAGCGCACTAAAGTGAACGTCAACCGCTCTTCGGACGTGCACCGTGCCCAGCAACTACGTTTCGGGGCTACGCGGCGTCGCCAAAGCCCCTCACCCGAAACGTCGGGATTCTGTTCGGTAAATTTAGTGTTTCAGTTCTTAATTGGTCACTTCCTAACCAGAAAAAATAGCTAGAGGACCTTTGCCTTCGAGTCAACTGCGTTAATGCGACGCCTGTCAAGTGGTCTTGTGTACGCTTTTTCTTAGTTGGGGACATCTTACCGTTTTGCTCGCCATTCTTTTTTTAATTCGATAGCATTTTTTTAGGGATGTACACACTGAGGCACCCTAGATATAGAATAACATCGCCCTAAAAAAAAAAAAAAAAAAAAAAAAAAAACCTTTAAAGCCCCCTGCGGCACTACAAGGCTGCCTAAAGGGTAACTGCAAAGAAGAAAAAAAAAGTGTTTTTTAAACAGCCTAATTGGGACAAGCATGTCACAAAACAAATCTTCCGCGAAAACAAATTTTTTTTTTTTAGCAATATTTACACCACAGGACGTAATTTAGTCGGAGTCACAGCCTCTCCACATTTGAAACTCCCGCTCTTTTGACCCGCGCGCAGGAGAAGTACGCCCGCCCCTCACTCTTGGATTCTCTTGGATTGAACTTGAATAGGGTCAGCTGAACAATTACAAATTAGAAAAACCGTGAGAGGGAAAGACATACACACCCCTGACTATCAACTTGCTTCCTTTAATACTTCATCTTCCTTTTCCCTTTTCACTAGAGCTAGTGGTAAAAGCCATCCCCCATGTCCGCGCGCTGCACCCATTATTGTTATGCGGCTCGTGCCGCGTCCCAAGTATTGCCTTTCTTTCGCTTGAATTGTGATAGACTGGGTGCTCCCGCACATTTGACCACTGTCTTCGATGGCCAGGGCTTCGATTACTTCCCGTGCATATGCGTTTTTTCTAATTTGTAATTGTTCAGCTGACCCTATTCAAGTATGTACAGAGCGCGACACTGTTAGCGCGAACAAGCGATCGCCGGTTTTTTCAGTTTTTCTCTTTGAAACCAAGGGATGTCATTCAAGCTATTATTGCTACGGAAAGAGCTCATTTAGATCTATAATGTAAGCGATAAAATTTCGTGCTCGCTAATACTATTTAGAAGTAAAATGCGAAAATGCGCCGATGCCGTGTTCGCGCTAACAGTGTCGCGATGTGTACCAACTGGCTCAAGCAAGACCTGTAGTATTCTTGGATTGACTTGGCTGCGGAGTACCCAGCGTCTTGACTCCCGGCGACACCTCCTAGAAGAGAAGGCCAGAGCGCTCCGAGTCGTTACGTCACAATGTCGGAGAAGGAAGACCATCGCGCAACTACGTGAGAAAAATGCCTGGGCATCGACGTGAAAAAAACGTTTCTTGTCGAGCGGCGCGGGGTGTTCGTGAGCGTTTATCTGACATTAAAGGGGCTATGCAACAATTTTTTTACTTTGCGCAAATACCGCTTAGAACGGATCCCTGACGTTAATGACCTATGAAACACGCCTTCGTTTTTCACCCGACGCATTAGAAGTCCCAGAAAAAAATTAAAAAACAACGAGCAGCGTTCACGCCCTCAACTCGCAGCCAGAACAAGCGGCCACGTGATCTGGAGCCGATTATATGCCGCCAATGTTGATCATAGCCACGCGCTGGGGTTGGCAAAGCACAGGACACGCGCTGAGTTCCAGACATTGTTATGGCTCGGCTATTGTCGTCGTTGCAGCGATTGGACACGGGCCACTACTCGAATGCTTCTCGAGCTATCAATTATCACGAGCCTAAATCGAGTGCCCACGCAATGCTCGGGTCCAATCTATGAACCGCATTCAAATATCGTCATACGGGTGTACTGCGATCCCCGCGTTACGTCATCGAATTTTGCAAGGGAGAGATTGAATGAAAATGATCGCTTTTGTCCTTGAAATTACACCGCAACAAAGGAGTTTCTTGGCCAGTGGCATTGCATGCGAGTATCCTTGAGTCCCACTAGTGCCAGTAAGCTCGTGTAAAGTGAAAAACATTCCAATTGAATATCGTTGCACAGCTCCTTTAATATATGTTTTAAAAGCGCAGTATTCTACAATTTATTATATATATAATATAAACATAATATACAACGCGCTACTAAGGTTGAAAGTACCATTTTTTATATTTATGATTATCCCCGTAACTGCGGGACTACGTGCAATCCCGCAGATCCCCACAGTTTTCGAAGGAACCGGTCCGCTGGGACGTTTTCTTCCCTCGTACGGGCTCCGATTCTGGTAAATTTACGTTGTGTGTGAGCTGCTGACTGTCTAAAAAGGAACGCTGAGACTTTTAGAAGGGAAGGGAACCGAAAGAAATCCAGTAATCGCCGCAGGGAACGCACGCGAGCAAGAGATGGGTCGACGACGTTAAGCCTTCCGCACTGCGGCCGCTGCTCTCGTGTTCGTGCGTGTGTGTGTGTGGTTCTTTTGATCCTTCCCGTCGTTTCTTGGTCGTCACCGCAGTCTCGGGTAGTTTTTTTGTGTTCGCTTGATACTACGGCATTTACGCGGATTCGCGGAACAAGTCCAGCTACGATTTGAGTGACATGTGTGGCAACTAGCCAACGATGACACTGGTGGATTATCAATAGATTTCTCGACAGAGAGAGACTTGTTCGTGTTCAAATGTTTTCGTCACGGATATTGTGAGACGTATGGATACGATCGACAGGTAAGAAACAACTTATTTACGAGCTTTCTTGGTCATGTGGGACGCGAGTAAAGTGCTGCAGTCGTGTTGTTTCTTTTTTTTTTTGTGATAGAATGGCATCTTGTTTGATCGTTATCGGTGTGCGGTTGCATCGACATTTGTAAATTTGTGTGGTAATATTCTAGTTTTCACTGGAAGGTGAAAAACAATTTTGTGTGATTATACAAAGTGCGTTGTTTGTGCATATGTGTTTATTTATACTAATGTTATTTTATTGCCTTTACCGCTTTTATACTAGAATCTTAACTGTAATAAGGTAATAGTATTATTGTATACAAAATAAGATATTTTGTTCTAAGGCAGCTCAAGCCCATAGGGAGAAGTAAATTAGTTGACTGTAAATAGTAAGTTTAGTACCCCTTGCCACACGGAAAAGTTAATATATTTTTATTAAATGATATGGGACTTAATCAGCTCGCGGTCTTGAGTGATTATACGAGCGTCGCAAGCTGATTTGTTGACCCCATAATGTCATTCGATCGAAATTACACTACTTTTGCCATGCGGCCGTTGTATGATGCAAGAATAGTGACTGCACGCGATAACATCGCTTACATGATCGTAAGTGACATTTGTCTAGCCGTGTCCGCGTTGACTACGTCTACCTGATTTTTAACTGTGATCTGTTTTGCTGTGTTCAATCACTGCTTGTCTCGCCATTTTGTCGAATTATTTCTGTGTAAAATATGCATTCCTACAGCAATAATTGCGTGACTCAATGTTTTCTCTTATACGCCTACCTCGTACCATTTCATACCGATTATTTAGCGGCGTAATGTTTTGCCCGCGTAATAAAATATTTTTGAGACCCGTTGCTATGTGCAGCTTTCATTTTAGCTAATAAGACACGCGTATGTGACTAAAAGCGCGTTACGACGGTCGATCCACGCGCGTTGCCTTCGCTTCGACGCGCGTCCCCGATGGCCTTCTTTCGCGACGTCATGAGAAGACCACTCTGGCCTTGTCTTCTAAATGTGTTGCTCCCGGCCGCGGATCGGGGGGGGGGGGGGGAGGGAGGGAGGGAGGGGGGGAGGGGAATGGGAAGGGGGGAAGGTGTCGTTCATGTACGCTGGAAGCTAGAGCCGGTTTGCTTTCGTTGTTTTTGTTTGGTCGGGGAAAATGTGGCAACAACGCACGTTCAACATGGCGCCGGTATTGTTTTGGTTTGACGGGACGCGATAAGCTCCGGGGTTTGCGAGCACATGTCGCGATGACGTGACCTGAGAAAATCCTCTGTGATGTTCCCGGAAGACGGAGAGTATCATTCGTAATCGTCGTGTGTGCTTTGTAAGCGAAGGGAGTCACAGGGTCCACGAGTGCAAAACCACAAGCCAACGTTCACGACAGAGCTGCGTTGACTTCGGCGATCTCGTTCTGTTTGGTGCGACACCGCGATGCGACAAAGAACTGAAACGTTCGTTGTGTGTGGTGCGGGGCTTGGAAGTAGAAACCCACGCTAATACGGAGCGCAAATTGGTTGATGTGGGGTTGACGGTCAACGGATTCAGTCCCGTCGTCGTCAGCTGGTCCGATAGGACGCAGCGAGCGTTTTTAAAAGTAAATCTTCCTTCGTTTCGTTTCAAAATGTGGACGATTCCCGACGCATACCGTGAGTAAAAAGCTGCGGGGCGTTTTCAACAAAATTACGTCGTTTTAATTGAACTATGGACTCCGGATTGTTGTCCTAAATCTGCCGTTTTTATGCTTCGTGTTGTTAGACGGCGTTTGCACAGCGAACGTGTTTGCACAACGACGCACACCGCTCGAATAGATGATTCGGTCCTCCAAACGACCGGTTTTACAGAATTTCAGGGAAACTTAAGTGACCACCGATATTTTCCTGTAAATCTCGTGCGGGTTTGTAGCGCTCATCTTGCGGTGTGAATAAATTTGCGCAAGATTTTCTACCTGCCCACAGGTGCATGAACTGAGACCATTTGTTACGTAGTGAACATAGTGCTTTTCTTTATTTGTTACGTAGTGAACATAGTGCCTTTCTTTATTTTGGGAAGGGGCGTTGGTGCATTTATTATGGTACAACCACTCGAGAGTTCAGAAATCGGGGAGAGCGACCAAGCTTTCCGAACTTTGTCTCTTTCCTCTCTGGCACTGCCCCAAGTTGCAGTTTCAGCAGGCATACCTACTAGCAGGTACAAACTGCTCTAACGCAGGTAAAAGACTGGGAAGTCAGGTCGGTGCGGACTCTGTGTTTCGCAAGATGACTGGGGAAGTTCTTTTGCGAGGTATGCGGAATATGCAAATGATTTTGTTATGCCCGTCGTTTGCGTCTCTCCAGCAAAACGAATAAGATGATCTACAAAGGTGTAATCACAAAAGAAGATTTACGATAACAGTACACATTCCATTCAAACAACTTTACGTAAAATAATTCGGAAGCCGAGAAAAAGAAAATCTGTCGTCTAAAGCAGAATTCGGACGTCCGAAGGCTTCTGCGGATAGCTGTTACGTAATATCCTGGCTGTGCCAGGTCTTTTACGTAACAGCTGTGTCTCAGTCGCGGACGTTCGGGGCACCCGGTGCGAATCTCGAAGGCCTCCGGAGCGAAATAACGAGAACATACCTGGACTCGTTTGTGGTTACGCGAACGCCCGATTGCCTGCAGCTAAATAGCATTCAGCTTGTGATGTTTCGGGGCGACATGGCTGCGGGAAGACTCGCTGTCGCGACCACTCATCTCGCAGCACTTTACAGAGAAACGGCGCTGCTTACAGGAGCTAACATCTAAAAAAAGTCGGCATTTGCACGCGCAAGCAAGGAAAAAAAAAACACGCTAAGAAAGCAAAGAGGAAAACGAAAAAAAAAAACCGCGCTATGAAAGCCAAAACTCCGCGTCGCTTCCTATCACTAACACTAGCGACAGCTGCTAAACACACACTACTTCACTTCAGGAAGTCTCACTCAAGCACCTGGGTCAACACGAAACACTGATCACTTCGGCGAAACGACTAGTCGAGGTAGGCGAGACAGGCGGGAGCAGAGACTTCGGCGGCCATGAAAGAATGGCGAAGCTTTTGTTTGTTTTGGTATGAATCCAAACGAAAGTGCCCGTCTTGTAAACCTTTTGTAAAAAAAACAATAACTCTCATTACATGGGTTATTCTTTAAACGAAAAAATATGCCGCTCACAAGGAAATTACAACATATAACAAAGGTTTAACAACCAAGATCTAAGCTGTCAATCAAACTCTTAGCCAATGAGAAGTATAGCAGCCGATTGGGATTGACGTCACGGAATCCCAACTTCGTGGCGCGCGATTTAAAACGGACAAAATAACCGCAAACTAAAATCAGTCTCATGCAATAAATATTGCTGTAAAAACTTTTTTTTTTCGCGGAAAAATTGTCTTTTTAGCATGATTGTCCCAATTAGGCTGTTCAAACAAAAACTTTTTTTCTTTGCAGTTACCCTTTATGGCGAATTCGGGTGGTCAATCACCGGCGAGCCCACGCCGGCGGCAGAGGCAACCAAAACCGCGCCAGCGGCGCACCACGTGACCCTCTCCACCCGAACACAAAGCGTCGGCAACTGGCGTTTTCGTTTGCCTGGGTCGCGCGTGAACTTTGTTAACTTCTTCCTCGATTATTTTATGATACAATACGCACGCTGTAGGCATCAGCAACATATATTCGGACTCTGAGATGTGGGGGGGGGGATCGGTGGCCGAGTGGGCTAGCGCACACCAGCTCGGAGCACGTGGAGCGAAAGCTCGCGCTGCAGAACCCAGGGATCCTGGGTTCAATCCCCACCCCTGCCCGTCTCGATCTGGATGAGCATCGTACCGGCGTGCGGTCGTGTATCACTACTGCGTGGTGCACGTTAAAGACCCCAGGCTAGCGGTTGTACTGCACTGGCTAAATTGCTCATCTACAGCGAGTGACTCGTCGCAACTTTAAATGGCTGACCAACTACACGCTGTATAAAAATCCCCACAACCCCAATCAATCTCTGAGATGTGGGTAAAGAAATTTTAATATATTTTGTTTAGATTCCCGATGAACTGTTGCCATCTCATAAGAATCCCAGAAAGCTCACCAGCGTCGCTGTTTATATTTCATTTTCTTGTTATTACCTTTTTTTCTGGAATCCTCAGCATTTTCATTTGGCCCAGTCTTTAAAATAGTAAGGCGCGTTCAAGTCTCGAGCTGCAGCACTATCAATACATTTTTTTTTTTTTTTTTACAGCGGTATAATAACACGCTGTGCCCCATAGCTAACTGATCTTACGCAAGCTCCCTTTAAAATATTTTATCTTTATCTCCGTTGTTATTGCTGTCTTTTCTCGGACCACAGAGGGGTGTCTGTCTCAATGGCTTCGTTTTCTACTCGAACCCGCTATCGGCGAGCATTGTTTCGTTTGGTTCCCTTTCCCGATTCGGATATGACGACACCGGATACAGTCTGGCAGACAAGCTGCCCGACCTCTTGAAGCTCGGGTGAAAATTGTGCCGGTAAATTACTGGCACCCGCCTGAGAAGCGCCACCCGAACGGCGCGCACTCGCCAGCCTTTGACCACGCGAACGCCCTTGCCGGAGATATGGCAATATATTTTGCCGGGAAATGACCGCCCGAATTCGCTATTAAAGTGCACATTGAAGCACCCTAGGTAAGGAATGACGTCACCGTAAATAGGAGGATACTATGGTTACTACTGGTGTGCCTTCATGTGCACGTTGAGGCATCCTAGGTACATAACGCTATTAACCAAAACAGAAGGACATTGAAGTACCCTGTATACCCTGTTTCATACTTAGCGTGCAACGCTGTCAAAGCTACTGGCGCGAGCGAGGGGCTCGATCTCGTTGATCATTTGCACGCGTTCTCGCGCAAACAAAACCATTGATGAAGTCACGCGCTCGCGCCAGTAGCTTTGAAGGCGTTGCACGCTAAGTATGAAACAGAATATAGACAATTGCAAGCATGGCATCGCGACTGGTGCCCCAGGCGTGCAAGCACGTGTAACGTGCGCATGAAAATAGCTTTGGCAAGCTTGAAATCGCATGAGCTTTCCCGCACGAGCAGAGAAATGGCGGCGGCCAGTCGCTTTGCTTGCAAACGTGTATAGGGTACTACTATATTCGGTGCCAAATTAAGAGGGAGGTGGAAGCTCCTCCCATCGCTTTCCACTTCAGCAGAGCAAAGGCTGAAAAGGAGGCGACCTCCTCTCCGGCGTTCGCTCTGCTAAAGGGGAAATATGTGTACATGATGGAGATAAACAACTAAAAAAGCGCTTTGATAGAGATAGACAGCTCAAGTTTCCCCTGAACTCCTAATCTGTCGACTCTAGTGTTCCTTCATGTGCGCATTGAGGCATCGCTAAATAATACCATTACCCTAAACAGAGGGACATTGAGACACTGCAGGATACTACGAGTGCACCTTCATTTGCACATTGAGGCATCATAGGCAAGGAATGTCTTCACCGTAAACAGCAGGACTTTGAGGCACCCTAGGGTACTATACTTGTGCCTTCATGTGCACATTGAGATAAAGGTAAATAATGCCATTACCATAAACGAAATAACATTGAGGTACCCTAGGGGACTGCGAGTGTGCCTTGTGGGCAACCTATCGATCCAAAACGTTGACCCAGGTTGCCCGTCTGCCAAATCGTCAGTGGTCATTTCCACCGCGAGGGGGCCAAGGGCGATTGGCCACGCGAGCGGCGCTCCGCCGCTGATAAAAGACTGTCGCAGCACATGTGCGAGGGCTTGGGATCACGGCGCGGGCGATAACGGAATAAATAACTGCGTGTTGTTGAATCACTGCGTTGTGTCATTCTTCAAGATGGGTAGCAGCAAGAGAATTCCCATAGCCTTCACGTGCACAGTGAGTCACCTAAAGAAAGTATGACGTCGCCATAAACAGAAGGGAATTAAGACACCTGTTAAGTTTCGAGGTTTTTTTTTGTGTGTGTGTGCGTTTTTTGTGCACGTTCTGGGGGTGATTTTGTTTACTGTGCCGAAGGGCGCGGGGTAAAAAAATATTTTGTGGCAGCTTCCCTATGAAGCGAACGAGCTCTCTTCTATGGGTCTTTTGACGAGGGCGTTTTTCGCGGAGTATTGTATTACAAGCCGTGCATGAGGCAGTCGGCTGTTGTTTCTTTTCTTTTGTACTTTCGGTACGCATGGCTTGGAATCTTATACTTGAACGCAGCACGCCATGAGGCACTGGTGCTCGCTCACGTAGGCACTCGAAATGCATCTGGGTCTGGGCATGTACTCTGCCGTGGTGTAGAACACGTGAGCGCACCCCGCCTTGAGGCACCGGACCTTACTCAGGTCCGTATTCAGGATGTTCTGTGTCCGATCACGTAGGCCGCGAGTGCTCAGTGCTGTGGACTGGGGTGCGTAGGTCATTACATATGTAGCCTCTCGGCCTGAGTGTGTGCTGCATGAAAAAAAGGGGATCCCTCGCGCGACTATAAATGAAGAAGAGCGAGAACCTTCAAGGACATTCGGCTCTGGAACCAAAAAGGGCTCAGGGTTTATGCTTTTAACGCAAGTTTTTCTTCTCCTGTAGATTGCTTGCCGTTGTAAATAATTGTGGCCACACAGGTCACAAAAAGTCTGTCCAGTCGTAACTTGTTCAGCAGGACCAAACTTTTTTTTTTTTTTAGTACAACGTTTCACGACTTTAACCATCCTTCGGTTATCATCATCTAAACCTGAAGAAAAAGGAGTTCGCCCCGGAAAGTTGACTACGCCCTAAGTAAGAAATGCCATCACCTAATAGAAGGACACTGACGCAACCCTAGGATACTAACAGGCTGTCTTCATGCGCTCATTGAGACACCATAGTAAAAGAATGCCATCACCCTAAGCAGAAGTACATTGCCCTAGGTCGGGCTTGCTTGCAGTCTTCCCTTCGGTGCACACGCCTACAAACGCAGGAGAATGGAGAGAGCCTCCCTCGCCTTCTTGTTAGCATGCAGCTCGCAACAAAGTCACCGTCGCGTCACCGGAGCGCCGACGGTGAACACACACACACTGGGGACCCCCAAGCGTGCCGTCGCCGAAGGGCCCAGCGAAGGTCGGGACCTTGCGCACTTCGAACACGAGACGTCATGCTCGGAGACTCCTCTCCCACTCTCGCGCTTACCTGACGGTCAAGCAGGCGCGGAGGGCAGCTATATAAGGCGTCGCGAAGTTTCTTACCACCACTCGTGTCTTCTTTCTTGATCTACATCGAGTTCAAAGGGTTTACCCGAAGCCAAGATGATGCGAGTCGCGTGTTTTCTGCTCCTCGCAGGTAAGTGGTTGCCGGCGACTGAAACCGAGAGTGCAGAAGGCCGGAGTGACCCTGAGGCAGTGGCGGCATACTGGGTTACATTGGAGATAGGACGGATTATTTGGGAGGAGACGGATCGACTTGGCCGGAATGTCTAAATAACCGGTTAGAAGCTCACAGAAAAGAGCGCGACTGTTTACCAACGAGCCTTTACTTTTCTATTTCTTTATCTGGATTTTTCAATATTAGTTTTTCAATCCTCAGATTTGGACAGGGAACGTTCTCGGTATCCCCGGAAAGTTTTCCAGAGAACTTTTATAAAGATAAAAGTCAGATTGAAATGAGCTAGTCGCAGATGGTGTTTGGTAAAATGAAATATTTATCGCGTGTAGAGACGAACGACGAAGGCGAACAAACAAATGCAAAAACGGGAGCAATCTTTTTTATTTTTGTTTTTTGCGATTGCCACAATTTTTTTTTTTTTGTTTTTTCGATGATCAAAGTATGCTAATTAAAAGACCTGGTTTGCTAAAAAATGACGTTGGAATTTTGGGCCACAGATGAGCGATAAATATATCGTGTTTACTGGCAAGTTTCACCTACTAGAGTCTGTTTTTCTTTTGCACTTTATATTTACCAATCGCTCACTGAGGTTGCATTTCGCCTAATCCCACGCCATCGCTTGTCTGTAGCGGATGGGTACCAAAGTGCCGCAGGTTTTTATACTTGATAATAATTCATTACAGCTGATAAAACGCGAGTCATATGAGCATCTTATTATTCGTCCGTAGTCGCTAAGATTACGGCAATAGCCAGTATGAATGCCAAAGAACGAAACACGAGGCAAGCAGTGCGGTCAGAACAGAACACACCTTGTAAGCTGCCCTTGACTATAGACACGATAACAAGTAAGACAGGATACGTTGCCTCTTGCATCCTGTCTGAGCACAGTTCCATCATACAGCTATGCGTTTTAAACAAATGGTCACAGCAAAAAACAGAATGTGGTTTAGTTAACAAACAAGCACAGGTAATCTGCTACGCCCCCTAGCTGCGAGGGGCCGAGGGTTAAATTAGTAAAGCAGAGGTTAATGAAACAAAGAATTGTGTCGTGTGCATGTTTAGACAACGGGAAATTAGTTAGTTCCAATGGGCGTCTGGTATCGCCACTATACATAAGAAATTTAGCTAGTGCACTACTACCACTTCTATCCTGGGTCTTCAACGTGCATCACGCAGCGGACGTGCAAGAGACACAACTTTATTACACGGTGCCAACGTTGCATATGCTATATGTAGGGTTCTGTTTTCGGATAAATCCGATTAAATACGAAAAACGTCACTCGCCGGTTATATTGTGTCGATTCGGATTGATCCGACACGATGGAAAAAGCAACGCAAAACACAAAAACACGGTATAAATAAGTTTGCTGAGTGCACAGAGTCCAGAGAAATGACCTCTTCATGCTGCCTTTCAAATCTCGTACAGTTGACAAAGAGGGTTCAACTTTATCTCGTCAAATTTTGTTCAGTATAACTGATCATTAAAATTGTAAGTCACGAAAAAAAAATGTCTTTGTTTTAGTTTTTAATAAACAGATCTATTTAAGCGTTTTACGCATGCGTGACGCCGCCATAAGTAGTTCCATAGCCACCTCTATACTCACAAAGCCTGACGGTTCGACGACGGAGTCATAAAGTGCCCAGTCGCAGACTTGGAGCGCGAGGATCTGATAGCAGCAGACATGTACAAGTTACTCGAAAAAAGTAATTAAGTTAAGTTACTGAGTATTGACGTCAAAAGTAATTTGAGTAGAGTAGAAATTACTCAAAAAGAAAGTAATTGAGAAAATTACTAATTACCGTAAAAAAGTAGCGAACTACTTTTGAAGTTACTATTGAAGTTACTTTTATATGTTTTTTTATGGTTAAAAGAAAGTACAGAGGTTTTAATCCGAAAGCCAAATATGAATCGTCTTGTTTTTGTTTGTTTTTTTCACAGAAATGCTGGTTCTGCTTCTGCGTGCCTAATTGTTTTGTACCTTCTTGTTTGTTTGGCCAATGATGTACTGCGAATGTGTCATTTCTACTGTGAGGTTTAGCACTGTATGTGCTTGATTTTTTAGTCAGTGTTTGCTTGTTTGCAGTGTTGCGTAAAGTACATCTAAAAAGTACTTGAAGTACAGTACAAAGTAAATTAGACGGGAGCTTATGAAAATTTGGGGGGTTTCGGACTCTCCAAATAATTTTCTCCCCCCCCCCCCCCTTCGTACAGCACATGCTTCCCCCTCCTTGTAAATATCAGCTGATCTTCCAACATCTTATCTCCTTTGTGCAGGAATGTTTGTTGATAGGAAAAAAACCACTAAACTTCGAAAGTAATTTGTAACTTGAGTAGAAGTTACTCAAAAAAGTAATTAAAGTAAACTACTAATTACCGAAATAAAAATGTAATTGAAAGTTACTAAACTACTCAGAAAAGTAGTTCAACTACAGTAACTTGAGTAGAGTAATTGAACTACGTACAAGTCTGGATAGCAGAGAGCATTTCTCGGGGAACCTGGACGTCAGCGCACAGCTTTTGCAGCGGCGAGGACTCGAAACATGGGTTTCAAACCTGACAAGAAAAGAAGCGGTAGCGCGAGAAACGCGAGGAGCACGAGCGAACATTCCATCGCTCGGGAGAAGTGTGTTTCGGCGTCTCGACGCAGCGGGGCACCCATTACATGGCTCTCCTCTCATCCGTTGTCTGCCGCTCTACCTCTTCACTTTCGGCGGCCGCGTTTCGGGGCGATCTGCCAGGCTTCGTCAGGAGGCTGCTAGTTCACAGGCGGCAAGCGCCAGTTCACGAGGCAGCTCGTGAAGCACCGTGCTCTGCTCGAGTGAATCCTCCGCGGGGTTGTCGTGCGAGGCTTGAAAACTAGAGTTCTCACGATGCATGGCGGCAGCGGTGGCGTAATGAATCCAGGTGTGAGATCGGTCTATTAGTTCTTCTTAAAGGAAGGCGGGGTTGTATTTATACAAAAGTGAACACTATAATTGTAGGAGGGAGGGGGGCAGCTAAAGGTTCTATCTTACTACTCCACCCCGCGCAGCCGCAGGGGGGAGCGGTAGAATTGAATGGGAACGTCGCAGAGGCGGCCATTGTAGTCGCCTTGCTACTGCAGTATAGCATACATTGAAAACTATCGAATTGCGTTGTTTTTTCTTTGTTTTTTTTTTTTCCAAAAATAAGTGGGATTGAATGACCACCAGCATGATTCCATGACGTCACGAGCAAGTCATGTATAAGATCGGAGAAGGACAAATATGCGGTGCTAAATATCCGCTAAAAGGTACCATTCTGGATTTGGAAGTCTTGAAGCGCTGGAAGACAGCGAGAGAGAAACACATGAGGCAACCGCCATCGCGTTGTGTGTTACAAATGTGAAACCAGCAGCTCTCCTAGTTTTCTTTCTTTTTTTTTTTTTTTTTTTCTGCGGACAATACGTTAGCGTGCCAACCAAGTTTAGTGCGACGAACATCGGCAACACATCCTAGCAAGGCCGAAGTGCTGGATTTGTTACATCACGTACAAGGGGTCAGCGCGTCGGGCAGATTGAACACTATGTGCTACGCCGGCGTTCGGCAGGGACTCGCATTTAATCGGCGAAAACACGGGTCCCGACTAAACGCTGACTCTATGCGCTGTGCGGAGCGGATGGGGTTCTTGCACGAGACCATGATGCAACGTCACTTCCGGTTCGAAAATCTCGCCGGAACCCGCCGGGATCCATGTTGAAGGCATTTGTCACTGTTACGCTATGTTTTGTGTTATTTTAGGCCGTGTACGCGCTGTAGTTTGTCCACTCACTCGAGGTTTAAAATGGTCAGTTGCGCTGTAATTGATTGTTCCAGCCGTGAAAATCGGCGACGAAATGGGGCGAAAGCCAGCAGTATTGGCTTCTTTTAAAATTACGGCGATCATTAGGAACCAGGACAAGGCGGCGCTCAAGCGATCGGTTCGGAGTCATCATGAATGGCTCCGACGGATACGCCGTCACAATCTCGACAGAAAAGCTTCGTACCAACTAAGGGTTTCTGAACTGCACTTCGTGTCAGGTGAGGAACCTCTTCGCGAATGACTAAGACAAGTAAACAAGAAGAAATTACTTGTGCGGCAGCTCATGTCTCTTCTGTGTAGCTAGCTAGTCAAAAAAGTTGGAGAACCGGCTACAGTGCTGACAAGTTTTGCACGATATCCCCCAATGATTTCGCGTATAGGTAGCGGCACTAATTTTCTCGTCAGTCACCGTAAATAATTAGCAGTCGACGGAGTTCTTGCCATCCGACGGCATTCCACGCGTGCATTCAAGTGCGGTCCAAGGATGGTAAACACAAGTCATGCTTATTCTGACCTGTGTTCCATCGTCTGCTTGGCCCCCCAATTTGTTTGATGATCAAACGCGAGCGAGGCAAACACCAGGGCTCTACCGCACTACACTGCCGCCGCAATAAGACACCGAATGCCTCCCACATTGCACCGAGGCACTGATGCCCAACGACAATGTTGGTTTCGATTTCGAGGCTAATCGGAAGTGACATCAAGTGCAATAAGCCTATACTTCCTCCTTTCACTTTAACTTCAGACGCAGCCGACGCTATTCGAGCTGACGAGACCAATATCAAACCGCGTGAAAAGCGCAAGTCACTGTTTCCTTTTTTTTTTCTAGATGATTGGTTCAGCGATGATATTACACCTAAACACTAGACGAACACCATGACGTTGCACTTTGTTCGATTGGTTGCATCGGTTCGTAGCGCCGGCTACGAATGTAGTTCGTCTGCTTCTTGGGCAGGGGTTGCCGTGACGTCAAAACGCCGAGTTCTGATAGGCTCCGATTGGAACGATAGGGGGTAGCTAGCATTGAGGTCTACCCACCAACCTTCCAATCAGAGCTAATCAGAGCTTGGCGTCGTTCTGACGTCACCACTGCAAGAAAGCAGACGAACTTTCGCTCCTCATAGTCACGGAGAGCTCGAGAAACGCAGGGTGTGGCTTATCACGTTCACGCTCATCGCGTCGTGATTGTTTGATTGCTTTTCTCATCGGGTAGTACCGCAGTCTCATTGACTGCGGAGCGAGACAAACGAGATGCTTCGAATTCTTCACGCCTTACCTTTCTTAAACTCTCAGTGACCAGAGGTTCGAAATTTTAGCACTCCTTGTTATTGACGGGACGTTGACACGTAGGACTGCGTTAGAAGCCCCTTCTCGTGCACACGATCTAGACGCAATGTTGTAGACGTTGCAATGTCTACAAATTCACGGTCCGTCGCACGCAACGTTCGTCGCATCAGACTGAAACGAGAGCGAAGCCAATACCACCTATCCTCGTTTTCACTTTAAAATCCCGTAGTAGAAAATAAAAGTAGTCCGGCTCCTTGCGGAGCATTACTAATTTCCTCTCTTTGTGGAGAATTAAGAGATTTGTAGGTGCATTTTAGATTAGACGTACGTTACCATATCAAGTCGTACACGTTTTGAACGCCAAAAGCACCACTTCAATTCCTCCGGCAACCAAATGTTCCAAGAACTACTTCGCGGCGGCGTGTAAACAATGCGCCAAACGGCGCTCGAGGTGCGCGAACGCGCGGGCGCCTCTCAGGTTTTGGGTTTTATTGCAAGAGAAAGTGGTCCCGGAGAGTGTAGCGCAACCTCGGCCGTAAAGTTTCCGGCACGTGGCACCACTCCGAAGCAACCTTGTCGCGCGAAGGCCGTTCGCGCACACACCGCACCCTCGCCGGCCGCTTTCTCTGTCTGCAAACAAGTCCGCCATCAGGGATTCCCGTTGGCTGGGCGCGAATTATGCTCGAGCGAAAATAGCCGCTCGCGGTGCCTTTAAATTGCACGGCTCTCCGGTCACGAGCAAGAAAAAGGATCCCGAGGCGCGATTAAGGAAAACAGACATGTGAGCCGACAGCCCACGTTTTACTACGCCTTAGGCATTTGTGTTTGTTTTTTTCTTCTTCTTTTTACTCGTTCGAGGGTTTTCGTAATGTTCCAAGTTCGCCGCCTTACCTGTAGTAAAGTGCTTTTTTTTTTTTCACAGTTCTTTACTCGTATTAACCAAAACGGTTTGAAATGTAGGCATCTGCCGCGAAATTACGTTAGAACGGTTCAACGTAAACCTTTCGGTGGACATCCACCTGGTTAGGAATGACAATGAATGAAGGGAAAACTCTAACCAAAAAATTGATAGGGAGCCCGACGTTTCAAGGCCAGTTCGGCCCCTTGATCACGGGTGACTGTTTTTGTCCTTGTCGTCGTCTTGCAAATTGCCCGGTGTTGTTGGCTTCTTTAAAAAACAAAAACAGTCACCCGTGATCAAGGGGCCGAACTGGCCTTGAAACGTCGGGCTCCCTATCAATTTTTCGGTTAGAGTTTTCCCTTCATTCATAGAACGGTTCATTTTTTTCGGTTAGCAGGCGTTCATAGTGCCATCAGTATACCGGCAGGCAGGATTAAACAAGCTTTGCTGCTGTCACGAAGCCAATAAATAAACTGGTATCTCTGATTGACGTCACTTGACGTTGGTTGAGCTTTTCAGACGTTTCCCGGGTAAACTGTGGGCGCTTGGCTCGCGCCTGTGTCATTCGATATGTTCAGAGAGAACGAGCAAGTGCTCACCGGCCCTGCGCAACGTGCTTGACGTTCTTTTTTACAGCGGAGCTGTTCCCCAGGATCGTGTCTGTGTATGCCGACACAAACCTACCTGGACAGCTACCGCCATCTATAAGCGACGGCGGCAAGCACACAACCAGTATGGTTTCCGCCGTCGCTCGTAGATGGCGGCAACCTTTCCAGCTATAGACGTTTCCACTGTTTACAAAAATCACAGTCCACACGTGTTAAATCACAGTCCATAACGCGCACGTTCGTCGCTTCGGAAAGCGAGCAAATCACGCGCCATACGCACGAACACTGAAAATGGAACCTGCCAAGTGTCCTTTTTTGGAAAGGTCTATATGGAGTTCCTGTATAGGCTCAATACAGGAGCCAGAGTTGCGCGTTTGATTCCACGTTCCGCGTGCCGCCCTCGCCGCTATTCGCCGAGATCCGATCACGTAAGGAGCCCGATCAAGTGTCGTGCAGCAAAGTAGACGTTGCACGCGCCCCGGCGTACGTTCCCCGGCTTTTGAGCGCGCCGCGCGCCTCGAACGCGCGGCGCTGCTATTCGCCGAATTCAGTCACGTGAGGAGCTTAATCCACATGCCATGCATGAACGCGCAACTCTGGCTCCCGTAGGGAGCCTATACAGGAACTTTACAGCTATAATAGAAGAATGGATAGTTGGGCAAACAGCGCGAAAAACAGACGACGACGAAGAAGAAGCACACAGTGTATCGTGCAACGTTACTAAAACACTCAGTTGGGAAACTCACCCTTGAAACTTGGGCCGCTAGCGTGCACCGAGACCGAGCTAAATACGATAACAGTGCCACCCTTTAGCGACGAGTTCAAACATGAAAGTTGCTTTACATTGCTACTGTGAGATGGCCCTGCGAGATGGCGCCACCGGCCTTGCCCGACACGACCTGAACCAATACGTGCAGCCGTGCAGTTCCCGGAGTGGACGCTGCAGGAGAAATGGCGGCGTTGCGATCGCCATTAGCTCGGTTCTCGAGTACGGATCGGAGCCACTTTTTTCAAGCAGGCTCTATGGCAGTTTTTCCCAACTGAGTGGTTCTAGTAACGTTGGTATCGAGTGCAGCTCCGCTGGTCTTCCGTCTTCACGAGAGTGGAAAGGCTGAACGATTTTTTTTAAGGATTTATACGTATTCTAAGCTTCGTCAATCGCTGCGTCAGAGACTTTTCCAGTCTGTAATGTAACCAATTTTGCATATACTATGTACGGTGCCTACAGTTTTCACAAACCTCTACGTCTTTCCGTCATCTCTCCTCACTCACTCACTCACTCACTCACTCACTCGCAGTTTACACGTGACCGCACGCTTGTTTATTAAAAATGAGTTGGTGAGCGGATGGAGCGGCCTCCTCAAGCCAAAAGCGAAGGAGCAAAGCACGTGTCATCTCCTTGCAGAAACTGTCAACTCCGAGGATACCTTGTCGTGCGTAGGGTGCCTCAATGTCCTTCTGTTTAGGGTGATGCCACCCTTTGCAGTACCCGATGCCGACAGCATGCGCCCACGGGGAAAATACAAAGAAATCAACGAAAACAAAATGTCGCCATAACACAGTCAGCTAGTCAGCGCCACAAACGCGTGCAGGGACACGCTCTTTCACGCGCTTCTGAACAAGAAATAAAAATAAAGGTGTGGGACAAAATGGCCAGATGTCTTTACCCTAAGCAAAGCGCACATGAAGGCACCATAGTCGTGCGCTTCGCTCGGGCACTCTGATTGTCTCGCTGGGACCGTAGCTTTGTCCGCGCTTGCCAAGCTGTGCGCTGAAATTGCGAGTGTGGGATGGACCCAGCTTGGTCGTCTGAAGGCGTGCCGCGTTCTCCCGTCGCAGGCCTGCTGGGCCCTGTCCGTGCCGCGCCGAAAGCCGGCTGCGACGTTTCCCAAGTGGACGGCTGCGCCGCTGACGTCTTCCTCTTCGCCGCGAAGGAGTCCGCGCCCAAGGACGCCGCCGAACTCGAGTCCTACTGCAAGTGAGTTCCCTGCACCGTGGGTTCTCAAACTGGGTTCCTACTTTCTCGGAACCCAAGGGTTCCACGAAGTACCCTCGGAGATTAGCCGAGCATCCAAATAGACCTTTTTTCTTCTTTTTTTTTTTTCAAAAACCCCTCGAGAAACGTTCGCGGTCGCCATTTTTGGTGTACGAAGCGTCCGATTGGACCCGAGTCCTCGCTCAACGTTGACGTAGCTCTCGTGTCCGATACACGGTCAGAGGCCGTGCCCAAACAGTGACTCTCTCACTCGGATAATTGGCGAGCAGATCAAACTACAAGGGGTACTCTTTCCAGTTTGTTTACTTCAAAGCTCGGTGTTTAGCCAACACAAGTCCTGTGGACTTGATTCCTTACGTAATGTAAAAATTGTTCACAATAAACGGAGTTACGTTGGTGGGACGCGACAAGCCGAATCTCTTCCAAAAGCAGTCGTCCGAGGATGTGAACTCGACCCACTTCGGCCTTTGCTGAGGAGCTGCTGGACACATGCACGGTGCGTTGCAGCGTTGTTTTCGCAGGCCGGAGTGGCAACGAAAGAGCCCTTCGTCCGGCGACGGGAGAACACGAGACCCAACCGAGAACTGACGCAAGGTTCGGCTACGTCAGCCGAGCGCTGCGTCATGGTCGTTGTTGTCCCAATAGGTGTCGTGCTAAAGCTACCACTTGGGGCGCAGTGGTTGGATCTCCTCCCCAATAACTCATAGGTCATAAAATACGAGACACGAGCAGTCAAACTCCCCCAAGTCACCGCAGCAGGTCCACCTTTCTTGTTCCAAGGGGCTGTTATCCACTTGGAGAGGCACCGTTCCGCTTGGCCTCTGTTTAGCAAGGGTAAAGAGACTCTTCGGTAGATGCTGGTCAAGTTTTCTCATGTACATCCCAGCGGTATTGTCGTAAAAAAAGCCAGGAACACTCCCAGTTTCCACGTCGTAGATTACACTTCTGAGACTGTTCTTATTGTGTACTCTCAACTGCAGAGTCCAGAAGGCGTCTGAAGAATGTTCCAGGAACTACGTCAAGAAGTGCACGGAGAGCGTCGTTCAGGGCATCGCCACGATCTTCCTCGACGACATCAAGGACGAAATCGAAACGCGTTGTGACCCAACTCAAGATTACCACAAAGGTGAGTAGCACCCTGCTCAAAAATTACGCCCTCAAAGCATGATTAACCTTTCTCAAACCTCTCTTTTTTTCTTTTTTTTTTAATTTGGGTAATATTTCAAAAGAACCATATATACGTATGAGTTAGGGTACTCGTGGGAGGATATTAAAAAAAAAGAGTCGGCTAAAAGCTAGAACAAGCACGAAAATATTTAGAACATATAGCGGGCTATATATGAATGAACGTTCCGCACAGCCTAGATGATTTTGGTGTACGTCACTACCTTAAAAAAATGATTTTAAGAAAATACGTTTTACATCTCTCACCGTAGGGTGATTTAAATATTATATTAAACGTCCGAGAAAAATTAGGCAATCTTCTTTCATATAAAGCCCCCCAAAAAAACGCACGTTAATTTTAGGTGTCCCTTTAGCGCAACTCCTCCGAATTTCACTTCCTTGCTGATCATGAAAAAGCACGAGTTAGCCTGTCACGGTCGTTCCAATAGACTACTTCCAAACTTCCCGGCATGCAACACTGTGCGCGTTGCATTATGGTACCTCTTTAGCCTTGGAGAGGAGCGGCATGGTTTTCGATTTCGATTGTGCGGCTCGCGTCCGGACTTTCTGGAAAGCGTGCCCCCCTTTTCTTCCTGGGTCCCCATGATAAAAAGAGTTCTAGAATTATAAAAAAAAAAAGAAGCTCACAGTCTTGGCAGGTTTGTTTTAAACTACGTACATACAACAGGCCTGCATTTCGACACATAGATGGGTCGAATGACTCTCTTTCCTTTATTTTTCTAAAAAGAATTTCGAACCGTATAAGCTAACGGGCGTCAAGGGCAGTGGCTGCATGGCTAGCGAAACATGCGTTCATTTTTGCTTCATGGTTGAAGAAACGTTCATATCGTTTCTTGTTAAAAGTACCCCCCTTATCTTTTTCTGTGGCTCTTTTTGATTTTCTGTAGTTTTGTGTGCGGCTCTAACCCCATCTCACTTTGGCCAACCCTGGTATAGACCAACAAGCGGCCCTGACGTCACGCAGCAGCGGTGGCACTGTCGGCGGCAGTGCGCATGCGCAGACGCTTCACTTCACGCGAATTCGGTGTCTGTGCATGCGCAGTGCCCACACCTGGTGTGGGCAAACGCGGGCTTGTTTCGAAACAGCGTGACGGTTTATACGGATACTGTAAAGAGTTACTCGACACTAGAGTAATCAGATGGCTCCGCAATTTAGTTACTCCAGGAATCTCTAAAGTAACTATATTCGCGAGGTCACGCGCTCCGCTGGTCCATTTCGTTTCGTTGGGCACTGTACGTACTATCTATCATAAACGGTCGTTTATGACATTTAAAAAAAAAAAGTGTTTGAAGCCAAGAAAGAAAAAATAATGAGCGAAAAGATAAGAAAAATACGGAAATGCCAAAATTTCATGGCTACCCGATAGATTGCACCAGTGTGTTGTCGTCGTGAGAGACCCCAAAGGATTTTAAGACACTCGGTCGTAAACAGTCTTTCGCACGTTTCTCGAAAAAAAGACTAATAGATTACAACTACAATAACTCGTGGTTAAAAAGTATTCAATTAGATTTATTGATTACTTGAGAGAAAAGTTATTGACCGTTACTTGACAAAGCAACCGGTGCCTTTCTGATTAATTCAAATTTTCAAAACGAGGTGTTTTCTGCAGGTTTGCGAAGGGTGTATCTCTCGTACTCTTCATTATTGAATTAAGATCACCGAATTATAAACTACTTTTCTTCTTAATCTCCCAATTTTTGTAAACCATCCTCCCGTCGAAGACTTGATTATGCGGAGAGCAAGTAGTCTGTGTCTTGCACAGGAGTTGCGGTGACGTCAGAACGACGCCGAGCTCTGATTGGCCCTGATCGAAGGATAATGGGTAGACCTCAAAGTAGGCCGCCTTGAGGTTACCCACTATCCTTCAATCAGAGCCAATCAGAGCTCGGCGTTCTGACGTCTCCACAACCCCGGCAAAGAAGCAGACGAACTTGCGCTCTGCTTTGTTTTACAGTGATATTGATACACCGCGTTGACTAAAGGCAACAACTCGAGTTTGTCTATAAATAACGATTGGGGTGAGGCTAATCGACAGGGCGTGTTTACGACGTAGTTATATCCAGATTGTCGTCCCGGGATTGTACTTTACCCTTAAACTGTCAGTGCAGGGGAAGCTACGCGGTCCTTGAACATGTCTCGCGTCAATCTTCACCACGTGAACGCGGCTCCCGTCCATACTCTCTCGAAGAGAGCCGGTTCAGGCGATGAAAGAGATAAAACTTATTGGTCCGGCGAGAGCTTAAGCTCTTACCACGCTGGCTCTCACTTCCCTGTCAGCGTAAGGCTCGTTCACACATTAGCGTTTACCTACGACCGAGTTCTCTTTCGACGTGAGAACACATTGGCACGCAGGCGCCATCTATGAGGGGACACTTAAACTGCATTTCAGTAGAGCGTAAGGTTTTGCGGTGTTTGTGAGAGAAAAAAAATGGAAAGCGCTCAACGAAACAAAATGGACTAGCGCAGCGCGTGACCTCGCTGGAGTAACTGCGTATGCTCAGCCCAGTGGAGCATACACGGTTAGTCTAGTGTATAGACTATAGACCAACAAGCGGCCCTGACGTCACGCAGCTGCGGTGGCACTATCGACGGCACTGCGCATGCGCAGACGCTTCACTTCACGCGAATTCGGTTTCTGCGCACGCGCAGTGCCCATACCTAGTGTGGGCAAACGTGGGCTTGTTTGCAAACAGCGTGTCGGTCTTTTACGGATACTGTAAAGAGTTACTCGGTTCTAGAGTAATCAGATGGCTCCACAATTTAGTTACTTCAGAAATCTCTAAAGTAACTATATTCGCGAGGTCACGTGCACCGCTGGTCCATTTCGTTTCGTTGGGCACTGCACGTACTATCTATCATAAACGGTCGTTTATGACATTTAAAAAAACAAGTGTTTGAAGCCAAGAAAGAAAGAATGATGACCGAAAAAATAAGAAAAATACGGAAATGCCAATATTTTCATGGCTACCCGATAGATTGCACCAGTGTGTTATCGTCGTGAGAGACCCCAAATGATTTTAAGACACTCGGTAGCAAACAGTCTTTCGCACGTTTCTCGAAAACACGATCAAAGAACTACAATAACTCGTGGTTAAAAAGTATTCAATTAGATTTATTGATTACTTGAGAGAAAAGTTATTGACCGTTACTTGACAAAGCAACCGGTACCTTTCTGATTAATTTAAATTTTCAAAACGAGCTGTCTTCAGCAGGTTTGCGAAGGGAGTATCTCTCGTCCTCTCCATTATTGAATTAAGATCACCGATCTATAAACTAATTTCCTTCTTAACCTCCCAATTTTTGTAAACCATCCTCCCGTCGAAGACTTGGTTATGCGGAGAGGAAGTCGTCTGCTTCTTGCGAAGGAGTTGCGGTGACGTCACAACGACGCCGAGCTCTGATTGGCCCTGATCGAAGGATAGTGGGTAGACCTCAAAGCAGGCTGCCTTAAGGTCTACCCACTATCCTTCAATCAGAGCCAATCAGAGCTCGGCGTTCTGACGTCTCCACAACCCCGGCAAAAGAAGCAGACGAACTTGCGCTCCGCATAGGATTCCTTAGTAAGAAACTTGTACAACCAAAGAGCGCGATAAAACAGTGAGGTAAAATAGTTGCGGTTACGACTATAATTTTAATACTTCCAAAAGTAATCAGATCGTTCTTGTGATTACTTCCTAATAATCGTATTTAAATGATTACAAATTTACTTGGAAAATCATCGATTACACGTAATTTTATTACTTCAAATGAGTACCGTGCAAGTAGTGTCGTAACCAGTCGCAAGTGTGTGAAGCAGCCTTTAGGGGTGAACTGTGTAGAGTTTTAGCGCCTCCGACTTCCCGGGAATGGGCGCGGGCCACGCCCTCTAGTTGTCCGCTATTCGCTGGCCACGGAACCCACGGACTCGGGACGTCGAAGACCAACAGTTGCACGAAACAACGCTGCCACCCTCGCGCATCTATTTTTCTTTTGCAGAATACCTCAACCACGTGGCCTGCATGAACAGCGTCGGCCCCGAAATCCACAAGTGCATGAAGAACCTGATTCTGGAACTCGACATTGCTGCTCAGTTGCCCGTCAAGCAGAGGATCGGCGGTGCCTGTTGGTAAGTCCAGCTGCCTTTTTTTTAATGCCAAAGCATTAACTGTCCCATGGAGCGAGCCGACGTCATCAGCTTTGAAACCGCGCCAAACGGCACCTTATTCTCCAAGTGAAGCCAGCTCCCAGCTATGAAACCACGCGAAAAGCTTAGCCAAACGGCACCTAGTTTCCCCGATCCCAAACGAGCGGAGTAAAGTTGATGGATTTCGGCTTCGGTCCCATTGGCTGGCGCGCGTCGACGAGGCTCCCATTGGCCGTTGCGCGTCAAGGTTCAAGTTTCAACGACCGCCACCCCATGGCGCTGCGTGTCCGCGAGGCAGCGGCTCCACCGCTCCACGCTCAAGGTCAGCGCGCCGAGGAGAGCTACAAAAAAGAGAAAAGCTGTTGTGGAAAGGAGGTCGCCCCTCTCCACTTCAGCTTTCCTACGTGCGCGCCCTTTTCCACCTCGCCCTGTCTTTGTTATGTTGTATCTGACTACAAAGCGCGCGCTTGACCGTCGACACAAGTACGCTACAGACGAAATAAGGGAGCGGAAGAATGACGTGCATGCTTTCGCATTCACAACCCATAAGAAATGCTTAAGCGTACCTCAAACCTTTTTTTTTTTTTTTACAGTGATAGCTGTTATGGGCTTTTTCCACCACTAGAAATGACGTCCGTTGTAGTTGCTGTAGTTTTTGATGTTGTAGATGCAATTTATGTTGTAGTTGTTTTAGTAGCGCGAAGGGTGTCCGTCGTCGATGTTGCCAAATCCTTTAAAAAGATCGCTCGCCGCCCGTGGGATTCGATCCTGGGTTCGCTGCGTGTGAAACGGGCGAATTAGCACTAAGCAACAGCACTTTTTAAGGTGAAAGCCTTATTGTCTGATCATTCAGTCGACCTTCAAAATCCTTGAGCAAAAACTCGGCAGCGACACGAAAGGTACAAAAACCGGCGACACGAAAGGTGCCAGATCCCACGTTTTGCCACTGAACCACGAGATGGCGTTACTTGTGCCAGAATCGGCGGAGGCGCCATTGGCGACTCCAACGAAAACGAAGCCGCGTAGTGTGAACGCCGAGAGGCTCAGGAGAGGAGGTCGTTTTGACTCTTTCGTCTGCTATCACTGCTTGGTTCTCGTAGGCAGCATAGGAACAAACATAGTTCCCACTACCCACGCAGCACAAGACCTCGAGATGACGCGGAAATAAGGTCCTAGACGTTGGGCGACGTCGAAGTCCTTAACAAACTTTGTATCGACGGCATTGGTACGTCCACATGAGAGGTTCCGACAACGTCAAACACGCGACGTAGTGACAACGTCATAAGCTTCACCTCGACGTCTTCAACAGTAATCGACGTCTCTTCGACGTCTTGTATGAGAAGTTCTTTGAACGTCGAGCAGGAGACGTCACAGCAATGTTCTGAGCAATACCTTAACGTCTTCGACATTAATCGACGTCAGTTCTACGTTTTCTTTGGGAAGTTATTTGAACGTCGAGCACGAGACGTCCCTACAATGTCCTGAGAAACACCTTGACGTCATCGACATTATTCGACGCCAGTTCAACGTTTTTTCGGGAGGTTCTTCGAACTTTGAGCGCGAGACGTCCCAACAATGTCTGAGCAACACCTTGACGTGATTGTCAATAATAGACGTCAGTTCTACGTTTTCTCCGGGAAGTTCTCTGAACGTGGAGCACGAGACGTCCCAACAATGTCCTGAGCAACACCTTGACGTCATCGGCATTATTTGACGTCATTTCTACGTTTTCTCCGGGAAGTTTTTCGAACGTTGAGCGCGAGACGTCGCCACAATGTCTGAGCAATACCTTGACGTCATTGGCAATAATAGACGTCAGTTCTACGTTTTCTCCGGGAAGTTCTTTGAACGTGGAGCGCGAGACGTAACAACAATGTCTCAGCGAACATCTTGATCACCCTGAACAAGCGCCTTATAGAGCCCAAGGTGCTGTCATATCACTTTTAAAATTTCTCATCAATGTCAGCATTTTTGCTACTGTGCATGCAATCCACCTTTCAACCTGGCTGAGCTGCAGAAATCTCTTACAATAATATCATTCTCGTGATTGTTGTTTTAGCAGAAATGGCTTAAAAAGCTGAGTATTCACAACAGCAAAAAGCAGGATTTAGCTCGAAGTCAGCGGGGCTGTTTATAGCATTTTTAGCGTTTCTAACTTGACATCAGCGTCTTTGAAGCTGTAAGAGAATGATAATAATGTAAGAGATTTCTGCAGCTGAGCCAGGTTGAAGGGAGGACAGCATGCACAGTATCGAAAACGCTGTCATTGACGAGAAATCTTAAAAGTGATATGGCAGGTCCTGACTCCGAATTACACCAAAAACTGTGTATCCATGGAAGTGCCCGAAATTACCGATCACTAGGGAGCTGAAGGAACACCGTTCCCATAATTCCTGGAGTGCGGGCCGGGGCGCTTGGGGGATCAAGCAAATGGTCTATTCCGTCCGAATATACATGCTTTCGCGAACATACCTTCGAGCAACGAAGCCAGATGCGGTTGACTCCATTGTTCCACGGTGACCCAAATCGAGACCGTTATGAATTGACATCACGTTGTCTCGACGTATGCTCGGCGTTTTATGGTCGTTAAATGGGACCTTATTTCAACGTTGACATAACGTTATCACAGACGTACGCTCGACATTTGATGTCGTTAAACGGGACGTTATGATATCGTTAATATGACGTTCTCAATTGACGTCCCGTTCAGTTTAGACGTATACTCGACGTTTTATGGTCGATAAATGGGACGTTGTTTCAATGTTGAGATAACGTTATCAATTAACTTCCCGTCCAATTCGGACGTACACTCGACGTTCCAAGGTTGTTAAGTGGGACGTTATGTCGATGTAAAATCCACGCTTTTTTCCAGACATTAGCCTTTCCATATTACGTCGAAGGGACCTGACGTTCAGAGTTTCGACGTTCTTTCGACATGTGGTTTCTGACGTCATCGACTTTCGTTCGACGTTTTTCCAACGTATCTGTGCTGCCTGGGTAATTATTTGTATGCTTCCGCCGTGTCTTTCCTACGCACTGATTATACTCCGTTTCACCTGATGTTGTACCGCAGCGAAGGCTAGAAGCGCGAGCTCATAGCGTTGGCAGCTGCCCTTAATGCACGAGAGCTTGAGCCACAGAGATCTGCCCCTGAGCAAGGAGCTCGTGCTTGTAGCCTTTCCTGTGGTACATCATAAAGTGAAAAGAGTATAGAAGGTTTCTACCGTCGAAAAATCGCTTTTCTTTCATATGTAGCACCGATTTTACGCTACAGTGCAAGAAATTTATGGTGGTCCGCGTGCTGAGCGATGAAAACGACCTCCTTTCTTCCGTCATTTCGCCTGAGCAGCGCGCCCCCATAGTTCGCTGGAGTCGCGTATATTCCTCCAAAAAGACTTTTCGCTCTTGTCCCTCGGCTGGCGTCGAACCAGTGGCTTTTCTTTCGGTAGTCCGTCGCAACATCCGTAAATAATCTGTCTTTCTTTAGTGCATCGGCGCTTGGACTTTCGCCTTCAAGTCGTCTTAAGGATAACAAGTGAATTTTTTGTCTCTTTCTTGATTGAGCTACGACACAGCTTTGACTTGCTTCGACTAGGTTGCCTCAATATGTCCTGTTTAGGGAGATTTCATTCGTAGCGATTACACGAGCTCTCTGGAAGAGTACAAAGAAATAGCCGGTAACAAAATGCCGCCGTAGCGCTGTCAGTGCCAAAAGCTCGTGCGGCAATAAACACTTTCAAGCGCTAAAAAAAAAAAGCGTTCGGAACAAAATGGTAAGGTATTCATTTTGTTCCGAACGCTTTTGTTTCCTCGCCCCAGGGTTCATGAACGCGACGCCTATGCCCAACGGCTTCGTCGTGACGGGTTGCAGCAGTCGCTGCGACTGTATTAACATATAGGACTGCTCGTTTTTTCACACAGAAAATTTAATTACAAAAAGTAAAAAAAAAACGTGGAATCGAAGTGCAACGAGCGTAAAGACGTGGTCACACACAAGACACTCTGCAAACACTGTCTGAGGCATGATTCTTTTTAGACTTCGGATAGGTGGCGCAAGCTACCGCCCGTTACAAAGGGTAAAGCCATTAACATCCATCCATTCATCTTTTTTGTATGACTGTTTTGTCACATCGGTCATAGAAAAACTGTCCGCCGACATATTCGAGGCACACATATGTACTAGCAAACGGGCTTCGAACATGCTTTGAATCCGTGTCCGCAAATAATTCCGTCATATCATGTCTGCAACGAACCCCGCGCGTCTATTGTCTGACGTATTCGCAGCGTGACTGCGATTTAAGAGTTGACTACCTTCACACTGTCCAAGCATACAAACTAGCAATCGAGCAGGGAGAGTTCACCCCTGTGTCTTGCCCCTCGCAGCAAGTTCGACGGCTTCGAGAACTGCGTCACCAAGCACGTGCAGAGCAAATGCAACGCCGAATCGACCACGTTCGCCAAGGGCCTGCTGAACAAGTACGCCGGAGAACTCCTGGGCACGGTCTGCGGTGCCTTCAAAGGCAACGACAAGTGTGCCGCCATCAACTACGGCAGCGCCGTGGGCGACGCCAACCTCAAGTCCATCCTCGCGCCCCTCATCAAGGTCTCCGACGCCCTGGGCTAGACGCTCGACGAAGCGCCACTCTCACGATATCTGGTCAACAATGTATTCTAGTGTTATGTTACTGTGAACAAAAACGCGTCTGGCCGCGGTCACTCTTTAGTAAAACCGTCAGAAAGCCACGTGAGTGTCAGTGTGTACTTGGGGGCCTGTCTTCACCTGTCTTCACAGCAAAGAATGTCTTCACCCTAAGACAGACCTGTCGGTTAGTCTCAGGCTGAAGGCATTCTTTGTTGCACTGAGTGCAGCGCGTGACGCCCTGGCGCATGCAGTGCTAGACTTGTGCTGTAAAATGGCCACTAAGCACTAGCAGAAATTTCGCGTTCGAGCTGAGTCACACCAGTTTGCGCGCACTTCAAAAAGACACAAAAAGACTATAGCTTGCGCGCCCACTCCGTGACGTCACTGTTACTAGACCAGCGAGCAAAAAACCGACAGTTGGCTGGACGCTGGGCTTCGCTTTGTCGACGCGCATTGCGGAGTGGCATATAGCTTCGATTGGATATAATATACGAATGTCACTTACCCGTGCGTGACGACGACGTAATTAATCGACTTACAGTTTTTATAATGAGAAGTCCTTATGACAACCCATACAAAAATGGTCTATGGTCGTCTATGGAAAATTATATGGCAGGCTATCACCCGCTATGGCCCTCTATGGTCGGCCATAGAAATCCATAAAGACAGCTACAGCCAGCTATCGAAAAATCTATGGCCCTGTGTCTAAAGACTGGGAACCAATAAATTTTCTTTACCCGCTATAGAAAATTCTATGGCCAAACGTCTAAAGACTGGGAACCAATAAATTGTCTTTAGATGCCTATAGAAAATTATATGGCCCCATGTCTAAAGACAGCGAACCAATAAATGTTATTTACCCGCCTATAGAAAATTCTTTGGCTCCGAGTTTAAAGACTGGAAACCAATAAATTGTCTTTATGCGTCTATAGAAAAATTTATGGCCCCGAGTCTAAAGACTAAGAACCAATAAATTTTCTTTCCACGCCTATTGAAAATCACTACCGGCGCTTAATTTTAGTAAAAACACTCCACGTTAGAAAATTAAATCAATACTGAATTTCTGTAATGCCGGTGACAAACCATGACCCAAGATATGTTCTCTGCTGTTGCAACTAGTCGTGAAAAGCAGTAATATTGTTTGTTACAGCGCACGCGATGCCTAAAAACTGTTGCGGTGCCGCATTGTAAGTCAAATGCTGCGAGAAATCCGGAACTCTGCTATCACGAGCTTCCGTCTAGAAAGAAATTTCGGGATGCCTGGTTGAAGAACATTTCGCGTCAAGGCAGCGAGAAGGGCAGCCAGTGGCAACCAAGCTCCAGGAGCGTCATGTGCTCCCTTCATTTTAAAGGCCGACGTACACTTCGCGCTTTCCACTTTTGCCCGTCACCTCCTCTTCACGTTTTACCTTACCCCAACCTGGCTCCCCCTCGCAGCTTAGGAGAGAAGAGCGCTAAGTGGATTATCTTCCCTGCAGAAAGCCGAGGTTGAACGTATAGGCCTTTAAGGAGGAGGACTACAAAGTAGGGATGAAGCGGAAGTTGCTGGGACCGACATCGGTGCGACTCAATTCCCATCGTATTCGTTGTACATGCAACCAGAGGTTCAAAGAAGCGCAGAACGCTTGTACGTGTGCCACCTAACGCGTCCACGTCGCATGCGAGTGGTAGAAGCCAACAACGCAAAATGCAGTCCCCTGCAGAAAGAAGACCAGCTGTTGATGGGTGCGTGGCTATTGAACCTTGCCTGCAAAAAGAGTTTAAAGTGGAAGAATTTTAGACGTCATTCAATTTGACAGCTAGGCTTCATAGAGGATGCCAAGAAAAACGCGCACCGCCTTCAAATGCAAGCCAAACGGCTGAACGAGCGAATGAAAATATATGCGGCAAACCTGCGACGAATTTCAAGACAGATTGAAGCAAGGAAGGCTAATGTTTAGAACCCGCTCAAGTTTGCAGGTGACGTGTCCTGAATGCAAGCTGTAATTTTAGGGAAATGAATCTCGTGACGGAGAAAATCAGTTCATGTTTAGCCTTGACCAACGAGGACTCAGCTATCCACGACCTGAAGCAGTCTGGCCGTGCAAGCTCGTCTGCACCTTTGTCGAGAGGGCTCTACAGTCGGCAGAGATTCGTCGTTCTGGACGGATTGGCAAGGTCCTCTCGAGCGCTGTGCTTCCACACCTTATGGACTGCCCGCTGATGTGGTGTACTAACTGCAGAGACCCGTACCACAGCTAAGAGCTCTGCGAGCTCTTTGTCGGTAAGCTCCTCAGACCTCTTCTGGCTAACTCGGCTGGTGACCTAAACAGCTCTCTTGAGAATATATTGAGACTTTCGCGGAAACTCTTTCCCGAAAGGTATTCCGCTTGCGAACTTTATGACTCCCTTGATCTGTTCGTGAACAATGAAGTTTATATTGCTGAAGTTATGCACGAGGAATCCGTTTCTTATTGTCCCTCACAGATAAATAAAAGGCACAGCTCGATCGTGCTCGAGCATCGGTTAAAACCGGAAATCATACGGCCTAGCTATATCCAACTATAACTCATTACAGTGGTAATAGAAACGGGGACGGGAACAAGAAAACGACAATTCGCTTATACTGCCAGCTGAATGCGGCTCTAACGCGCAGCCTGCAGCTGAGAGAGCTCCTCGCAGAAAGAATTATGTGCTTCTATTCGACACAGATTTGTCACATCATTCATGCAATCTGGCACTCGTTTCAAATGAGACTTGCCGCTTCACGAAAAACAATCTAAATAGCCACACCTAGGGTGCCTACGTGTTTCCGCCGCTCCGGAAGCGGAGCGGAAACATGTAGGCACCCTAGCCACACCGGGCCGCACCGGGCGGACTGCGCCTCTCTCGCCGATAACGAGCGCCACGGCTGGCGCTGCGGGGTAAAGTAGAACTATCGCTCTCACCGGCGGCGCGAGACATACGGCAGGCCGCTCCCAAGGGGAGTCCCTTATCAAGCGGCCGTGGCAAGAGTGTGAACGGGCCTTAAGACAGACCTGTCGGTTAGTCTCAGGGTGAAGACATTCTTTGTTGCACTGAGTGCAGCGCGTGACGCGCTGGCGCATGCAGTGCTAGACTTGTGCTTTAAAATGACCACTAAGCACTAGCAGAGGTTTCGCGTTCAAGCTGAGTCACACCTGTTTGCGCGCACTTCAAAAGACACAAAAAGACTATTAGCGGCGAGATGTTTCGGTGGCGCCCTCGTTTGGTTACCTTTCGTGACGTCATTACCTTGTGAACAACAAGTTCGACGGTGTTTGTAATGGGCATGGTGGAAGCTCGAAATCATAGTGCTTTCAAAGCAACACTGCCAACACCGTCAAAATTGAAGTTCTTCCATTCCTCTTATTTCCGTCGATGAGACATTCTTTGCTGACGTCTTAGTCAGCATTCGGCCAATTGCGGTGGGCCGACCACAGCGACGCTTTCGATCGCTCACGTCGCCAATAGCTTGCGCGCCCACTCCGTGACGTCACTGTAACTAGACCAGCGAGCAAAAAACCGACAGTCGGCTGGACGCGGGGCTTCGCTTTGTCGACGCGCATTGCGGGGTGGCTTATAGCTTCGATTGGATATAATACACGAATGTCGTTTACCCGTGCGTGACGACGACCTAATTAATCGACTTACAGTTTTTATAATAAGAAGTCCTAACTCTGACCTCTTGGGTTTGTCTATTAGGTAACTACGACTGAAAACGCTCGATGTAAATATTCGCGACTCTGTCTACAATTATTTAACTTGATATTCTTCAAAAAACGAAAACGCTGCTCTGCGATCAAAAAATATATTTTATATTTGAAGCATCTTTTTTTTTTTTGGACGTCCATGCTTAACACACAAATAGAAAATACGTGAAATAGTATTTTTCAGTTGCATTTTTATAGGGCCAACCAACCTCAGGAGCCACATGAGCACGAAATGTGTATGTCCATCGGTCCGCAACCGCTAAATGACCTTGAAAGAAACAGCCACGGTGCCAGGGATCGAACCCCGGTCTCCGACGTGAATGCCGAGTGCGCTGCTGACTGAGCTAACGGACAAAGCGCGCAGGAACAGGAGGAGCAGAAGCAGGTGGAGTGAGAATGCCCGCTGAGCGGAGAGGGGGGGGGGGAAAGACAAGAAAGAAAGCATCAGAAGCAGCTAGTCTAAAAAGAACACGAGGAACGAACAGGAGGGGAAGGGGTAAAAAAGCGCGCTACCCCGCTCTTTGTGACCCAGAAAATTCAGCGCAAAGACTTTGTATCGCAAAGGCTTTGGTGCTGAAAGGAAACGCACACAGCACCACAAAGAGACAATATGGTGTGACGTAATTTGTTTCCATACAAAACCCTGCCTTAGGAACCACCTGAACTAAGGGCACGACCCCACCCAGGCATTGATAGACTAAGGTTCATCCTGCCATATGGTCGGTGACAGGTCAAGAACGAAGTGGAAGCTCCTCCCACTTTCCCATTTCATTCTTGACCTGCCACCAACTATAGGAACCGACTGAACTAAGAGCACGAAACATCCTATTTTGTTTGGGTATGGGCACCTAATGGAATTTTTTCCCAACCCAGAGTGAGGATGCATCAACTTCCTCTGCTGGTGCAAGCAAGTGCAATTCCGAGTTTCTATGCACTATCAAACTTAAAACATAACCGCGTGCGCAGCTCGTGCACGACTCATAGTGAGGATAACAGAAGCGCGAGCTCCTCGCCGCAAATAAAGCACTCAAATTTAAACGGGTTTGGCAGAATGACCAACCATAGAGCAACTTTTTTAGGCCTTGTACTTTCCAGGGTGTTCCCTAACAAATAAAATGAAAGCAACAGCTCGCTCTCTAACTCCCATCATAGGATGGACGGCTGCTTTTGTATTTGAGAAATGTACAAACATAAGTGAGTGCGCTACATAAAAAAACACTGACACACCCTTAGATTTTCCTTTTTTTTTTTCCTGGCGATTTAGTATGGCGTCAGAAGATTACCCGATCAATATTTTGCTACAGAGTCCCGTATATCTTTAATAACCCCCCCCCCCCCCCTCAAAACCGAAACCGAAACATGAACACGGGGTAGTGGCGCGACATGTCGACTTGAGATGAGACGGAAATATAGAGGAGCAGGGTGTTGCCGGAAATCACGTAACTACACCCGACCGCATTTTTGTTTCCCTCCAGTTCTCTGGCCGTACGAGATAGACGACAGTTTTAACATGGTAAAGTTCAAGGACATGAGGAGGAACTCCTCGTTCGCAGTAATGCAGCCAGTCGACTGTAGATCAATTTCCCTCCTGCAAAGGCACTCCCCATGGCCCGATGTCGGGCAGCAACACGCATTGGCCACATTCGCACCTAGTAAAGAAATCACACGCGTGCATAATGTTGTATGCTGCCGTGGCAGCTAAAGTCGACTGCCGTGCTCCAGTCCCGGGGAAGAACAACCTTCATCCCATCTTCTTCTTAAATCTAAAAATGTGGCAGTGGCCAAGCCACTGTCGCACGAACTTCGTGCTTGACGTTTGCGCCTTTTACAAGCTTTTACCAATTCGTGTTCATAAGACGAACGATACCTTCAGCCAGGAGAACACACGGAAAAAACAGGGTACATTTTTACACCCCTTGTCGCATATAATATACACCTCAAAACTTCAGTTGGACGTACAGCACACTAACGTTGAATCGACGGCACCAACTTTCACTAGCGACCTTATAGCCGAGTTGTACAACTTATTAAAATAACTAATGTACTTCTCACTTACTCCAAAAAATAAAAAAAGAATCGGGGTGTTTTTGGCCTTACTGCAAAACCTCAGTGTTTTTTTTTTGTTTTGCTTCTTAATCTAGGCTTCGATACGTACCTTAGTTGTGTAATGTGTTATTATATCGCACCATCATCAAGCCTCTCGTAAGGGTTGGGGCCCCCAGTTCGAAGTCAGTGCGCTGTACGTCGAAGTGAAGTTTTGGAGTGTCTTATATGTGACAAAAGGTGTAATGGCTACACACTTTTTTCCCCCTTTTATTTAGAGTAAAGGGGCGATGTTTCGGCGACGTCTTCTGTGAATCAGCTTGGTGGTCGGACGTGTCGTAGGGAATAAATACGAATTGTATTGATCGGTTAAAAATGTCTCTTTCAAAGCTAGACAGATTTTCCGATACTGCGAACGACAGTTCTGAAGTATAGAGGCCTCACGCCCGTCGCCCGCACGCCATCGCCAAGTCCGCTTCGTTCAGTCGGCCAGCCCGCAACGCCCACGCTCAGTGATTTCCCAACACACCCCCTAGGGGGGGGGGGGGGGGGAGGGGTGTACTCCTCGCTTGTTTGTCTGAAGCCACCCCCTTAATTCGCAACGACTACTCTATTCTAAATGCCCAACCTAACACCCCACCCTAAACATTTAGACACCCCCCCCCCCCCCCCCCCCTAATTTCCATTCCTGGGGACACCCCTGCCCACGCTGCTCTTGCAATACGACGCCATGTTGAGAATTACGCAGTGCATGAGCGCTTCCGATAATCTGCAACATCTTTTTTTTTTTTCAATCAACGTATTTGCAGTATGGACTACTTCCATAAATACGTCACCGCCCGCGTTGCATTCTGGGCACCTGTGGGCGAGGAGCGGAGCGCGTGTGGATTTTGCTGCCCACTGATTCCCACAATGCATAACGCGGCATTACGACACGATGAAACGCTTCGAGTTTTGGTATCAGTCTATTAATGGACGAAGAGCGTTTTGGTTCGGCACAATATTGAAGAAAGAATAAACATGTAAGACTAAGCTTCTTAAAAACCAAAAACAAATATGGGTTTCACATCTTTTTTTTTATATTGAGTGTGTGTTTTCGATGACCCACGACTTCGCTTGGTTGGTTGTGTCCGAAAGGCACGTGATCACGGACAAGAAAATGAGAGGCAGCAGGACCCTTTGTGCGAAGATGGGCTCCGATAGAACACCGAAAGGTTCCTAAAAACATGTACAAATCGTTTTTTTTTTGTGTGTGTGTCGTGAAATGATGTACGATTCCTTAGATATTTCTGGAATTTGTTGATTTAGTAGTGGCTTTCAACGATGCCCAGAAAGCTTCTATATTTCGTTTCAGCTGAAGTCCAGACGCAGCCAATGCTACGAGCTAGTGTAGATGACCAAGCGAAGTTTCACTCCGTCTTCTAACGGTTTCGCCTTCCCCTGCCTCTCGGCCAATGTACCTACCCAATTTTGTGACGTTTAAAAAAAACGAATCGGGGTGTTTTTGGCCTTACTGCAAAACCTCAGTGTTTTTTTGTTTTGCTTCTTAATCTAGGCTTCGATACGTACCTTAGTTGTGTAATGTGTTATTATATCGCACCATCATCAAGCCTCTCGTAAGGGTTGGGGCCCCCAGTTCGAAGTCAGTGCGCTGTACGTCGAAGTGAAGTTTTGGAGTGTCTTATATGTGACAAAAGGTGTAATGGCTACACACTTTTTTCCCCCTTTTATTTAGAGTAAAGGGGCGATGTTTCGGCGACGTCTTCTGTGAATCAGCTTGGTGGTCGGACGTGTCGTACGGAATAAATCCGAATTGTATTGATCGGTTAAAAATGTCTCTTTCAAAGCTAGACAGATTTTCCGATACTGCGAACGACAGTTCTGAAGTATAGAGGCCTCACGCCCGTCGCCCGCACGCCATCGCCAAGTCCGCTTCGTTCAGTCGGCCAGCCCGCAACGCCCACGCTCAGTGATTTCCCAACACACCCCCTAGGGGGGGGGGGGGGGGAGGGGTGTACTCCTCGCTTGTTTGTCTGAAGCCACCCCCTTAATTCGCAACGACTACTCTATTCTAAATGCCCAACCTAACACCCCACCCTAAACATTTAGACACCCCCCCCCCCCCCCCCCCTAATTTCCATTCCTGGGGACACCCCTGCCCACGCTGCTCTTGCAATACGACGCCATGTTGAGAATTACGCAGTGCATGAGCGCTTCCGATAATCTGCAACATCTTTTTTTTTTTTTTGCAATCAACGTATTTGCAGTATGGACTACTTCCATAAATACGTCACCGCCCGCGTTGCATTCTGGGCACCTGTGGGCGAGGAGCGGAGCGCGTGTGGATTTTGCTGCCCACTGATTCCCACAATGCATAACGCGGCATTACGACACGATGAAACGCTTCGAGTTTTGGTATCAGTCTATTAATGGACGAAGAGCGTTTTGGTTCGGCACAATATTGAAGAAAGAATAAACACCCTGCCTGTTTCTTTCCGTCTTTCGCGTCTATTACTTGAAGAAGGGCGTCCGCCCGAAACGTCGTGTATTAGCCCCGTGCGCGACCGAAAGCGTCGCTGTGGTCGGCCTTCCACGATTGGCCGAACGCTGACTATGACGTCGGAAAGGGGATTATCATCGACGGAAATAAGAGGAATGAAAGAACTTTACTTTTGACGGTGTTGGCAGTGTTCCTTCGAGAGCGCAATAATTTCAAGCTTCCACCATGCTAATAACAAACACCATCGAACTTGTTTTTTGCAAGGTAATGACGTCACAACGGGGAACCACAGGAGGGCGCCACCAAAACTTCTCGCCGCTAATACCTCCCTGTCCACGTATTTGTTCGAGAAGCACAACCATATTACTTGCGATTACGTGCTTTACCAACCAAGCACCGTCAAAAGCGCAAGTCACTGGGCCTTTCTTCTTTAGGATCGGTTTAGCGATGATAAAATATGTACAGAAACATGACGAACACCATGATGGTGCGCTTTTGTCGCTGTCTGGTTGGTCCCATCAGCTCGTGGTGTCGGCTCCGTCTGAACCAACGAAGTCTAATTGAAACCGTGCCGTTTAATTCAACGATTGAATAAGTTAATAATTCGAACATAATTATTGACCTAATTATTCCGGACTATACTAATTTTCCTAGATAGGCCCCAGGGCAGGCATCTAGAAGATATTAACTTTGCTTTTGTGTGATACGCAGTTTTCGCTCAAATTTGCCGGAGTTTCGTGACACACTCGAATATATGGTGTTATAAATCGCGGGGCTCGTTCAAATATCAGCCGGCCGAAAATGGGGCTTATATGTAACGACCTCAGTCAGGCCTTCAACGAAAGGAAAATTTTTGCGATGCATTTTGCTTTCCTGAAAAAAAAAATGATCAGCACCTAATTTTTTAACGGAGGACGCCAACACAGAGGACCAAGTTAAACCGAGAGTAGTGTGCCCAGATTTAAGAGTGGTTTAAACTGCTCCATCTCGGTCACGATGTTTGCAACGCAAGGTGAGAGGATTTGGCAAAAGCGTCGAGCGTGACGACTTTCGAGCTTTGCTGCGTCTCCTCGCTCGCAATCTCCCTCGGTATACGCGACAGCGAAGGCATGCGTAGGTGCCACGAATCTTCGCAGGACGGGTCCGTCATTAAATTGCAACGCTTTCCTTGGCTTGACTGTAATCTATAGGCGCTTTATACGAGAGTCGTGCATCTGGCACCATCTCCAACAAGGCGCAACAGGTAGACGACAACACTCGGTTGGAAGCGCACGACGCCGCCGCCGTCTGCTTGCGGCGGCTATCGGAAGATGGCACCACGAGCATAGGCCCTTGGGTAAGTCTGTGCTGGCATCCGCCGTCCAAATTGTCACGAGAAGAAAACAAAAAAATACCAAGACCCAAACTCTTAATTTTTGTATCCTAGTTTCTTGAAGTCACTAAGTGACATCGCGGTAAGATAGTTACCACACATAACAATTCAATGCAGTTTTATTCCTTCTCTCCATCCAGACAATGCGAGAGAAAGCGTTCGCGCATTGCGGGTCTTGAAACACTGGCAGCTTATCCCAAACTCCAGCTACATCCTGCCGAAATAGTATAGCTTACGGATATATATATATATATATATACAGGGTGTTTTTTTTTTTTTATTCTTGGAGATTTGTTTTATAAAAAGCCATGAAAGCTACACTTATGCGGTTTGTGCGAGTGAGTTATACGGCCAGGGGGACATTATGTGGGTGGCTGATCTTTGCGATAAGTCGGCTAATTAATTAAAACTCACTAATTAACTTTTTAATTAGTGAAAATAGACAAATGTTTCCAATTAGTAACTTGCTGAGCGTCGTCCTAAACCCCTAAATCAGTCATTTTCAGAAAGACATTCAGCGCGTGAGAAGCGTAGTAGTGCACTGAAGTTACCACTTGTGGAGCAGGTACAAGGCTAGCGATTTCGGTAAGGCGCCCGAGCAATTTTTCCATCTTTTATCTATTAGCCCCGAGAGCGAACACAAGCGTCGCTGTGGTCGGCCTTCCACGATTGGCCGAACGCTGAATATGACGTAAGAAAGGGGATTATCATCGACGGAAATAAGAGGAATGAAAGAACTTTAATTTTGACGGTGTTGGCAGTGTTCCTTTAAGAGCGCGATGATTTCAAGCTTCCACCATGCTATTTACAAACACCATCGAACTTGTTGTTTGCAAGGTAATGACGTAACAAGGGGGAACCATAAGAGGGCGCCACCACAACTTCTCGCCGCTAATACTCCGTTTCACCTTATATTGTACCGCAGACAAGGCTAGAAGCGCGAGCTCATAGCGTTGGGAGCTACTCTTAACGCACGAGAGCTTGTGCCGCCGAGATGTGCCCTGGAGCAAGGAGCTCGCGCTTGTAGCCTTTCCTGCGGTACATCATAAGGTGAAACAGAGTATAGCCCCAGCCTTGTACCTGCTCCACGAGTGGTAACATCAGCGCACTACTGCGCCTCTCACACGCTCGAAGTCTTTCTATACTTCGTCTCACCCTAGTATAGACTATTGTTAGCCGCGCGTTCTAAAAGCGCGAGCTAGTCGCTTTGAATGATGCCGCGGCGGCTGCACGAGCGCTCGTGCAGCAAGTGCTCTAGTCAAGGCAGTCAAGGCTGGCCGCTCGCGCTAGCACAGCCTTCGCGGTTAGTCCATGCTAGGATGAGACGAAGTATAAAAATTACTGAGGTGTGAAACCACGTATTTTTTCAACCTCTCTCTCTCATGCAATCTTGCCCATCGTTGTGTCCTGTTCGCCCTTTTTTCCTCGTCCTTGCTGCGCACAAGATTGTATAAAATGTCAAACCAACTAGCCCAAAAAACAATCTTCTCTCTCTCTCTCTCGCCTGACATTTTGTAGTGTGAAAATAAGGGCCATCGAGAGGGTCTAAAGCCGCGGCCACTAGTGCTAATACGTCGTACAAAAGGCAGTCAGCAGCTCTGAGGCGTGTTTCTTTCATGTACGACAGTCCAGTCACATTCATCGTACAAACACTGTCTGAAGACATGTTCAAAGTACACATACGTATCAATTAAACATGCTTCGAACATCTTTCAGATGTGTCCGCACATAATTCCGTCATCGCGTGTGTAGCGAACACTTTGTCTTTAGTACGGTGTATGAGTGGTGCGATTTCAAGCGAGATCAAAAGAGAAATCCAGTTCAACTGCCCTTGCAGGGTTTTGCTTTAATCAACCTTGCGAAACAATATTTTCACATTTCTTGCCGAAAATAGCTGGCCCGAGGAAGCGAGCGGACGTATAGAAATGGTCGTTTGAGTGCCGGTCTTTAACCGGTGAGGACGCTCACTGCCGAAGCGCAATCCAAACACACGGTTTCATTTCCGAGCTGCCTCACAATGCTGCCTGGGTCGCACTCCACCGTCTTGGGGATACCTGTGAAGGAGGAGCATCGTTTAATGGCAAATATGCACAAGGAACCCAGCATCCGCTTCCGTGGCAGGAAGATTCAAATTGACACGCATACAGGCCCCACAATACGTCAAGCGCCGCTTGACTCCGTATACAGAAAGAGTGGGGAAATAGGGAGTTTTCGTAGATCGTTTCCGCTGCCCCGCAACGCTCTCCGTAACCCGCTACGAAACCCTGAACTGTACAGCCAAGGCCATAACAGCGCAGGCGCAGTAGCGGCTTCTCCGTTGCGGGGGGCTTAGTGGAAGGGGAAACGTGGTTTACGAAAACTCTCTAATAAAGAGATAGCGTCCCGTGGACAAACCCAAATTGAAGCCAGGTCTCGAAAACAAGGCCTGCACATGGACGTCACCGTTAGAGGATCTGAAGCGCTAGGAAAGACGAGCTGAATCTCTAGGAAAGACGCCACCGCAAAACGGCCGACGATTACGGGTCTCGGCGTCGACGCGTGGTTGCGGCGCGCACATTGTGAGAAGCTGCTGGGACAGCCATCACAAGCGGATTATTTCTTGAGTGACGCTTAGGTACCATTGAGAAGGAGATGGATGGTCGAAATATACGCTGGTGGTATCAGAGAAATAAAGGCGCACTCACAGGTCGCGTTGTGTGTGCCGTAGCACGGACACTTGTCGCAGAAGACATCCATAAAAAGGTAGGCGCAAAGCTCATCTTCCTTGCATACCTGTAGAGAGCAGATACAAATCAATGAGCAAATAACACTTAAGCGCCATTAGACAAAACACAAAAAGCACAGCAGTAGCACATTAATTTATCACGAATGGCGAGAACCGCATGAAAGAGTTTGACGATTCATTAGGAGAAAAACGGAACAAATTTGAAATGCTTCTTAATCCTACGGATTGGACACGGACTGCGCAGCGCGTTTCCAGCTCCTCTCATAATTAGGGAATAGCGCGTTTGCGGCATCACGAGTACATATATAGAAGCAACAACCGTGATAATCAAATCAGGAGGATATAGTGTATTGAATCAAAGAGGGACAAATCAATGCTTCGATTCCCGCCTGGGCGCACAATCGTTTTTTTTTTTTTTTTTTAGACAATTGACCATGGTATTGGATTTCCGTTACAGCATTTCGTGACGCTTTATACGTTTTGAAGCCAGTCCCAAAAACAATTTTGCGGTATTATGGGAGTAAAGCTCGCGTTGCTTCCAATGATCTTCATCACAGCCTTTCCAAGTAGTGTATTCAGATCAAGTGTTAGGCTCCAGACATGCAGCATGGCATATACCGCAGGTGCAATGAGATCCGTCTCTGTATGCTTGTTGTCTTTCGATATATGATGCATGCCCGGGCTTCGAAGATCGACAATCGAGATCGCTTGAAATCCAAACTTACCACGTGTTCGCATCTTGTATCTTCATGCTCTATGATGATACCTGCAAAAACGTTAAGACAACATAAAAAACGTCGAAATATGTACTCTCCTTCAGCCGAGGTCACATCGATCATACAAAAGACAGTCTGCAGCTACTATCTGAGGCATGTTTTTCTTTCCCTTGTTTGAATGGTCGTGTCACATTGATCATACAAAAAAAAAACTGTCTTCTGCAGACATCTTCGAAGCATACATATGAAATTAAGCAAACATGCTTTGAAGTTCGAAGATGCTTGAGGTGTGTCCGCGGATAATTATGTCATAGTGTATGCAGTGAACGCCGTGTCCCTTGTATCATGCATGAGCAGCTGTGATTGCGGCTTTACGTATGGGTATGCGCAGCGCAAGTTCGTCTGCTACTTTTGCAGGGGTTATGGTGACGCCAGAACGCCGAGCCCTGATTGGCCCTGATGGAAGGTGGCAGCTAACTTTGAGGTCTACCCACTATCCTTCAATCCGAGCCAATCAGAGCTCGGCGTCTTTCTGACGTCACCACAAGCCCCGGCAAAAGAAGCAGACGAACTTGCGTTCCGCATAGCTTTAGCCAACTCTCCTTGTCTCAACAACCCTATACTATACCTGCTCGTTTGAGATGCTATAGTTTACGATTTCTTTAAGAATGCGAGATGTGATCTGGCAAAACCAAATTAGAGAATCCTAAAACACGCTGATCTGTTTCTCCTACAATTCTTCGGTTGGTTTTTGTGGCTCACGGGTGTCCGATATCACGCCGAAAGAAGTACTTGTCAGAGGAAATGTGGTTAGACGCAAGCATTTCGATGCATCTGATCCGGACATAAAAAGAAAACTGCTGGGTATGAAGTAGCCTCCATCAATAGCAATCGCATGGCGGGAATATTGAATCGTCTTGGGTCTCACTTTCGGGCCAACGATCCAGCTCTATATGCTGTATATCATTCTAGAGAAGCAAAGCGACAAAGTAACCCCTGTCAACTTGATAAAAAAAAAAAAAAAAAGAACACGCAGTTTACAAAAGTTTTTTTTTTTTTTTCATATATGAACGTTTCTTTGTTGACGACTTGCCAGCCGTCACAGTTGAAATACAGATACAAAACTGCCTGTCTTCTTGGTATGTTCCAAAGGAGCAAACCATTTATAAATTCTCTGTTACGGTATGTCGTCAAAACGTTGCATGACGTCACGACGTCACGCGACCGTCACGAAAGCACGTAGTTACGTGACCACATGACGTCACAGTGTAACACGAGATCGTTGTGTCACGTGACGTCATCGTGTCATCTGACGACCGCAACGCTGATGGCGTCACACTGAACCTTTTGAGCCGCTGATTATGTCACCTAAACGCTGCGTCGTCATCCTCCAGGCTACGTGCCACGGACACAAAAGCGCCAAGAGCTGGTGCTATAAGTGACTTATATTAAATACTTCATGGCCGCCTCGTGAGGGTCTTGTGAAGATCGAAAGCAAGGATAGTTCAGGCTTTTGATCCTCACCTCTATTGCCCTCTGTGGGTTCAGCACGAGAAGTCAGATGCCGCAAAGTTGGAAGTGGCAAGCTCTTTTGAAAAAAACAAATAACTGACCTAGACCGCATTTAAAGAATAATTTAAAAGAATCTGCTGCATCTGATGTTCTATTTTTATATTGTTTACGGCAGACACGTAGCCAGGGGGGGGGGGGGGGTTGGCCATGGGGCCCGCCCCCCCCCCCCCGAAATCTTCTATTTCGCTGGGACCTCCTCTCCCCCTCCCCCTCATACAGCATTTTCTCATGGGCGGGTCCCCCCCCCCCTCCCCTAAACAAAATCCTGGCTACGTGCCTGGTTCACGGCGCCTGTCTCTTATCGCGGCCGCGTGGCGTGTATCCGACCGCCTGGTCCCCCAACACGGCGAGGGGAAAAAAAAGGAGGGAAAGGAGGACACCCTAGCAACGGCGCTCACGCCGGACTGGCTGGCTCGTGGAGATACCCTTAAAAAATGATTTCAGACTTTCTGATGAAAATGTGTTGACTTCTTGTCGACTCTGGTTACTTCCTTTTGACTTTGACTTTCTGTTGACATTGTCAACAGAAAGTCAACACACCTCTTGAAGACTCCGTGGTGAAATTTTCTGTTGACTTCCTGTAGACATATTTATCAGAAAGGCTGCAGACTCTCTGCTGCCTGCATGTTGAAAAATATATGTTGACTTCTTGCAACCCATTTCAACAAAAAGTCTGCAGACTTTCTGGTGCTTCCATGTTAAGTCTTTTTGTTGACTTCCTGCAGCCATATTTATCAGAAAGGCTGCAGACATTCTGCTGCCTGCATGTTGAAAAATATATGTTGACTTCTTGCAACCCAGTTCAACATAAAGTCTGCAGACTTTCTGATGTTTCCATGTTAAGTCTTTTTGTTGACTTCCTGCAGCCATATTTATCAGAAAGGCTGCAGACTCTCTGCTGCCTGCATGTTGAGGCGTTCGCAAGGCATGCCCTGCTGTTCTGACTTTGTAAGTGACTGTAGTGACTTGAATGAATGAACCAATGCTTTCTTGTAAGAGATATCGTCCACGACCTTCAAAACACTGTTTTCCCTTTGATGGACTCCCGAGGAGAAGATCAAATACTTAAAACCTTAATAAGTGTTGAGGTGGTCACCGGCCAAATGAATTCCTTCAATATGTAGGCTATATAAGGCTCGGGAGCTGTCAATGGGACTGTGTTTCAGGTGTTCAGTGCTTCATGGTGTTTGTGTTTGTGTTCGTTTCTAATGCGTAGTTCTCGGATGTATGTAGTTGTAGTACCTTCAAATAACACAGCGACACCATTTACTAACAAAACTAAATAAAGAAAAGCGCGTTTTTTTTTTCTCTTTTTACGGAATTTTGCTGCAGCCAATTTGGAGGAGGCTCTGGCGACACAGAGACTACAAATGGTCTGGTGCCAATGAATCGCCTTGGAGTCACAAGGTTGTTTTATGCTAGAGGTTTAGCTTTTCAGAGGAGTGTCAACAAAAAGTTGACACCTAGGCGCCAAGAAGTCTACTGCCTTTCTAATGAACTTTGGGCCAAACGGCTCCTGAAAGTCAAGTCAAAAGCTAAATACAATCTGCAGAAAGTATGATGGAAAGCTGTTGACATTTAATACCTGTGTTGACTTTTTTCAGCAGACTTTCCACAAAAAAGAATTACACTTTTTTGTAAGGGTAGACGCTGCCGCCGTCGACATACACTCTAAGAAATGCCTGCGCGTCTACTTACCCGCAAAACACCCGAAGAGTCAATCTCTGCGATCTACGAGATCAGGTCAGCGAGTGATGAGGCGGAACATCTGTTGAGACGTAAAAATTAAGTCTGCGCTGTCGAATTACGAAATGCAAGACTGACGCTTTGCATTGTGTAATGCCACAGCGCAAACTTCATTTTTAAGTCTAACCGGATGTTCCGCCTCATCATTCGCTGAGCTGATTTCGTAGATCGCAGAGATTGGCTCTTTGAGTGTCTTGCGGGTAAGTAGACTCGCAGGCATTTCTTAGAGTGTAGGCAGCGCTTAAAACGAGTTTCCGAAGTGCTAGCATAGCTTAGTGGTAACGCGTCTGCCTCTTACGTGGCTGACCCCGATACGATCCACACACACACAGTGGGGGCTTACTTCTTATTTTAGAGCGCAGCTCTTAGGCGCCCGTTTCCGGCTTGAGCGGCGTCGCCGTCGGCGTCGGCGTAACCGCGCGGTGCATTATGGGAAATATCCCATAATGCACCGCGCGAGCCCCCCCCCCGGGGTCACGTGAACTAGGGGGAGGGGGGTATACCCCTCCTCCTCCTCCTCCTCCTCCTCCCCTCATTCTTCAATCTCCTCCGGGGGGGGGTCACGTGACCTCGGTTGGAGGGGGTCGTGATCTGTGACCTCGGGGGGGGAGGGGGAGGGGGGGTCACGTGACCTGGGGGAGGAGGGGGAGGGGGTCACGGGACCTGAGGGGTCACGTGACCCCCCTCCCTCGAAGTCACGTGACCCCCTCCCCCTACTCCCCCGAGGTCACGTGACCCCCCTCCCCCTCCCCCCCGAGGTCACGTGACCCCGGGGGGGTGACGTGACCTGAGGGGTCACGTGACCCCCCCTCCCCCCTCCCCCCCCCCCCCCGAGGTCACAGATCACGACCCCCTCCAACCGAGGTCACGTGACCCCCCCCCCCCCCCGGAGGATGATGATGATGATGATGATGAAATATGTTTATTTTCTTTCATAATTAAAGCTCAGGCAATTGCTCTACGGCATGGCCTAAGAAAAAATTCAAAAAGTTTTACTGAGGCCCGTTTTCTCCAGGTAGGAAATGACGGATCTGAGCAGTTGAAGTCTTCTTCCGGAATCCCCTGCTGGTTTTATCCATTCATTAGGGTTTTCGGGCTTATCTTCGGGATCTATTGTTGCATGTGCATCCTCCCTTTCTCTTCTGAAGTGTTTGCAGTCCCACAGGAGGTGTTCGATATTTGGTGGGATATTTTCTCTACAAAAGTTACACTCTGGTGGTTTTGGTATGAATTTCGGGTCTTGTCTCAACTTTGCTTGTGTCTCCCATTTCTTGAGGAGATGCGGGGTTATAGCACTTCCTGTCCTTACCCTTCTCAAGAGAACTGTTTGGTATCTTTTGAGTCCAGAAGGGATGGGATCCTGTTCTTCGGGATGCCTGTTTCGTAGTTGTTGCTGTAGTTGTTTCTTTGCCTTATTTATGGTAGCTATAGGATCGTATTCTTTACTCAAGCTTTTTAACACAGTAGAGTACGGGTGATCTCGTTGAGATTGGCCTGGTCTGTCGGAAAGGAGGGAACGACTATACTCTTTCGCGACTTTGTTGGCAATCTCATTTCCCTTTATCCCCGTGTGTCCCGGTATCCAACGCAGGAGTATCGTTGCATTCTTCTTCTTCAGTGTTGTTATTGCCGCCTTTAGGATTTTTCGTATTGTCGGGCTTACCGCATGGTGTACCTTACATGCTCTAATAACCTCTTGTGAATCGGTAAAATTGGTTATTCTTCTCTTTTCTATTGTATTGCTGCTTGCGTGTTCTACTGCAGCCAAGATTGCTTGCGCTTCGGCTTCTTTCGGGGTGTCTGCGACTGTTGGGTATGCCCATGTTCCTATGTTCAGGAGGTGAAAGGCTATCGTTGCGTTATTGTTGCTGACCGCCGCGTCCGTATAGTATATCGCTACCTCGGGGTCATTGCGGATGAGCTCAATTTCTTCGTTGTGTTTTTTGGCATATCTTCTCCTTCTTTCCTGGTGATCAGGGCCCATGTTCTTCGGAATGGGTGTGGCTGGAACTACCATTATCCGTTCCCACGGTGGTATCTGTTCCGGAAAGTCATCTAGTTTGCTCGTGTCTTGATTTAGCAGATTCATGATACCTCGCCCTTCTTTCGTATTGAGCATCTTAATTTTGTGCATTTCTTCCTGCGTCGCTCGTAATTCCTCAAAACTCGGGAAAGCGACGCATTTGTGTAGTTCTTCTATCTTAACGTTTCGCGGCAATCCTGCAATGCACCGTCTCGCATCGTTTAGTAAACTTTCCAGTTTCTCCATGTTCTTTTTATCGATCTTGTAAAATCTTAGCCCATACATAATTTTGGAGATGAGCACTGTTTGAGTCAGAGTTCGAGCCACTTTTTCTCCCGCCCCTCCGAGTCTGTTTGTGATTCTTCTGATTAACGATGTTCCTTGTTTCCACGTTTTGGTCATTCTTTGTATCCATTTAGTTGGGTCGTTCCTAACATTGGCTGTTATTCCCAGTATTTGGTGATCATCTGTCTTTTCGATAGCTTTCCCGTTAAATTTTAGTTCCACGTTGGCAGGTGCCTTATAGCCGAAAATCATGTATCGGGTCTTTTCTGGCGATGGATTAAGTCCAATCGATTTGAGATACTTATCGATCGTGTTTAATCCCTCTTGCAGGATTTCTTGCTGCCGTTTCGAGTGGCCTCTGTTTGTCCATATTGTTATGTCGTCCGCATATACCGTACAGTAGAGTCCTTCTATTTTGTCAAGCTCCCACAGCAATGGAGCCATTGCGAGGTTGAACAAAGTCGGTGATATTACCGATCCTTGGGGTACGCCGATGTTGTTGGACTTTACTGAGCTGAGGTGCTGACCTACTTTAACGGCATACGTTCTATGTTTCAAAAATGCTTTAACAAAATTAAGTGGCTTACCCAGTATTCCTTGGCATTTGAGGCTATCGAATATGGCTTGGTGTGGGAGCGAATCGTAGGCCTTTTTGATGTCTACGGCCACGAGGATTCGTACTTGATAGTGCTTTGTCGGATATTTTAGAACTCCTGATTGAATTAATAGAAGGCTGTCATGTGTCCCGAGATGTTTTCTAAAACCGGTTTGTGCCGGATGAAAGATTTCTTTCTCTTCTGTTATCCAGTCGATGCGGCCAAGAACCATTCTCTCCATTAGTTTACATAGCACCGATGTGAGTGATATGGGTCTTGTGTTTTGTGGTGACGTTGGATTCTTTCCTGGTTTGGGAATTGGTGTCACCCACGATAACTTCCAGTTATCTGGTATCCTTCCTTGGTTCCATATTTCGTTTATCCATCCGAGTAATTTCTGTTTGACTTCCGTAGGTAAATTCCGGATCATGCTTCCGCTGATTTGATCAGGTCCGGGTGTGCTTTTTGTTTTTCCTTTCTCTATCGCCGCCTCCAATTCCCAAGGTGTGAAATCTACATTACTCGGGTCGTTCACGTCGACATCTTCGATCTCATATATTTGTGGATCTGGTGTCTCTGCCGCTTGGGGGAAGAATATCGGCCCCGTTTCTTCGGCAATCTCTTCTATTGTAAGATCTTGACCGAGGGCCATGTTTGGTACTGTTTGTTTAGCTTTGGTCTTTCCAAACATGGCATTAAAAATTGCCCATAACTTTGCCAGCGATGTATGCTCGTCAAACGATTCGCATAGTGGAAACCAGTTGTCTTGACTTAGTTTCCGCGAGTATTCTTTGGCCTCAGTCGTTAACTCGTTGACTAATTTGAGCGTATTGGGATTTTTAGTTAGTCTGTACTCATCAAGCGTTTTGGATCGTTGGTGCCACAAAGACAGTAGTCTGGTGTCTGGGATTGGTGCGTCGAAGTCGACTTGTCGCTTCTCGGTGGCCTCCTCTGTGGCCCTTAGCATGAGTTTGGTGAACTCTTCAATGGATTCGTCCTGTAAATCCTCAGTCATTTTTATTCTGAATCTATCCCATATGACCGTCCTTGTTGTTCTTTTCCTCTTGTGCTTTGCGACGTTTTGGACCTGAATTTCTATGGGGTGATGGTCACTTCCCCATGTGTCTTTGATCAGTTCCCAGTTCGCTTTGACTTTCTGGGTAGTAAAAGTCAGGTCTGGTGTGGTGTCTTCGTGTTTCTGAATTGTGGTATATCTGGTGTTTACTGATAAGTCATTGATTAAAAGTAGATTTGCCCTTTCGTATGCCTCTGCCAGTTTCTGTCCCCTGACGGAGGTTGTTCTGTAGTTCCATTCCGTGTTTGGAGCGTTAAAGTCTCCACCGATTACCATCTCGTCGTTGGGAAAGGACCGCCTAATTTCTAGCATCCACGAATAGTCATCGTTCTCGTGTTCAAGGGTGCCTGGTCTGCAGTACGTGGACACAAGACAAATTCTTTTGTCGCTTATCTCCGTTCGGACCGCTACGACTTCTTGAGAGGCATTGCACCATTTGCTGGTGTCTATTTGTGTGAAAGGGAGCTCTTTGTCGAGGTATATCCCGGCTCTTGCTTGTACTACTGTTTTGCCCTTTTGTTTGTGGTGTATAGACGGTGTGAAAAATTTGTTGTATCCCCTTAAAGAGATGGTGTCACATTTCGTTTCTTGTATTAGTAGGGCATCTCGTGGGTTCTCCGCTAATCGTAAGTTGAGTTCTTCGCGCTTCCGTTTCAGCCCTCTACAATTCCACTGTAGAATTGTTAAAGGGCCACTCTTCGTTTTCTTCTTATTTGGAGAGACCATGTTGGGTCAGGATATATTCGTACGTTTCCATCCTCTTGTTAATGGCCTCCGTATGAGCTTGCATTTGGGCTTGAATTTGGGTTTGCAGCGTTTGCATAAACTTCATTATTTTTTCTTCCGTCGTAGGGGTGTGTGATGTCGCGGTGTAATCGTCTGTGCTTGATTCGTTGTTCGTATTTGCCGATGTGCTGGGTGTCGACCTCAGTTGCTGCTGCTGAAGTTTGTATTGCGTTTGTGTTGGTGGTGGTGTTGAAAATAACGTGGAAGACGAGCATCTGTCGATCCTGTCGATCTCCTCCTGCACCATGGCAATTTCTTTGCGTCTTTCCATCGCTGCTCTGGATAGATTGTTCTCTTCTTCTTTGAGTTTCTTCCTGAGTTTCTCGTATTCCTTTCTCTTGTTGATTAGCTGTAGCGTCGATTCCCTATGATCCTTCATTATTTGTGCGAAGGTAGGCTGTGCGTTCGTCGCGGTCTTCTGCGGTGCCTTGGGCTTGGGTGCTGGTGAGGTGCTCTTGTCTCGTGACAGCTTAGGATAGTTGTTGCTTTGTGATCGCGTCCGAAGCAGTTCAAAGCTGTTGATTCCTTCAAATTTGCTTCTCAGACGTCCACTTTGTTGGTTGTTGAGAAGGGGTGCCTTGGCTCTTTGTTGGAGTTTGAGGTCGGCCTGTGTCTTTGCTGGGCACAGCTGGTGTAGCGCGACGTGATCGTTGCCTTTGCAGTTGTAGCAAAATAGTTTCTGGCACTTGTGACCTTCTTGACATAAATCCCCACAGTCCTTGCAGCGGGACTCATTTGTGCATATGCCGGCCTTGTGGCCTAGGCTGTGACAGTTGAAACACACGATCGCAGTAGGCCGGTAGGCGTAGACGCTGATGAGTTTTCCATAGTATCTTATTTTTTTGGGAATTCCATCTCCCTTAAACGTCAACAAATATGTTCCTTTTTTTCCGAGCGGTCTCGCCTGGAGTATCTCGTGGTAGTCTGTGTCTGAGTTCTCGAGAAATTCCTCGACGCTTTCTAAGGGGTCGATGCCATGTACAACACCACGTGGAAGCGAGCCAGTCGTTGCTTGGTACGTGTTTACCTCCACCATGCCATCTGTTGTCTCGATTTCCCTGATTCGGAGGATGTTCTCCAAGTGCTTGCGTTCGTATACCGTTACTGTAATTGAATTGGTTTTTGCGTTCGTCGTGAAAATCAGCCTATCTACGAGTACCCCACTTCCTGCGGCTCTCAATAATTGTTGGTAGATTATTTTCGGACGAATCTTCGTGATGTCCTTTGATCCTTTCGGTTTGATTGATATGATGAATTTCTCTAGGCCGAATCGTTGTAGGTGCGTCCCTCTGGGTGGTTTGGGATTCCTTCCTCGTTGTACTTTGTTCCAGGGATCTTCATTGCGAGTCGAGTCGTCAATATTTTCGCTTACTCGGTTTTCCGCGTCTTCATCCATGTCATCAAGGCTGTCCTCAGACTCGGCGGGTCGGCATCGTTTCGGCGGCCGTGAGGTATGTTTTACTCGTGGAATTTCTTGAGTGTTATCTTGTGAAAAGAATTTTTCATGGTTGATGGCCGGTTCATCTGGCGCTGACGACATGTGACCTCGCCTTCTCAAGACCGCCAGACCGTCCCTCTCAACCAGAGTCGTACATTAATGACCTGAGGACACGTCTTGAACAGACCCACGACTTCGTCAGAAGCCGCTTGTCTATCGGCTTCTGACGAAGCCGATAGACAAGCGCCTCCCCCTCATTCTTCAATCTCCCCCGGAGGAGATTGAAGAATGAGGGGGGGAGGAGGAGGAGGAGGAGGGGTATACCCTCCCCTAATTACCCTTCCCTCCTCCTCCTCAAGAGCTGCGCTCCAATTCGGCGTTACAGGGAGTTGTAAACGGCTTTCACTTTTTTTTTTCTCGAACATTTTATTTTGTCGAGGCATTTGCCGATATTTACGACATTTCTTTTTTTAAGATTAACACTGAAAAAAACGAACGTTGTCGACGAAACTTCGCTTAACTAAATGGTATGGGATTCCCTTTACGGAGGTGCATGGGTGACAGCGGGGCTTGGGTTGTCGGCGGACACCGCGAAGCGGCGTGTACGAAAGGGCCGAGTGGGTTAATAGTTCTGTAATGAGCAGCCGCAGACTGTCGCTGCGAAGCGGCGTCAATGCATGTGGAGGGCTGGGTTAACACGCTCTCAGTAATACACGCGCCGTCCGAATCCGAAATCCAAGTTCCCACGTGTTGCTGAGCAGCCAATCCGGCGTGAGTGACGTTGCTAGGGTGTCAATCGTTGCAAGGGTGTCCTCCTCTTCATCATTTTTTTTTTCTCTCGCCCCTTGGGGGTCCAGGTGATCGGATATACCTGGCCGCGTGAGCTAGCTAACCGCCCCTTCACGGGGGCATAGCTCTCGTTTGGTGCCTATTTAAGCGGCTGCGATGAGAAGAAATGCTGCTCTTGGTCCGGCTTCCGGAGAATAAACGCTGCCAGAGTTATGCCAGCGTCTCTGAGTCGTCGACCCCCCCGCTAACATCGGAAATTTATAGGTTCTTATGCTCTACGTTTGGAGTAAAAAAAAAAAAAAAAACAACGACTTTCAATTATGCTTTCGGCCGAGACGTCTAGAGAGTGCACAAAAAGTCAGGTTTAAAAATTGTCTTCACTTACATTCGTAAGGATATAGGGGGCAGTTCATGTGCCGGGCGACGTAACCCTCAATGCACTGGAGAGGGAGAGAAAGAAAATAAACACATAAAGGTATATGCCTATTTGGGACCTTTTGGTAACTTTTAATGCACGCATAGTATATGGTTACTAAAAAAATGTTTTGCGTTGCCTGCATATCCGTCACATCGTTAGAGACAAGAAAGCTCGCCGTTTGACGTGGCCGATGTCAAGGGCGGATGCAGGACCTCTTCAGTTTTCGCTTATGTACGACAATCGCGTGGACCGATAGGGATCCACGTAAAATGACCCTTCTTCAAGCACCGGCTAACAGAGTGCCTCAATCGGTCTGTTGCCTTTCGGAAGGCGTTCCGTACTGCTGGTGAACATCTTCCGCTATTTTGGTTATTGGTTTCAGTTTTGATAAGTCTCAGAGGCGTGGCGGGCGTCCTCTACGTTGGCGGAACACAGGAAGAACAATTGGGGGACGTGGTGCTCACGGGGTCAGATGACGCGGACACCGTAGTCGCGTGGACCACCGTGGCCACGTGACGCGTCAAGTGACGCTGATAATGTGACTTTCATTCGCTTTTTCGTGTCGGTTATTTTTTCGTGTCGCCGTCTTACGCCTGTTTTTTTTTCTTCATAGCTATAAACGATTGCAAACTGGTCGTCTGGCCGCCACCATGTTCCTGTTCATGCAAGGAAGCACGTAAAAGTCACCTTCAAGCGCATGCCGCACGTGCTTGCACTCATGGGGCACCGGTCCGTACGCCGTGCTTTCACAGGCGGACATAGCTGTGTGCGCAACAGATGAGCGCGTGCAGACAGCAAGCTTCCATAGTTATTTTGCAACGTGCACGTTACAAAAGAACTGTGGAAGCTCGCCATCAGCACGTGCTGAGCATTCGCGCACGCAGCTATGGCCGCCATTGAATACTACCTCACTGGTGGCCATAGTTGAGTACGCTGTTGCTGATCGTGTGCTGAGAGGAGCTTCCACGGTTCTTCTGCAACGTGCATTCAGCACCATCAAGATTGCCGCTCATAGCAGCCTATAAATATGAGCTTGATCCGAGCGTGCGCGGTGAACAGTGCCCACCAATATGGCGTCCAGTGAATATCGCATATAGTTTGATGCAGGTTAAGAAAAGTATGACAAGCCTCACCCACAAAGCCCTCCACTCTTTTCACTTTAGCCGAACGAACGATGCAGAGGAGCAAACCACCAATCTTGACAAGCTGAGAGCTTTGCAGGAGGCGCCTGTCCCGCTCTTCTTATCCCGCGACGGACTATGAATACATGTTTTACGTTATAAAGTCTAGTTGCCATGGAGAAATTATATAATATTTTTTTCAAAGCGAGCCCTAGGTGTCCCCTTACGGGAAAAGGCGGCGTCAGCGTTGTGCCCGAAGGATGACCATAAAAACACGTCATCAAGCACGCGCCACTGAAGGACAAAGCGGACGCGCCTCAGAAATAAAACCGAAAGAAAAGCACAGCAACGCAGATGCTTCGTCACGGAAGCCGTGGAGCCGCCGGGGCACCGCGCCTGCGCAGTGGGGGAGCGTGCTGTTACCGCCGGGGAAAAACATTTCATCCGCGAGACTATTATGCTTCCGTATTCTTACACGTAAGCAGTCTTAAGTGTCTTTTTCATATTTAACTTTTGATATTAATATATTGAACGAAATGAAGAAAAATTGACGAAGTGAAACTTAAGGCTCCACGGTTTATACTTATTATGCAGGTTTGAACTCACCGAGCAGTCAGTGTCTGTGACATTGATACCTGAAACAACACAATACGCGTTAAGAACAGTCGCGTCCCGCGAAGATGAAACGAAATAGTAACGTAGGAGGTAAGCTCACAGTATGACTCAGTTTCGCAGTTAGACGACGGGGAGTAGTTGTAGTGCGACACGCAAAGCTGTCCCTCAGAACAGTCGGCAGTCTAAGAGAGTGAAGGGCGAGAAAAAAGCAACACGAATCACGATAAACTCAATTATTAATGTAAGGAGAAGGAGCGCGTTCCTCTTAAAATAAATGCACGTTTCAAATAAGATAGCTTTATAACGGATAACGTACAGTGGCACAGATGGTAGCACTGACGTTTGCGTTCCCGTCGCTGGCTAGGCAGCCAACTGTAAGGTAGCCTGTAAAAAGAAGAAAAGAAGTGGTCTGTAAATGTGCTACTATAATAGTCACTTCCAACTTCAGAATTCCAGGGTGCGGCGAGTCCCGTGCATCTCATTATCACTTTGTAGCCAATCAGATCGCAGCATTAGCCAATCAGAATACCGAAGAACGAATCACGAAGCAAGAAAGGGGAACATATATATGTCGTGCGCTGCTTTTTTTTTTTTTTCCTAAAGCTTTTTGTAGCTATGATGACTATACGTAAGTTAGCCATAACTCACGCACAATATGTAAAGAGAAAAAAAAAATATGTATTAAGCTCGAGGGTCAAGTATGTACAGATTATCGTGAATATTTCTAGGCTTTACAAATTTGTCTAAAAAAAAAAAACGTCGTGAAAAAAGCTACTTTAATGCGTTCTGTGCAGGTTAGTTATACGGCCAGGGAAACACAATAGACGGGGCTAACCTTCTTGAGAAGTCGACTACTTAACTCTAAGTTGTTCATTAACTTTATAAGCAGCGAAAATAAACGTACCGTTTTAATTAGAGACTTGCCGAGCGTCGTCGAAAACCACTAAATCAATTATTTTTAGAAATAAAAAAAAAAAAAAAAACCTTGGGCGCGCGGGAAACGCGGTAATGCCCTGAAGTCACTATCCTCGTAAAACAGGAACAAGGCTGGCGGTGAAAAAAACAAAAACCAAAAAAAAACACGAACGATGAGAGAAAGGAAAACCCGCGGGAGCGTTATCGCACTGGTAGCCTGCTACACGAGTGGTAACTTTAGCGCATCACCCTACTTTCCACTATGCTTCAAGACTTCTTAAAATACACTGATTTAGTGGCTTTCTGTTGCGCTCGACAAATTTCCAATTGAAACCATATGTTTGTTTTCACTAAAGACAAGGTTATTTAAAATAGTTTAGTTACATTAGCCGTATCATCGTTACGATTATACTTCTATATTTTGTCCCCCTGGATGTATAACTCACTTGCACCAACCGCATTGCTTTAACGTATTTTTGAAACCAAATTGCAGAGCCTAAAAAAGACACTGTATATATTCATGTTCTGGGCAACAGTTAGGAAAAAGCATGACACTTTCGGAACCTGTCCCGAGGTCGAACCTAATTTTCAGATTGAATTGAAACAAGGTCGTATAAAGATTAAATTGGTAGTTGAAAAATATTTGTTTTTCGTTGAATCATTTTAAATATAGGGTGGTTCAAGTCACCAGGCTCGATCTAAAATGGACCGTAAAATCGACGCCTGCACGTAGCCATCTAAACTTTTCGTCAAAGGTGTCTTTCACAGGTCGGTTTTTTCTTGTAAAATTACAAAGCGTAGTTCTCTTTTAGTAAAAAATAGGGCCAAGAAACTTGCCAGTGTCTACTGGCGGGTGGCGACCCAGACGACCAAGTCCAGTAGTGGGGTGTATTTGGCGTTCGTATTGATAGATGGCGTCGGGAGCAGCGTCTGAAGGTGCAGCCGACCAGCGAAAGAAAGCAGACGACACGCAGACGAAATCCGTTGGCAGCAAAAGCGCCGCCGTTATGCAGACGCGTTTTTTATTATTTAAAGTTTTGTTTTTATTGTTCACATCTATTTTTTAACCGAAGGTACATTTCAAAAAGATCGTATTCATTTTAATAAACCATGGAGGTCGCGAGCCGTCGCGATAAGGAGGTAACGCCATCTATCAATACGAACGCCAAACACACCCCGCTACTGAACCCTGTCGTCTGCGTTGCTGCCCGCCGTAGACCCTGGCAAGTTTCTTGGCCTTATTTTTTATAGAAAGAGAGCTACGCTTTGTAATTTTACAAGAAAAAGCCGACCATGTGAATTACACCTTTGACGAAAAGTTTAGATGGCTACGTGCAGGCGTCGATTTTTACGGTCCATTTTAGATCGAGCCTGGTGGCTTGAGCCACCCTATATATACTTCACTGGAAGCATTTCTGAAGTTTAAATACTGTTATCAACTAAACTAATATTATGGTGTTCTACCACACAACGCTTGACAAGCTACTACAAAATGGTAAACAGGCTAACAAGCACATTTGAATTTACATAAAACCTAAAAAAAAAAATTCCGGGCACTGCAACATTTTTTAGAAGCCTATAATAAAGTAATCTAAAAACGCAATGAAGATTTTTACACATTACGTTGAAATTCTCAGTTGGAATAACAAAAAAGTAAAACCACAATGTAAAATGTTGAACTCCAAAATACAATCAATGCGATCTCTAAAAAATAAAAAATAACAGGTGAGTACTCTTTTTTTTTTTTTTGCAGACAATCGCCGCCGTCCAATCTTCTATACGGTTAAACGCAGAAATCTGTAGTATGAAGATTTAAGCAGCGGGAAGTCTGCCTCAAGGGTGTCTACGCGTATCCAATGTTCAGAATGGAAGCTTGGGCGTGTTGGTAAGGCATGATTATTTAAAACGTACAGCGAAACAGACGGGACGGAAAAAGGAAGACAAACAACCGCTGAACTTACTTGTAAGTTCAGCGGTTGTTTGTCTCCTTTCTTCCGTCCCGTCTGTTTCGCTGTGCGTTTTAAAAATGAAAAAAAAATGATTAGTCAGTTTAGTCCGACTCTTAAGCTGGAGTCTTCAACGTGCATCATACAGTAGTAATTAGGCTGGTTCATTGTATTAAGCGTAAATTCGCAGTACATCGGCATAAAATTACTGACGGGAATAGTACGTTTAGAGAAAACTGTGGAAACAACCTGGTGGATAACTGTACTCACCAGCAATCGCTAAAGACGTAATGGCTAGAGATCGGAGCATGATGGGCGGCGTAAATCGTCAGCAATTCAAGAACAGCACTGGTCGGTTTCAGGAGCGAACCACCGAAAATATTTGTGTCCGCAGTGTGTGCGTCAGCTTCCGAGAAGAGCAGTCATCAGGCAAGCAAACAGCTGCAACGGCACGTGTACACTGACGGTCGCATTTTGATATTTTTTGGGTCAACAACAGTGCAGGAAATGTGTGCTGCCTCGTGTCGATCGTTGTTTCCGGTAGTAAAATTAATATGAAGTTTCCAGTTCATACTGAAAAAAAAAAAAAAATATAGAAACAAAGTATGAAAGATCGGATGTCTGTTACGTCATGTCCTGTATGGTTCTACCTGGCAGTAGGGCACACGTTTTTGAGAACGTTTGTCGGAGCCACACCGAGCAGGCTATAGACCTTTTTAGCATAACCTCAAACCAGCCAGTAACTGACGTACCCTCGACCTGGTGAATTTTCGGATTGCCCGCTGACACAGGGTATGCAACCGCCAAGGGTATGGGCGAAAAGGTTTAAAAACGGACGTCGTGCATGAGTTAGTTCCGAGTGCTCCTTTTTACCGTGCTGCAATTTTCGAAAATCTACGGTTGTCTCGCTACCACTGCGTGGTCGTCGGATGGATAAATAATTTTAAAACGCATAAGAACAGTAGCAGAAAGTGTGCCATGAGCACAAGAAGCTGCAGCGCGAGTGTGGCTGCAATGTTATCGAGCTTCGCATTTTCCCCAAGAATCCTTATTTATGAAGTCAGTCGATTGCGAGCTTGAATCGCGAGAGATTCGTATCAGACTCAACGTCACGTTTAAGCTCACGACCACTTCGTCTACGACAAGAGGACCGATTTTAATTCCCGGTGCAAGTGGTCCAATTAGGTTATCACAGCAAGCCCCATGGTATGTGAAAGGTATGAAAACGTCTACATGCCACCACTCAAGATGGAGCTATCAAATGCCGAGAGCTTACCTGCATAGACTACATTAAACTGCTCATATATACTTCGCTGTGGAAACTCAATCAAAACACCCTCGTTCTCTCGAGGAGGCAAGGTGATGGTCTGTGAGTAGCCAGCTGGATTCAACCGGACAAGCTCCAACCAAGTTTTTGCAGCCCACCATAGCCAAGTCTAGCCAAGTTCCCCCCATACCCACACCGTTGCCTACCCAGATAGCTGTGCTGCCGGAACTAGCCGGTATTTCTTTTTTTAAGTCGCTAGACGGCGTCGTCGGCGCCGCAATTCTCAAGATGGTGGCGCCGTTAAAGAAAAGGTCTATAGACGTTTGCAAACAGCCGCGCTTGAACAGCTAGTCTGGTCACCGTGGATGGAAAAACGCTTCTTTGTGGTGCCAGTCTGGAAACCGTGGGTACACCTAGGCAATGCTCGACTATCAGACGATCTACCCGCACCAGTAGCAAGATGGCGGCGCCCAGAGGCCGTACTTGCAAACGTCTATAGAGACCAACTCAACTCCCTCACGTCACGTCACTGCGGTGGCGCTGCTCTTGGCACTGCGCATGCGCAGATGCTTCGCCTCACGCCGCGAATCTGGTTTCTGCGCAGGCGCACTCTCCACGCTCGGCGTGGGCAAAGGCGGGCTCGTCTTGTAAACAGCGTCAACCGTCACTGCGATCTGATGGAGCCAACCGAACGGCGTCAAAATTGTATCGTCACGGCGCACGTCGTCTTTGTGCGTATGATATACAAAAGCCTCCTCACACACCCTCCTCGGTCTGCGTGAGACGTAATCGCACGTCGGCGATTGGGACCTAGCCGGACGAGCCGAGCGTCCCTCGATGCGTTCATTGACCACTAGCTCTGTCCGAACGCTGACAAAGCACTCGGCTCCAATCACGTGCCCACCCTCGGGGTCGTAATTGGGATGGCCTCAACATTCGAATGTTCGTGCTTCTCTTTCTACGTGGTGCCGGTGTTCCGCTAAGCGAAGCTATGTACAGGGTGCCACAAAAGAAAATTTACAGTTATAAGTTATAACGGAATTTCTGAAAATTTCAATGGGAAAATGGCGGCCGACAGAGTTTTCGAACACACGGGGCTCCATGGCACCAAAAACCGAAAACGGGCAAAAATGGGCTCCATTTTCCCATTGAAATTTTCAGAAAATCACTTATAACTTTTGATTAAGTTATCGGATCGGGCTGAAACTTTGGCATCTGGTTGTGACCTCTCGCTCTACTTTTGGGCGGAGAATGAGCGTTCGGCGATGCCTAGTTTATTTCTGCGGTAGAAAAGACCGTGTAAATTTTCTTTTGCGACACCCTGTACTAACGAAATTAAATACAATAAATAAAAAAAACGAATTGTTGGAATGTATTTTCCAACATTTGGGTGGAGATAGCGAGCCAATAGAATGATGATAATGCAATTAGTGCAAAGGTGCAAGCAAGCTGGGCAAGAATGACGATAATAATCCCTGAAGAAAGGGAACAAGAAGGACAAAGGGCCAGGCGGATTTTTTCGGTCGCGAACCAGTCACCTAGCTGTGTTTGGAGATTTGTGGTTGTCCTTTCCCTTTTTTTTTCTTCTCCGGGGATTATTATCGTCACCCATGTACTGATTGAAAATAACGTAATAAGGCAGGCGAGCTGGTTAAAGTTAGACATTTCTAAAACCCAAGACGGTGGCTACGAAGAGGGGACAACCACAAGACGTCTCAACACAGCTACTAAAATTTCCTTCAGGATTACCCATGTAATCCCGGATGTTCATACAGTCCAGAATATATATACGTCTCCGTTTCCGCTTGTCAAATTTTACAAAAAGAAAACAAGGAAAACCCGACATTGCTTTCCTCCTCGTCCCACAAGCGGAACGAAGGATCGCATTTGTCATGACAGCTGGAGCACCACATTCTAAATACCAAGGGCCTTACTGCTGAATTTTTGACGTCATCTATCGAAGGCAAGTGCGGGGTACGCAACGAACCCGAGCGCTGCATCAGAGTTCGGCTTGGGCCCGCGTCCCCACTCATTGAACACGACTCAAAGTCGAACACTGACGTAGCACTCGTGTCTGTGCTGGCGTTGGCCTCCAATAGATGACGTAAAAAGAACACTGTGCTCAGGCCTTGTTACGTAGGAGGTGCTGGTTTGCTTGAAAACGACGAACCGGTTCGGTGCCCGGTCTTCTCACCCGTAGCAATAATTAGCTGTCAGATGCTCGTTTCCTGACTCGCATGCCAGTGTTTATCACAGTCGTGCTCCGGGCTTGTCAGTGGTTATGGCTGATACTGTGCACGAGCATTGTTAGACGTCTTTCATCTTTCGTGAATGTCTGCCGATGGATGTTAATTAGCGCAGTCCGACCGACACATGCAGTGCTATACCACCCCATTTGCGAGCTGGGTTCAGCTGGCGTGATTGAGCACTGCAGATTCATCGCCGTAAAAAAAAAAGACAGAAATGTCTGCGACGAAGAAAAACAAATAGTCCGCTTTTTCTTCTCAAATTTCAGACCGAATATTACCGCGCGCGCAGCTGGCCAAGTAGGCAGCGCGCGCGTGGCCTAACGGTTATCGTACCTGCCTCCCACGCGAAAAGCCAGGGTTCGATTCCTGGGAGCGACGTGTCTTTTGTTTATCCCTGCATTTTAGTGTTCTGGCAAAAATCGAGAATCCTGGTGCTTGTTCGAGGTTCGAATGTTCTACGCGTCGAACTTTCCTGCGCCGATTATTCCAGAAGCTCACGCGTGTACATAAGGGGCTTCGCGTAGCAAGCCACAGTCAGTTTCGCCCCAACGCTCGACTCTGCTGTCACGCCGACTTCGACGCCCGCGACGCTCTGTTCTCTTCTGTTGTTATCGTTTTTCCTTTTATTTCTGGGCACAAGTTCGCCCCATTAAACGTTTAGTTTCTTCAGTTATTATCGCCTCATCAATTGTCATTCGTGACAATATCAGGTTTCTGACACCCTGCCACCGTGCACTAGCTCGCTTTTGTCCCACGAAGCGACATGTGCTCAGTAAACTTCAAAACCAGATAATGTTGTTTTATGTTTCCTACCTAGCTTGCTTGTGTTTTTGGGGTATAAAAGCCTTTGTCCTAGGTGAGCATTATATTATCATCAAATTATTAAAATAATGAACACACTGTCAGGGCGGAAGCCGACTCTAGTGAAGGTTCATTGATCACGATACGCAGCATCTTGTCGCCGTCGAAACAAGCACAAAGACACATAGACAACAAGTTGTCAATTCGCCGCTGTTGGTTTGTTGTGCCGTTATCGGTCTCGCGGTGCTGTTCGTTACTGCGGTATGTTGGCGCAGATGATGACGAAATTGCTTTTTCTTTCAATATTTAAAATAGCTTAATATGCAAAGGAATTCGTAAATTTCTAATACCTCCAAAATGCAATGAAAGAAACACGCCAGATCTATATTCGACAAAATGATATTTATTTCACGCGCATACATTCATTCAAGAGTGCACTCATTCCTAATTTAAGAACGCACTTATTCATCTCCGATCATCACAACCGTATGTCAGGGTTGTCATGACAAGGACAAATGCATCAGTGCATTAACAAGCGTGAGATTGTGAAAGCAACATTAATGAAACGCTCAATAATAAGGACAGCATGTTCAACACTCGCTAGACACTGTTGCCTTGTGCCTCTTCCGTGTTCATCCGGCACCTGCGACTGCTGTATGTGACCGAGTGCTTTAAAACCTCTTTGGATATCTTAACGAGACAGACCACTAGTGCCATCTGTCGGATAACACTTGGCATCTCCGTATATTTCTTTTTTTTTTTTTCGCGCATCATCTCTCTTTTTACGCTTGACAAATACTTGTCACAACGCTATATTTATCATAAATAGCACATAGATTTGATGTCGCAAATAGGACATACCCTTCGCTCTGGTGAAATGTAGTTCCCAAACCACTTCATAGATGGCTTTAGCGTGCCAGTATGTACTCTCGTCGTAAGGGATCATAATAAGAACTCGGTCGTAAGCAAACGCAAGTGTGTGAACGGGCCTTCAGACCAGAAGTAGCCGCGTCCTTGCCCTCCAGTCGACGGCGTCACAGGAACCAGCCTTTGTGCCATCATCGTATACATAGAACAACACATTCGTACGAACAGAACATCCCATCCCTTTTTGGTGACTACCAGCTGACTTTGTTCCCGACATTCTCGTGACTAGGTCTACTTCCCGCCCCTCAAGGAATTGGCAATGTCGATGATGGGCTCGAGGAAGTTGCCGACGTCGGCACTTCCTGGTGCCACGGGCGGCAGTGGAGGAAGCTTCTTGCAGGCGTCGGAACCGCGGCTGTGGACGCCGCACACCAGACTCAAGACCTGGCCGAAAATGTGCTCGTTGACGGTCGTCAGGAACTCGAGCGCGGGTGTGTGATCGCAGTCCTTCACGGCTGTCTGAAGGCAGTCCAGCAGGTTGTGGTAGTGACTGAGGACAAAAACAACAAGCGCCGTGATTCTTCTAGCGAGAACGTTTTACACGCGTGACGAGACAAATGTCCGCTTTAGTGTTAGGACATATTTGGGTGATTTATTAGACCGTATTCCCCCCTCTTTCATAATCTCCGCATCGAATACGCCGCTACATTGAGCATGTGTGTCTACGGAGTTCCGGTTTTTTTTCAGCGGGTAGCGGGGAGCGTTGAGGAAGGAAGAAAACGATCAACAAATGCTTCAATTCGGGAGTTTTAGTCGATAGTTTCGATGACTCCTATAACGATACCCGATACTCCGCCGGCGCCTTTGCGCATGCGTCCTATTGTTACCAGGTATCGTTATCGGAGTTACCGGAACGCTCTGATAAGACTTCCTATTGTTACCAGCTAGCACGCTATTCATTTTATAGCTGTTCCTACAGAAATGAGGTCTTCCGGCATTGGCAGTGAAATTCTTTTCTTAACAGAACGAAGTGACGTTTTCTACCCGCTTCGTAGACACGTTTTCTTTTTTTTTTTCTCACTTGCTCTAGATCAAAGAAAGAAAAGCACTGTGTCGCAAAAATGGTTGTGTGTCCCCAAAATCAGGTGGGAACACAACACCCCTCAGACGGACTTCTCTTTGCTTTTCAGAGTTTGGCGGCTTAACGGCGTTCGCCAACTTGAAGGGAAAAACAAAACAATAAGCTCTTTTGCCCAGTTTTGTGGGTCTCTATAAGTATCACCTCATCCTCCAACATAACACTGGATTCATATGACGAACATTTTTTTTATGCAAAAACCTTCGCAGTCACAAGCATATTTGTGGCTGTGCCACAACGAGAGGAAAGACCCGGTTGCCAGATATTCGGGCCCAAATAGAATAACCAACTACCGCTACAGGGCTACGACCAAGCAGTGTAAAAACACGCAACCTCCCTTAAGACGGGATCACATTGCTTATACATTATACAAAAGAGCAGTCAGCAAATACGAGTCACTGCAATATCCGCGGTTCGAATGTCGCGTACCAAGTTTTCTCCTTGGACTCATCGCCATGCGGCTTTGAAAGCACGGCTCTCGCGGTGACCCCAGTTCGAATATGAATGCAGACTGTCCTTTGTATGATGTATGATCAATGTGACCCCGTCTTCACTGATGCCCAAAGAAGCGCACACCAAACCGCCTGTGGGGGCAGCTGCCCATCAGAGGGATGCATACTCATTATCAATTAATGCGTAAATATAACGAGCACAGCTCTTCTTAAGCGAAGCTGCGGTGAAGGTAAACTCACCAGCAAGCGTAGTTGATTTTTTCTTTGCGGGTGACGTTCGCCACGATGCTTTCAAAACTTTCAAAAGCAGTCTTGAGGCAAAGGTTCAGCTGGCCACCAGCCGCGTTCATGCACTGGACGCTGTCCTGGTACTCTGTGGAAGACAGCGTGAACAAGATGGGAAGGTGAGTTTCTTGTGCGAGAAAAGAACACGCAGCTGCCACACACTAGATGATCAACTGACGGAATAATACTGTTATAAAACGAATTTTGACAGCGTCAATTTAAACCCCCTAGAAACGAAATCGATTCCTTACCTAAAATAGTACGTGCGTAGGGCTCTACAATATTACTTTTTTTTTTAAATAAATATTGCTCCATGGGTTAATTATGATCTGAATAAGTGAAACAAAATGAACATAATAAAAATATGACAAGCTGGCTTTTTTACCACTAGACTGCATCTGTTGGCAGATATATTTATATTTTGGCATTCGTTCGAATAAAGGGGCTTGAAATAAAAATATATAACACTGTATGCGCGGCTCCTAAAGTCCTCAACACTGTAAATTTACCGCCAACTGCGTATTGATTAGGATTTGGTTGGAAGTTACAACATTTCATTTACTGCGTCCTGGCAACATTCTCTGCAGCTTCACCATGGGCTTGTGCGATGTAGTTAAGGCGAGCGTATTCTCCATGGTGCCGCCAAGGCTATAAAAGGCTATACTTGCGCGAGGGCGTGGCTTCGTTTGAAGTCTCCTTCGCACAATGCAGCGTGCGTGTGAGCCACAAGGCGATGCAATGGACCTTTTGTAGAAATACGCGGTGCGCATGCGCGGAGTATTTCATGCGCCTGGGTTCGAGAGTATCTAGTTCCAAACAATCCGCCATCTTGCATTTCTCGCCTTTGAGCGGTTTCGTTGTGTCGACCTCGGGGCGGAAGATTACGCACGATGGGGACAAAGGTGAGCTTGGGGGAGCCGTATCTAGGTCACATCGCCTTAATGGGTGAACAGGATGTAGCTGACGTTTGGGTGTGGAAACGGGTGGGAGAGGCCTTGGGCGCGCGTTGTTTTCCAGTCACCTAGTCTCGAACCGATTCGCGTGTCTAGGTGGCAGCACATATTCGCCAAGAGGTCCATTGGCTTACGCAGCAGTGGATGGCTGCAGCACTGTGAGCACTACGCTATGCTTGACAACGTCGCACAGCCATATTGAGGCTGGGTGTACATGGCTCGCACTGGCGTCACACATCAGCGGCTATTGATGGTGGCCTTGCTGCCGGGCGCGTCTGAGCAGCACACACTTCTCGCACCACCGAACCTGCATCGCTTGGCAAGACCGAGTATAGGAATGACCCGGAATGACCACCAGCATGCTGCGATGACGTCACGTGCAAGCCACATGCAACGATGGGGGCAACATTGTCGGTAGTGCTTACGTTGCCTCATTTCTGTGTCCGGGGTGCAGATGGCTTCAATGTCTTCCTCGGCCGCGTGGTACGCCAAGAGGCCCACCACACGCGGAAGCTGTTCCAGGCACCTACCGGCGAAGCTCGACGTGCATCGCACCTGCGCCAATTGCGTCCTGCAAGAAGACCAAAAGAATGCCATCGGATCCCTCTTCAAAAGTACGTGCCATCAAGTAGCTGCTCCGTCATTGTCTTTGTACGCATTCTTATGCCTGACTCCCACTAGAGCGACGAATAGAGAAGCAACCGACATCAATGCATGCCTCAAGAACGTGCAGCATGCACACGAAGGTCAACTATCCTGAGCGCAAGTTCGCCTGCTTTTTGCGCAGGGGTTGCCCTGACATGAGAACGCCAAGCTCTGATTGGCTCCGATTGGAAGGATAGTGGGTAGGCCTCAAGGCAGCTAGCATTGGGGTCAATCCATTATCTCTCCATCAGAGCCAATCAGAGCTCGGCGTACTGACGTCAGGGCACTCCGCATTGACAATCTTGCAGCCTCTCGGTGCTCGTGAAGTATGCAACACGCGTGATGTCAAGCCTGCCAAAGGTACCTTTGCGTGTGCGTTACACGGGCTTGAGACTTGCCGGTGTCGGTTGCTCCTGTTTTTCGTCCTATGTGGGACTACACTCTAAAAAAAAGCCCGTGCATCTGCTTTCCCGCACGACACTCGGAGAGCCAATCACCGCAACTTACTGAGGCAGCTCAGTGAATGACGATGTCGAAACATATGTTTAGACCAAAAAACGCAGTCTGAGTTGTGACATTAAGCAATGCAAGCGTGACGTTTTGCATTGCTTAATATCACAACTCAGACTGCGTTTTTTGGTCTAAACATATGTTTCGGCATCGTCATTCGCTGAGCTGCCTCCGTTAGTTGCGGTTACTGGCTCTACAAGTGTTGTGCGGGAAAGCAGACGCACGGGCTTCTTTTAGAGTGTAGGGAATTAGCACGTATTAAACACGAGTACTGCCTAGGCGTTCGACAAAGACTCGAATCCAATCACACACTTTATGACCAAAAAATGCTTGATGGGAACCTGCTAACTCGGAGGCGATGTTTGGTCTCGGCAAGCGCCGTCCTGCTTCGATCACACTATGGTCACTAGAGTCACAGACAGCTTAAAAAACGCACGACGTAATTATCTTATCATCGCTACGTAGCCAATCATACTGCGGCATCGGTCGATAAGAAAGCCAAGAGCCAATCACGAAGCAATAAGCCTGATCACAACAAGCCACACCCTGCCTTTGTTAAGACGTCAGAGACTATACTGAATCTACATTTAGCGGAGTTATGCCCTCGGAGGCCATCGCATCTTTTTGCATAGTTTTATCGCGTTAATAACGTCAGTACCTTCTGCCGTAACCCCACTAAGAAAACAGATGAACGGTCGACCATCTCGGCACACTGGTTCTTCTCATCGGTCTCGTCCCCCGACTGCTACCAACTCAAACGATCGACTGGGCTCTTGCGACGGATGCATCTAGAAAAGAGGAGTTTCTTACTCGCATTGGATCTCGAGCTCTGCCTCGGTCTCCGCCATGTGCGTCGCCTTGCCGTAGGGAACGTAATCCGTGCCGCAGGAGCGCAGGTCCTTCAGGCTGCAACCGGGCGATTCCTTCAGCTGACACCAACAGCTACCTAGAAAGTGAGTAGAGAGAAAGAGGAGGAGAGAGAGAGAGGTTCTCACATCATATCAACGACTCTCCTTGCTTTGACCCTAATGTTGACGGTTCACTCAACTATACTTTAATAAGCAAACTTTTTTCCCCCACGGTCGCTATACAAACAATTAACCACGTAAAAAATGTAAAAAAAAACGGGAAAATTGTTTTTCTTCGTTACACTCCGCTTTATAAATAATGTTATTCTAAGCAACTTCACTTAATAGAGTGAGATGTTTGCAGTTCGATTAAGCTGAGCGATACTGAAAACAACGGCTTGTAAATGTGTGTTTGTCAAGCATGTTCTAGTATTTAAGCAGCCTGTACTACATTTCTACCTAGCAAGAAACGAAGAGAACCAAGTATCTTGCACAACGGCTGTCTGGGATAGTATTTCGTCGTTGTAGGGTCATAATATGCATATAAATGGCCTTAAAGTACACGCAGAAAAATACAAGAGCTTTGATCCCGAAGAAATAACAAAAAATAATCTTGCTGTTAGCCTCTAATATAGCGATCGTTGTGCATCACACCGTAGTTATTCTCCTTCCTGTGGAAGACATGTTTTTTTTTTTTTTCCTGCCTGCCAGAAAACAGTTCTTAACAAACAAACAAAAAAAGGGTTACTTACCGACAACGGTACTCAGAAGCACATAGAACGAAGCAGAGAAATTCGCCATGTCGAACAAGTGGGTGTTTATCGGGACTGACTGTGCTCCTCAGGAACACAGTGCCTTTAAATACCTATTTGACCGCTTTCAAGTCTTGAAACCTCAATCCTCCTTTCCACGTCCAACCGGAAGTCCGTAACTCCCCCGCGGTGACGTAAGAGCATAACGTGGACGCCGTTCAGACTGCAACGGCAATCACATCTTTGACCGCGGGGCGCCAAACGCGGAGGTCAAACCGAAGCGCTTGTTTGCCGTCGCGTACGATGTCAACCGTGATGACATTCAAAAGAGTGCAGACGTCCCTTTCCACCGAACTGTCCCACCGGGCGTTCGGCTTGCCCACGTCACTTCCTGGTGGTGACGTAGTAAACTACGATCGGCGATGTCCTCTAGAGTAACTGAATCCTCCACGGTGAGAGCAGGGCATGGAGGTCGAACGGTGTCTGTCGTCGCGTCTTACGTCAGATGCCGTCAGACCTCAAATGGAACGCGAGGCCTCCTTTCCTGTCGCTTCCAACGGCCCGTCGAACCGCTTGCCCAATATTACCTTAGGGCAAAGGGGGGGATCACCAATGATGACGTGATTGGGGGCCTTGTCTTCCAGGTGACATTGGCTTGCTTAAGGCCCTTCCCGACAGTGACGCGGTACTGTGACCCCGAAGCCGTTGCTCCAGCAGCCTCTATCGCCGTTGGGGGGCCATGAAGGTTGAGCCGTTCCTCTAGAGACGTTATCCCGCCGTACCATCAGATCGTGGCGTGCAAACAAACCGAAGTAAATGTCACGAAGTGATGCAGGACGTGCGAGTGAAGGACGGCCAGTGTCAGGGTCGCCGACATATAGAAACACCGAGGTAGAAAGTGCGTCAGGCGTCACGTGCACTGCGCGTTGGTGCAAATTTTAACTCTGTCCGACGCTGTGTAGACGGCCTCGCGAATTATTCTAAATACATGTTGCACCAGTCCACGTAGTGTTCAAGGACAACGAACGTTCGCGGTCTTTGAACACGAGACCTTGCACCTGGGCGATATTATAAACACGAGACAGGTTATACTATCGCCATTCCGGCGCACAAAGTTGCGTTAATGCCGAGGTTAAACTTTATTTACATAAACTTGGGAGATAAATACTTTTTTCTTTTATATATTGATCAAACCGACATACGCAGAACTGCGTTTAATGAGGAACGCAGAGGACGCACAACTCCAGTCTGCGAATGCTTTCAACACTGGTCGGTTTATATCCTTGTTTACCCTCGAATATTTAGTGCAGAACAGAACTTTTAGGCGACGCCACAGTTTCCCTATAACTCTCTTTCACACCAAACACTAATACAATATGTTCAATCTGCCGTGGTTCTCCAAATCATCTACCTTATCTATAAACCATCCCATTTTCTATTTCGTCACTTTCAATTCTTTGGTACATGTTCAAATTTTACAGCGTCAGCTGTTAGTCGCCCGTTCCCCGGTTTTTCGACGGCGTGAGCGTAAACAAAAAGCTTCCTCGATAAATTTAGCGGAAAAGTTTCCGTCACGGGACCTATGCACCAATACCGCTTCCGCGCTAAATTTATTGGAAAAATTCCACTCACGTGACCTATGCACCAATTCAGTTTCCCCGCTAAATTTGGCGGGAAAATCGATGTCACGTGACCTGCGCACCTATTGAGCTTCACAGCTAAATATGGCGGGAAAAGACATCACGACCTTAAAATCATTTATCCATCCACAACATATCGACGATAAATCAACGCATCGTCATTTCAACATCAGATCGCCGTATGACGCATGATAGGAGCAATGTCAATCGATCGTCATCGTCATATCGTCGAATAAGCAGCACAGCTGACGCTGTCTAAACGCATCACGTCGTGTGATCGTCGCCAAATGTTGCAACATATTTTAAAAACTTCTTTATGTTTTGTTCTATAGCCACTAATCTATTTTTGTGCCAAAAATGTGTTCATAAAGAGTTTTTTTAATTGAGGTAAGATCACGTGACGTCTGCTTTTGATTTAAAACAATTTCTTGCCACTGTCCTCGGGTCAGGATTAGACTCCACATCTCCAGTTAGCAGTAGAACCATATCACATCCCAAGTGAGCAATACTTGAGGGCGAGGCAGCACCACTAAGAATACGCGATCGCTTTTAAGTTATGATACGTTTTAATGTCTACGTAGCTGCACAAAAAAGATTAAACGATTCATTCGTGGCTACACCACACGGGTGCTGCCGTGCCCACCGAAGCCTGATCCGAAGGGGGCGTACTTGAAGATTGACTTGATGCCGATGTCCCTCGGTTGTGCTCCATGACACAAGCCATAGTTCGAAAAAAAAAAAAAAAGCAGACTTGTACACGGGGGTTACCCTCGCGTAAAACCTCGGGTCACTGGGGTAGTAGCCAAGAAGAGGCCTTGACGTACTCGTGCTCCAATCAGATACGAGCCGTTTTCTGAGACCCATTCCTTTAAAGTAGATGGGGTTGAAGTAAAAGCAAAAGCACGCTCAAAAAAAAAAAAAAAAAAAAAGAATTAATTCATGATTGCCTCACTCGCGCTCGTCTCCTTTCGTGACGCGAGAGAAATGGCGTACTTGTTCGTGCTGAGGAGGGACACCATTTCTTCCAGAGGATCCGGAGGCGGAGTGTTTTCTGTAATTCTTAAGTTGCAGCAGTTGATGGCGCATGGCCAGTAACAACTGATGCCATGCAAACCGTTTCTTCTATTTTTGGTATTTTTATTTCATCAATTTTATTTCCAGCCATTACCTTTTTTGTGGTATTTTCTCTGCATCCCAACCACGGTGGAAGAAACATTTAGGTGATGACTCTCTGTCTGACGTGGCGACCACATTATGTTCGGCGCACCGAGCGCTTCACTCGCACGGTGATAGATGGCGCCCAAGTATCGGGTCCCTTCCAAATCAACCACTCCGGTTGTTTCTCCCAGCGGTGTTCCCGCATTCCCTCACTCACCGCTTCTTGTTGTACCCACGGTGGAAGAAACACATTTAGGTGATGACTCTCAGTCCGACGCGGCGGCCACATTATGTTCGGCGCACCGAGCGCACTTCACTAGCACGGGGATAGATGGCGGCCAAGTACGGGATCTCTCCCAAACTGACCGCTCCGGGTGTTTACCCAGCGGTGGTCCCCGCATTCCCTCGCTTACCGCTTCTTGTTGTACCTCACCGCCGCCACGTCGCCACCAAGTCGCCAGGGTCCGTAAAATGGTAAATCTGTATTCTCTTCTTCTTCTTCTTCGGGTTAAGGCTCAACTTCGTGCACGATGGCGGCACCTGTGATCGACACAGCGCCAAAGGAAAATACGAGGCCAGCCACTGGCCGCACACCACCGCCACACCACCACACCGCGAAAAAGGCGAGCACGCTATGCCGCCGACACCGTGGCCACCGAGGAAGGACCTCACACCTCGGCGCCCTCCGCGGCGGAGCGGAACTAACTACTACTGGTTCGAGGCTAGCTCCGAACACGATCTGGTCGCTCGCTCCCCGCGGGAAGAGCGGCCAGAGTCATCAGCTAAATGTGTTTCGTCCACCGTGATCCCAACGCATTCCAAGGCAAAGATATTACGCCTGCAGCGTCTTCTAGGGTTCAAGCGTAAGGCAATGTGTGGTTTCCTATTTCTATCCTACAACAGCCGTGACAACGTGGGGGCTTACGTCGAGGTGTACGACTGCGATTTACCGGGAAATCCGTGCGTCCTATGTTAAGTGAATTAAGTAGTTACGGTGGTCGACAACACGTCAGTAGAGGCGACCTTGCTGGGTGGTTCGTGACGGTGGACTCAACTTCTCCACAAACGTCCACCCCACCACCTCACCTACACGCGGGATGCTGGGTTTTGCGCAAAACAACAGCGAGAGTCTGAAACCCGCCGTCCTCGGGCTCCTCACACAGCCCTTGTTCTACCTCCGACAAAGTACAGTCCGCCTGTTAGGCCACCACGGGCAGCATGAGCCAGTCATGGGCGCGTTACGGCTAAAAAGTATCAGTGCTACTGTGCTACGGTCAAAACAGAATTATCATGCAGACACGCCTCAGGCATGTTTGAATCATGTTTGCTTCCTACACATGTGTACTTTGAACATGTCTGCAGGCAGTGTTTGTATGACCAATGTGACAGGCCCGTCATACAAGGAAGAAACACCTTAGACGAGGACTACAGACTGTCTTTTATGTTATCTTATGAAAGGTGTTCCTCGTGCTCTATGATCATAAGAACTCCATTGATCGCGGAACTAGATTATGCCTATTTTGATGGACTATCTGTTCGAATAATGTATATATGCGATGTTCTTTTAATATGCTTACTCGTGCTTGATACGATTTGCCGTTTTATTTTTTATTCGCTTAAAAAGATCCGTCACTAGCCATTGCCTATAGATCCTGTTCAATGTATGTATTTTAATTTGTATTCTTTTTTTTTTGTTTTTTAAGAGTGAAAAATAAGAATAAGGTCAAGCGATGAGGCCAGATCGCCTCACCGTCTAGTTGGCCGCATTGTTACGGTGAGTTAAAAAGAGGGCAGCGTGGCGATCGCTCGCTAATTCCCGTGGACGAGAGAGAGCTTAAAGGGGTCATGAAACGAATTTTGGGTTGGGATGAATGATTTTAAATTGGGACTTTACTAATCGCATATCGTTTAGTTGGCCAAAAGAAAGAGGCTAGAAAGTCAAAAGCCAGCTTTTCGATACGAACATTTGAAAATATAGCGGACTATTTTGTACCTTCTTGCCTTCGACAACTCACCGCCTTTTCACTATGATACATCCGCGGTTCCAAAAGCGCGTCAGCGGTGCCAAACTGACGTCAGCAGAGCCCAGCTCACGCATTGGACACGAGAACTGCGTCACCCGGACGTATGCGCTCGTCAACAATCAATCCGTCGACGAATATTTGGATTCGCGTTCGTGGCCAATGAGTGCCCTGACGGAACTTATTGTCACTGGGGAATGACAAGTTCTATGGTGTGCATAAAAAGCACGGTGGAAGCTAGGAGTCATCGCACCAGTGCCGAAGGAATGTCACGACCACGTGATTTCACAATTCGCATTTGAGTTGAGGATTAAAGCTAAGGAGGAAGAAGTAGGAAAATCGTTTCATGACCCCTTTAAGGCCCGTTCACACATTTGCGTTAGACTACGAGGGACTGAGACAAGACCGGGGGGGTTTTAGGTCACTTGTGACGGCTTACATCCGTGCTGCGGAGCAATGCAGTCGGTCATAAGCCGTCACAAGAGGCTTGAAAAACTGGTCTTGTCTCAGTCAGTCGTAGTCCAACGCAAGTGTGTGACCCCGGCTTTACGCTTCACGCTTCATCTGTCCTTATCACAATGCTACCTTCTGTAAGCTCGCAGCATTGTCACAACAGCAACGACCAGTTTATTCTTTGAAACTTTAGTTCTTAGCAAAAACGAATCCGGGAAAAAGTACACATAAGGGATTGTGTTCTCGGCAAGGTCCGAACACTCATTAGAGTGAGAAAAAATGCTAAATCTGCCCCTCTTTTTTTTTTTTAGTTTTCTCTCGCTTTCCAGCACCCAAGTGTAAGGAGACACTGCTTCTAGCATGCCATGAACCCCGAGACCGCTCTCTGCTGTGCGATCTTCACACATTCTCTTCTAGCCCACCGTGCCATAAACACGCGTGTAAGGACGGCATTGCCCTCTGTGAGGCAATGACTCTCCATCTACCCGCCGCGACATCCGCCGGAAAAAATATCCGCGGGCCCACGCGTGGAGAGTCGCGCACGCGCGCAGTTGAGCCTTGCGCAGAGCAGCTGTTGGCGCTAGGTTCCCAAACCCTGATAGGTAATAGCGGCAGGTTATGGACCTTCACCGAGCCTGCGTGCGTTTTAGTCACCATGTAATACCAACGCAATGGCATCAATGAATAGGGAGTCTCTGTTGATTGTTTCCGCTGTCCCGCAACACCCTCCGCAACCTCTTATAGTTACTTTAGGAAGTGCACGGCAAGGCCTAAAACGATCAGGTTTCGTGATTCGCGATTCGTTCCTCCGCATTATTAACAGCCGATGCCGCAATGAGATTGGCTGCGATAATAAGACACTTGCTACGCCCTGCGCTTCTTAACAATGCGTGCTTATACAAGAACCGGAAGTTTGCAGATTAGGCTAGCGGAACGCACGCGCAATGGCGGCGTCTCCGTTGCCAAGAGCGTATAAAGGAAGGGGAAACACACCGGTGTACGATAACTCTCTAATCGTATAGCTTGTCCCTACCGTTAAAAAAAGCGTTGAAAAGGAGGCAGCCATTGAAAGTGAGTCACCGATTACGCAAAACGGGTGTGTAAGCATCGTGGCACGTGGGTTCTGTATGGAAAGCTGTGGACCTTTTTTTAGTGTAACGAGCACCGTCTGGGGGGAAGGGGGGGGGGGGGGTTGAGTGCGAACTACAAATGAGGGCAGTGTAACGTTCATCCCCCCGTCACAACAGATTGGCATCGTGACGTTGTATCGGTTGTCATTGCCTTTTGTGTTTCATACCATCGATGTTCAAAATCAATCGTCGAAGAAGACAAAATACGCTTGAAGATAGTAGCCCTCCGACATAGGCAACCGCGGGAAGCAAGAGTCAGGGGAGAGTATGTATGCATCCGCAGATGCTTATCGGAAAAAGGTATATTAAAATAAATACTTCTCGAGGCTTGGACGTTAATATATAGTGTAAAAGGTTTAGGGTTTAGAAAGAATCAAGCATAAAGGGACAGAACACGGACAACACATCTTTCCTATCCTTCTTTGTGTCTTTCCTTCCTTTCATTTTCTCTCTGTTTAAATCATTCTTAAGTTTTATGCAATAATTAGTATTGCGTTTTTACACCTTTCGCTTTTATACGGGTGAATTTCGAAGGACAGAAGGTAGAAAAGCGGCCAAACTGTAACGTAAACACTTAAGAAAAAAAATGTTTTTAAAGGCTGTTCCGCTACGGGCTTATCTTCTGCAGTGAGCATCCATCGCTGGCTTATGCAGCCAAGCCAGAACATCTGCTGCGAGCTCGGTTCGGGTTTGCGCATGCGCGACCCCATGACACCAAAGAGCGCGGCTGTTTGCGGCAGGTGGAGCAGCAGTTGCTCAAGGCCACGCGCTCCTATGCGTATTCATTTTTCACGTAAATAAAAAACGTTTCCATCATCATCATCCTCGCTTAGATTGTCCGTTTTGTGTTTTTGAGCATGGGTTCCCATACAGATGTCCCACTCAGATCCACTAAGTAGGTTACACTAAAGCTGCTGTCACACTACGGTGCCGGGAACGCGTTTCTGAGTGGTGTTGTGTTTACCGCGGCCAAAAAGAAGTGGTCCCGCGATTTCCTCCTGATGGCGTCATAGGAGTGTCATGTTAATGCCGGACGCGATCCTGGCGGCGTCACAGCAGCGGTGGTGGATGTGACAGACGCCTGTTCTAATCAGGGACTTAAACCGTAACCGCAAAACAAATCTGTTATCTCTTTTAGAATATGCCTGCTCTGTTTGGGACCCGTAGATTATCACTGTAAAGATGAACTAGAAAGGGTGCAAAACTTTGCGGCTCGTTATGTATTGGGAAGGTCGGTAAAAGATAAAGATGCTAGTGTATCACGTGCAAAACAGACTCTACACTGAGATACACTCGAATACCGTAGAGCAAAGCTACGCTTAAATGTTTTCTTATAGTATATATCATTCCCAAAACCGGAATCCTCCGTGACACCTATCATTAATGCGAAAGCGTTAACTGTCTCATGGAGCGAGCCGACGTCATCAGCTTTGAAGCCGTGCAAATCGGCACCTTAATGAAACCACACGCAAAGCTAGCCAACGGCACCTTTTGCACTTCGGTCCCATTGACTGGCGCGCGTCGACGAGGCTCCCAATGGCCGCTGCGCGTCAGTTTGTGTGGTGTCATCCTGACTGTGTTATCACACTGTTGTATTATCAGTGACCACCGCGTTCGCTCGCCTCTTATCGGTTGTACGGCGCGTGGTAATATATATAATATACGGCGCATAGAATAAACCAAGAGGTTCGTTCTGCTGGGAACTACGTTGCTGTCTGTTCCTTCCTCGCGCCGCAAGGCACACGACAGTTTGAACGATCGCTCACCCGATGGCGCTGCGTGTCCGCGAGGCAGCGGCTCCACCATTTCACGCCCAAGGTCAGCGCGTTGTACGCCGCAAATTAAAGAAGGGAGCGAAGAGCGGCGTGCGTGCTTTCGCATTCACAACTCAGAAGAAGTGCTTAGGTGTACCTCGAGCCTTTTTTCACCACATTATCAAACCGCCCGAGTGGATCACGTTCATAAGGTTCGTGAGTACAGATGTAGGACTGCGGTTCTTAGTAGTGCTTTCTTCCCGAAAACAATTTGCCAATGGAATCGGTTACCTTCTGCCATAGTATCAATTTTGTCAAACGATGCCTTTGATTCTGTCCTGGAATCGAATAAAAGTTATGCAGTATGTGTCGCGGGTGCGAAATATGCTTCGATGTACATAAACTATCCTGCCGTCATTTTTTTTATACAGACTGATGCTGTGTGTTGCGAAGTTGTGATTTGCTTCCAAGTATATAAGTACTCTTACCGTCATTTAAGTTTTAACCCAACTGTACTTGACAAGAAGCCTGCTTGTGTGTATTCAAGTAATGTCTGGCGTATGTAACCCCCCACTGTAATGCCGAAATTCGCTGCGGGTATTAGATAAATAAATAAATACATAACCGAAATCGAAAACGGTTTAGGTACGAAATTCTTTCAGTAACCGGAACCAGAACGAAACCGTTATTTGAAATTTATGAAAACCGAAACCGAAACCGCAAAATATTTACCGAAAACCGATATTAACAGATATTAACCGAACAATACAAATATTAGTTTTTCTCCGGAGTTTGAAAGGTCCTCCTCCAAACCCCTTAGAAAAATGGCGCTACTATTATAAATGCACAATTTTTCTAGCGTTTCAGAATTGTACAGCGAGAAACGTGCGCTTCTTTAACCACAGGCATTTCCTTGGAAATAGCAAACATGACGTAGGTGTAACAAGCACAACAACCAATATTAGGGAAAGGAACGAACAACACAGGAAATTGTTTTACAGTGATGATTTCAGCCCGAGACTGGGGCAGAAGGCTGTGTAGGTGGCCTCACTTAGTTTGTTTTGTGATGTTGGTGAGGGTGCGCGCGACCTTGAAAAACAGAATGTTCGATGGTTTTGTGGCGGTTGTAGCTCTATATAAGAAGGTTGCTTGAATAAAAATATTAGCTGAGTTCGAGATGCTGTCTTTCCCTGCTACTTTCTCTTCCACTGTAAAAAGTGTCCTCCTTTTGCTCCAGATTCGGGTGAAAATCATCATGGTAAACTTCTACCAGCTCGACTGAGCACTGACCGTAATTTCGTATATTTTTACAGCTTTCTGTGTTGTTCGTTCTTCTCCTTAGACTTTCTTGTTTTTGCGCTATAGCATTTACATTATATTTTACTTTCACCAACTAGCCCAGCTTTCAATTTTACTACTTTATTCCACTTAGCAGTATTTTACGAATGGATGGCTATAGTTCCTGCTCCTTCCTTCAATGTGGGCGAAACCATATTGAAGGAAGGAGCATTATAATAGTAGCGTCAATACCTTACGTTGCAACAAACTATAGCGACGAGAAGGTGCGACTGGTTCTTCCTCCACCCAATGAGAACTTTTTGAGGGTTGTTTGAAAACGCTGCCATGCAACAAAGTAGCGATGTTTATTTTTATTTTTATTGTATAGAGTACATATTCCCGAGAAGCTGGGGTAACAAGTATGCTTGGGTGTTAAACTATAGAATGCAAATAGTTGCAGTGAACAAGTGTTGGGGCTGGAAACGTGTGTAACAATTGACCAATGAGAAGAACCAAGACGTTTTTGTGTTCTTGTTATTGTTAATGTCCCGTTGTTGGATACCTGGGACTAGTTTAAACCGTTTCTGGCAGGTGGAGCAGCAGGTACAAAGGCCTCGCGCTCCGATGTGTATTCATTTTTCATGTAAATAAACAACGTTTTCATCATCATCATCGCTTACCTTAGATTGTCCGTTTTGTGCCTGTCCAGCATTTCAATAAAACATATTATTAGAGAAACTGAAAATAAAAAAAACAATTTTAGAATTTCCGCTCTGCTGAAGAAGGAAGACCAGTGAAGCTGCACTATGGTGGGATTGAAGTAATGGCTGTCCGCAAGTCGGCAAGCCAGAGTGGAAAGGCTAAAAGGTTGCCGCCATCTATGAACGACGGCGGCAAGCAGTCAACCGGCAAACGCAATACTCTGGACAGCTACCGCCATCAGTGAGCGACGGCGGCAACCAGAGTGTTGTGTCGACATTTGTTTGATACCGGACACGATCCTGGGGAACCTAGCCCTTTACCTTAACAGCTCCGCTGTAAAAACGGTTTTTAGGAACGTGGAGACGGTAACCGAAACCGTAAAAATTAAAACCGTGAAAAACCGAAACGAACCCGATATCAATCGGAAACAGTAGCCGTAAACGAAGCGTTGTATTTTTTTTTTTTTCCGGTTGAAGTTCCTGGTTTTTGGTGCAGGTCTCTCTCTAACTTGACAGTCCAACGACAGCCAGAAGTTTGGACGCCATGAGGTGAGCGACACCATAGCCTCCTATATACTGACAAAGCCTGGCAGATCGCCACGAGAAGAGGCCGCCGAAATGGAAAAGGTAAAGCGGCAGACAACGGATGAAAGGAGAGCCACGTGACTGTCGCTCTGCCGCGGCGAGACGCCGAAACACACTTCTCCCGAGCAAACAAGTGTGTTTCGGGTCTTGCCGCTGCAAAAGCTGTGCGCTGACTTCCATGTTGCCCGAGAAATGGCTCTTTGATGCTCTGTGCTACCAGATCCTCGCGCTCCAAATCTGCGACCGGGCACTCTATGGCTCCGTCGTCGAACTGCCAGGCTTTGTGAATATAGAGGAGGCTATGGCGACACTCACGTTCACTCGTGCTTTTCGCCAGCATTCCTACAGTCTACTGCGGGGGATCGCGACATCAGACAGCATGACACTCCAGCCTTTGTGACGTCATTTGTTGCCACTTCGAGACCATTTTCGATTCATTGGCAGAATACGATGCTAAGAAGACCGGTCGGAGACACGTCTTTCAGGCAGTGTAGCCGCACTGCCTGAAACTCCCATGCATTAGCTGGTGTCAAGCGATGGCTGCCGGTGGTGCCTCTCGACCCCAGCAAGACAAGCCTCGATCCGCGATCCAGCTTACTACATTGCGCAGCGCCAATTTGTCTGCTTCTTTTGCAGGGGTTTTGGTGGTGACGTCAGAACGCCGAGCTCTGATTGGCTCTGATTGAGTTATAGTGGGTAGACCTCAAGGCAGGCTACTTTGAGGTCTACCCACTATCCTCCGATCAGAGCCAATCAAAGCTCGGCGTTCTGACGTCACCACAACCCCTGCGAGAGAAGCAGACGAACTTGAGCTCCGCATTCATTTGAAGCAATCCAAACACGCTCCATACTCGCGCCTTTGGAGTGGTAAATGCTGGCGTTAGGTGCAAGAATATATACCAAGTAAAAAGTGCTCCAATACCGCACCGAATAAGTTACCGTCGTTTGAGCCGAAAGTTTCGTCGTCCGAAACGAGGCGTCACGTGACTTCACGCTTCCGGTTCGTCCGGTGCCGGTAATGGTTCGTTCAGCTGCATCGAGAGCCCTTCGAGGCGTGGTAGCCGTGCTGTATTCGCGGTGAAAATGGTACACCTGCTCCGCGGTACGTTGATTTAACGCAATTCATAAAGGGCATAAGATGTTCCAGATCCCGTGGAACGAAGAACGACAATTGCAATGGGCCGTCGCTGTTCAAGCGAGTGACGGAGCAAAATAACCTGTGGCATCCAAGCGTCGGTGCCCATTTATGCGCGGCCAATTTTCTTACAGGTCAGCACAACGTATTATCTTTTTCTTCAGGTTGCTGCCGCGCAAAATAACGATTTCTACCAGAGAGTTTCGACACGCAGATAAAGGTCTCGATTAATATTCGAAAGGGTGAGCAGGCTTGTCGTACAAGGCCATAGCCTCCTCTATATTGACAAATCCTGGCAGATCGCCACGAGACGTGGCCGCAAAAAGTGAAAAGGCGGCAGACAACGGATGAGAGGAGAGTCATGTAACGTGCGCTCCGCTGCGGCGAGAAGCCGAAACACACTTCTCCCGAGCGACGGGATGTCCGCTCGTGCTCCTCGCGTTCCTCGCGCTACCGCTTCGTTTCTTGTAGGGTTTGCAAATCATGTTTCGGGTCCTCGCCGCTGCAAGAGCTGTGCACTGACTACAGGTTCCCCGAGAAATGCTCTGTGCTACCAGATCCTTGCGCTCCAAATTTGTGACCGGGCAATCTATGGTTCCGTCATCGAACTGCCAGGTTTTGTAATTATAAAGGAGGCTATGACAACGCATCCGCGAGAACGCGTGATGCGATCTCACAGGCAATTTGTTTATCGCACGACGTTTCGTAGACAGACCGTATCATCGACAGCAGCGGCTCTGAGATGTATTCCTGCGTGTAGGCTCTCAAGCTTTATAGCTTGGTCGCTTTTCACAAAGTGGAATAACTTGAGAACTTTCACTGAAACTCGGCCAACATATATCAACTACATAAATCTGATCCTCAGCTTGTTGTAATATAAATAAATATAAACAAGCAGGCAGCAGGCAGCACCTACAACTTGACAGATAATAAAGCGGTCGTACGACCCTGCGTAGCCCATATCAAAATCGGTGCATGTTTATGCATGCATTCTTGCTCAATGGCACCCGTGATGAACAACTTAGTTGAAGTGCAAAAAACACGAGAGTGTTTAAAAGAATGGGCTCACGCGTATCCGATGTTGTCGAAACTAACTTCTGTACGGAAGTGGCGTTTCGATCGCGCGAGTAAAGTGCGCCAAAGCTCCCATCGGGCATTTCAGCTAGACGCGTCTCACGGCTACAGTCGCACCTATTTCAGTCGGTGATGTGATATAACTGTAATCATAAAAATAAACAAAACCTAATAAATCATTATCAACCCTTAGCACGAGAAATATTATTAAAATATTGAAACTGCTCTTCCAGATAATTCATGGCATGATCAACATCAACCGGGACAAGTATATATCATTTTCTGCACGTTCAATACACGTAGCCAACATCCATATTATAGCATTGAGCCATTGCCGCGAAATAATGTTTTCCAATACTCATTTTTTCCTCGCACTTTCAACGATTGGAATAACTTACCCGCAGAAATAACGAGCTCTAGTTCCCTAATTTCATTTCTTGATTCTGTACAAAAACATTTCAATGTTGAGTGAAGATTTTGTTTGTATTATCTTGCATGTTTTTCCTTTCGTGACATATTAGTGTCATTTGGTTATAGTGTTTGTTTGTTTGATAGCTATTTTGAAACCTCATAAATGTAACCATTCCTACAATGATCCTGAACAAGGACCAGTAGTATAAATAAATTAAAAAAAAAAAAACGCTGGCTAAAAAACAAAAAAAAACTAGCTCAGTTTGAGTTTTTATGCGCCGATCCGAAAAGTACGACGCGAGTGTAGCTTACCGCCGACCGCACTTGATGCTTCTGCGTACGGATTTCTAGTTAACATATCCGCAGAACTAACTTCAGACACTCAGAAATTCGTAACTCAGACAGCAACAGAGGCTGGTGGCTCGAATTGATCGGGTTCGACATCCGCACACGCGTCCATAACCGCCATGGTGCTGCGTTGGCTGCTATATAGCTACTAACCGGGGGGTGAGAATACCCATGGTGCTTTGCGGCTGCTGCCAAACGCCGGTCACCTATTCACCAAGGAAATTCGGACTTCCCTATAAAGTGCTGCTCGTTCAGCACTGCATCTATAGAGGAGTTGAGGTAGCGTGTTAATGCGAGTTGACTATGCGAGTTTAAGCTTAAATTAATATTCATGTAGGCATATCACTGATTGTAAAAGATACAACAAAACAATAAAAAAAAGTTATGCTCGGACCGGAAAAGGTTTAATAAAAATATTTGATCGATGATCTTCTGCGGAATATTATCTAAATTTTACAAAAGTGACAATAAAAAAAAGGCGACAAAGCGTGTACAGAAACAGTCGCCCTCTTGTCACGCCCACTCCTGTTGCTCGTGACACAACTTTCAGGTGTAGCTTTCGTATCTGATGCGCCGGTAATGTATTGTAAAGCTGCAAGAATCGAGTTTATTAGTCGCTGGTTCGCGCAGAAACGTGGTGTGGTTGACATCGGTTAATTACAAACTATACACAGAAAGAGCGAGGCAAAGCGAACCTGCGGAATGTAGCTGTAGGATAGCGTTAGGTAACCCAACAAAGAAATACACGACGTAAAAAGAAAGCACTTTTAATTCCATTCGTTGCAAACAGTTATCGATTTAAGACGATATTCGTTAAAGGAAAAAATAATTGTGCACAAAACGACGAGGTAAAATATTGTTGTCAGATAAACGACTGTGCGCAAGCATGTAAATTCAACAACATCTACTTTGAGATACTGAGACTGAAGACGAATAAAGGTAAAAAAGAATAACATGACCCCGTGTTGTGGTATTCATATTCGTCAGTCGCTGGGTTCAGGGATTTGATTCATGGTCAAAGTATACACAACCGACGCGACCCCCAATTCCTCACAGTTGGTGTGGTATCCGGCCTCGTGAATAATAAAGCATAGTGCAAAGACCCCATGGTCTATGGCTTTGTCACTATGTTTGAAGACATATTTCTGCGGCAATTAAGTAGAAGCTACAGGCGTTCGTGAGGTTGCGCATTTTTAGCGTCCGTCAAAGCTGTGCACACCCACCCTTCCCTTATAAAATGCACAAAACGTTGCCCCTGGTAGTAGAGCCAGATTGAAAGGTGCACGCTCTCAGAGGTGGTAGTCAGCTGATAACGATTGACAAAAAAGACGAACACTCTCAAAGATGATAGCTAAAAGACAGGCTAGCTGATGACGGTTACCAGAAAAGATGCACACTCTCAAGAAAAATAGCTACAAGAGGAGAAAAGAACATCACATCATTCTAGCCCCTGCGTGTTTTGTCCCTTTCCCGGTTTCCCCGATGCACCGCGTAGCAGATGACTTGCACGGCGGCAGCGCCTTCACTTCCTATCGCCACTTCTGAGCGAGTTAGAGATTCCTATCGCCACTTCTGAGCGAGTTAGAGATGGCGATGATGGGCTCGACGAAGTTCCCTATCTGGGACGTGCCCGGCGGCAAATCTGGAAGGGCGGGTAGCGACTTGCAGTCCCGCGATCCTCGGGAGTAGGTCCCGCACACCAGGCTGAGCACTTGTCCGAAGATGTGCTCCATGGTGTTGGTAAGGAACTCCAAGGCCTCGGAGTCTTCGCAGTTCCCCACGGAGTCTTCGATGCAGTCTAACAGCCCGTTGTAGTAGCTGAGGAAAATCGGCCACAATGGCCAGCGTTTGTGTCAGAACAATAAAATTACTTAACTGCACTTCTTTAGGAACCATCAAGCCTCAAGGGACCATTTTGTTTTAAACTAACAACACAATTGTGAAACAAAAAGCAAGGTATACACTGCCGGATTACTTCAACGAACTTAGCGTGCAGACGAGCAGCGTCTTTGTGGCTACCTGTCCTATACGCAACATTATGCCCCGTGCATTAATCCCCTTTCCTCTGTTTCCCATTTCGGCTGCCTGGCAGCGCTTGGTTTCCGCTGTCCCCTGTAGTGAGCGAATGCTCACCTCATCTCTTCTTTTTGCGTCTTCTCCGCTGAGTGGCCTCACCTCTATTAAAAATGCGAATACGTTTAGCGAGCTTCCCGGAATACTGCGAGAGGATCACTCTTCGGCATATGGTAAGAGTCGCCACTAGTGTGAAGACTACAATATGAGAACTCCCTTTACTAAGGTTTCTTTGCAGAGGCCATACTTGTAGACGACAGCGTGTTGGCTGCGAACTCACCAGCAGGCGTAGTGAATCTTCTCCTTTTTGGGCGCAAACTGAGCCGCCCTCTGGAGATTCTCGAAGATTTTCTTCATGCAAACGTTCAGCTTCAGGCCAGCTCCGTTCATGCACGCCACGCTGTTCAGGTACTCTGTGAACACAGGAAGCGCACAGATTAAACAAGCACCTTTAGGGGAGTTACATTCTTAAGCAATAACGGGTTCAGCCATTCAAACACTCGACGCAAATCTTCAATTATGTCTGAAAAACATCAGAAGCGCCAGAAGGCAGGTACAGAGTAAAGATGGTGATAACACAAGGCGCCTTGTGTTGTGGTTTGAACTCTATTCATATTTTTGTTTTTGTGGTTTTAGTGTGTAATATGAGCAACTAGCCCAACTCACAGTTTTGTTATGTCTCAAAAAAAGTTCACAAACGTTCAGGTTTTTTTTTTTTTTTTTAGAGCATTAAAGGGTTTATAACGTAACACCTTGCTACGAGATCTTCGTCCGTCCGTCCATGCGCCTTCACGTATACCTGACTTCAGGGCACACACAGCACAACCGGTTTGGTTACCGTTGTAACGTAAGCAAAACAACGTAAACAGACCCGTGCAATACCAAGCGTAAGAATTGGTACACTGATTGCACAACCGGCGTTGCTTACGAAATCCCAATGACGTGTGGTTTAAGATATATGTAGGGCAAACTGGAATATATGTCAATGATCGGGTCCGCGAGCGCGCCGCTTCAACTAGAACCACACCTTCAGGGCATTTGGCTGTACATTGCAGCAGATGCTCTTGCGCCCCGTCACTTGACAGCACTAGAATTTCGGCAAAGTACAAAAACCAAGTGCCACGCGAGCTTCACGAGGCATTTGAGATTAGGAGTATGGGTGAAAATGCATTAGCGGTACTTCTCTGGCCCTACCTACGGATGAGTTTGAATATTTGAAACGTAGGCTGGGCGGGGACTAACGTGACGTGTTATGTCTGATGGGGTGCTCCCGTTGGTATATACGTTTGTTCGTTTTTTCCTGATAAATTCAGTTTAGAGTGCGCCCAGTGTCGTTGTTATTCTACTCTTTGTCCGTGTTCCTTCGGCACTTATTTCCCATGATGTACCAACTGGCCCATCTAAGCATTTTTTGCTACAATACGAATTTATAGATTTGAGGGCGAAACCAAAATTGTACCCCTGTGGGGTGATAATAACGTTTATACCCAACTAGTATGCTCTCTGAGGTCCAGAGAACTCGGAGCAAACAATATAGTCGGCTACAAACGCCATCATCATCATCCCACAGAGGTATAATTTCGGTTATGCCCGCTAATAAAAAAAAAAAAAAACTCATTGTAACATAAGTTGCGCAAACAAATATTGTTTTCGACGAACTTTTTGTTTTTTTAGCATACCTGATATGACCAGGTAGAATTTATTTCTTCTTTACTTTGGTTTAGTGTTTCGTTAAGGTGCATGACCCAACCTCCTACTTCGACTTACTAGATTTCGATACTGAATATTGGGTATGGTGATGTCGTGGAGGAGGCTTATGGTAACATAGAACCACTATCTTCTTCACCACCCCCGAAATGACTTTTGATATCTTCTAAACTAATTTCGAATACTTCGTGGCACTTCAAAAATAAAGGTCACAGCTGATTCTTTTTTTCGTCATCAATTTACTCGGATTTTCTTAGCTGTCTAATTTAATGTTCACCCTATTTATCATAATGCAAAACGGGGTTTCGGCAACGCAGTGGTATATACAACAATGCTAGTAATGTTGATACTATAATATACATTTTTACAAGAGCCTTTTCGCCATCCTAATATATTTGCATTGGGAGTTGGAGGCATCAGATGTCCGAAAGAAGTTTACTAAAACTGTTCAGTTGTCGCTCACTACGGCTGAACTCATTGCCGAGTGTTTCATGGGATTGCATAATAATGATATAATTAATAGTCAATACAATAAAATTGTTTCTTTCTTTACAAAGTTTAACGCTATAAGTGGACTGAACAAGTTTCAACGTTTATTGCCCTACACTTTTTTTTAAGTTCGCGTTCACTGCCTTCTCCTAAACAAATTGCTTCCAGGTTCAGATACTTTGACTAGTTTAGTTGCAGTACATAAAGCAAGAGCAGTTCTCTTTGAAAGTCGCATGGCCCGTTCCTTGCCGCTATTCTTAACGAGGCAGGAAACTCCTTTCCGATAACATTGTCGCGCTTTCTTCCTTGAGGTCACAATCGTTTGTTGTTGTTGTTTTTTTTTGAGGGGATCGCTATCGTCACATTTTCTAATCGCATGGTTCAAATCGCCGGATGGATCTGGCAGGAAACAAACAGCCGTGAACCGATTTACGTCGGTCGGCAAGTTCGCGACGTCCTTTACTTGAGGTCGACCTCGCCGTTCCCCGCCTTCGATCGTCCTTCACGAAGAGGCGACGACGTCAGCATCCCATTTATGTATGTACGTAATGAGGGCGGTTTAACACTGTCCATGGTTGTACTGGGTTACACCAGCGAGTTTTAACGACAAGGAGACTGCAGCGTTTCGTAACAGCATGCTTCGGTCTATACTCCGATTCATTTTAAGTGAAACGGAGGCCGAAAACGCTTTTATTTTATTAGATAAATTAGATTGAAAGCGGGTATTTTACAACTTGATGCATTTGACCGCTCTTATTGATCTTATTTTATTTTTGTGACCGAAGATAGTCACAATATGTTATCATCCGCCTTGTCCACGTGAAGAGGAAGTCTTTTGGAAACCTCGGAGGGCGGCAAATGTTTTGCTAAGGGGCTTAGCGTCTTCGAATCGCTAGTCATTTGAGGACAACATGAGCTAATTTGAGAGCACTTTGTTTGATGCCTTGTAAGCCTTCCGCTCCAAACTTGTTCTAGCCGCGCACGCGGGGCCAAAATAGGTCCTTTCTTCTAATAAACTAAGTTTCTTTATGAAAAGAATACCCAATTCCGCGCCCACAATAATTGATCTGCAGCCCTGCAGCCTTGGCCTTCCATCCTCATGGCGGTCGAGTTTAAATCAATTTGAATATCAATTCTAACTTTTCGCCCGGGTACAAAATGGGGGTTTCATTGTATAAGGCGAAAAGCTGCTATAATGTAGCTTGACATAGCCCTTGCGGCCTGACAGTGCCTTTGCCCCTTACATTTGTCAACTTTGCGTGCGAAAAACGAAAAAGAAAACAGGAATTAAAAAGTTATATACAATAAATATACCACAGGTAGAGACGAAAAAAAAAATGTTGCAACGCCTTTCCGTTTGCGGGCTTAATGTAAACGACTTGCTCGTCTAAAAAGCTAAATAGATGTAGGTAGTGCGTACTGAAGCATCTATAAGCCCCTCCAAGATTATCCTCAAGGCAGAACATCCTTCCCACTACTCGGACGTAACTAAGCCGAGGTGTTAGAGCTTTCTACGACGGCAACAGGATACCAGAGGGTTCACTGACTGAACACGAGGGCTGCGTCAGCTTTCGGCGGGAACTCGTCTTTAATCGGCGAGGTCACGAGTCTCAGTCGAACAATGAAGCAGCACTCGTGTTACATCCGAGCCCCACGATGGCCTCCGGTGTGTGAAGTAGAAACTCTTGCACTACGGCCTCGTTTGCTTAGAAGGATCCCGGACGCACGTTTCTCCAGGTCGGTGTCCTCCGTGCAGGTGGCCTCGTAGTCCTCCTGCGCCGCCCTGGTTGCCAGCAGCGACACGACCCGGGGCAGGCTCTCGAGGCAGTCCTCGGAGAATTTCTCGGTGCACGCAATCTGGCTCAGGTATGTCCTGCACGAAGCACCAGGGAACAATTCAGAGATGCGCTAAATATGGCGCCGCATGCACGTGACGTCATGGCATCATTGTCATCATTATAATACGTTTACTAGACATCTGTCTGCTGGCTGGGGCGACTCGGTAGGCAGGGAAATAAGGGAGGGGGGAAGTGAAGGTGATGATAAGATAAACCATACACCGGCCCCGGAAAATCGAAAGACATTCTTATTATCATCATCATTATACGTTTATTAGGCACCTGCCTTTTGGCTGAACCTGCTCGCGGTCATTTCTACTTTTCCGTGCCGCAAAAAAATGAATTCGATGGTGCGAAATGTACGCTGCAGAAGTTAAGCGCTCGGGAACAAGGCCACCACGATGGCCGCTGACGAAACGTCGGTGCAAGCCATGTATAGCTGGAGGCCGGAGAATAATCTACGAGTCCCTAGGGATCTCCTGTCCGCTCATAAGCCGCACCCTCCTGTGTGTGCTCTGTAGTCAATGATAGTTTAAGAAACGCGGGGCGTGGCCAGTCTCCTTATGATGGCTCGTAGCCAACAAAGGTGCGACGTTAGCCGATAAGAAGCCCGAAGAAAGAACCACGAAGCAAGCTGCGTGGACATAAATAGGCCACAGTCTGCGTCTCTTAATCTCTCAGTGACCATATAGATGCTCCAACTACAAAAGACGGGAATACAATTTTGAGAACCACGGTCCTCTATAGGGCCCTAATCAACACGGCGGGACTAAGGGACCGGGACATCACCACCTGATGCGAATGGCCAGTTCCGCACCGTTGACCAATCGCAGCAGGCGGCGATGTGCCCGTCCCTCAGATCCCCCAGTGACCAAAGTGCCCAGTGCGCATACACAATTGGCCCTCTCCTCCCTTCCCCCCCCCCCTAATTTTACAACGCCTACACACACACGCTCGGTCGCGCCGCGTAAATTATAGCCCCCCAGAGGACTATTTATACACCGTTTTACTTCGAGTCAGAGCGCAGCCAACCCCTCCTAGATAACAAAAAAGCCTTAGGACGGATAGAGTTGTCGTTATCATCGAAGGCCAACGCTGGGTACATATTGAACACGACGATTGCGTCAACGTTCGGCTCAAAACGTGACTCGAAGCCGAGCACCCACGCAGCAATCGTTTCCAATCTGTGTCCAGTAGCGTTTGGAGTTCGCTGGTGACGCGAACAATGTCAGCACTCCGGCGTTGTCTTGTGGGCGGTGTTGCCGCAGCCAACGCTACGATTCTATGAAGTCAATCAAGGAACGCCATAAGTGCATCGTCACGGCGCTCATCGTCTTTGGGAGTTTGTTATCCGACTGACTAAACCTATTCACGCACGTAAATGGGCCGCCGCGATCGTGTATTATTTTTTTTCCTTGTGAGTGATTGTTTTAGCCGGTGACACCTGTCTCGTACCCGATTTCTGCGCGAGATTGGTTTAGCCCCAAAGAGAACGAGCGCAGTAATTGTGCGCTTCTGGCGCCCCTTCACCGACCCCGTCGAGCGTGGGCTGCGGTCGTATACTCGGGACATAGCCTTCTCTTTACTCACAAAGTCTGGCAGTTCGACGACGGAGCCATAACGTGCCCGGTCGCAGATTTGGAGCGCGAGGATCTGCTAGCACAGAGCATCAAAGAGCCATTTTTCGGGGAACCTGGACGTCAGCGCACAGCTTTTGTAGCGGCGAGGACCCGAAGCACACTTGTTCGCTCGGGAGAAGAGTGTTTTGGCGTCTCGCCGCAGCGGGGCGCCAGACACGTGGCTCTCCTCTCATCCGTTGTCTGCCGCTACACCTTTTCCATTTCGGCGGGCGCTTCTCGTGGCGATCTGTCAAGCTTTGTCAGAATATAGAAGGCTATGCTCCGGAGTGTATAGTACAACTCGACTCACTGATGTCAGGCCAGGTGGTGGCGCTGCTGTCGGTATAGTGCGCAGGCGCAGACGCTTCTCTCCTCCCGAATTTGGTGTTTGCGCACGCGCAGTGCCCACACCTGGTGTGGACAAAGCGGGCTTCTTTGTAAACACTATGTTGGTGTTTCTTTTTTTTTTTTTTTGGGGGGGGGGGTGATATTATTGGTTAAACTTTTTGCTGTGCCTTCACTGTGAGCGATTGGTTTAGTTGGCGTTAGCGAAAGTAAACAAAGAAAACGAGTGCCATTATGATGTATATATGATAAAGCTTGATCGGCTCTATCGAAACGCAGCATTGGCTATGGTCGGAGTTCAAGTGAAACGCAGTATGGTGTCGAGAAGAAAACAAAAACGGTATTTTTGACGGAACTGAATGCAAATCAAGAAACTCGTTTTCAAATCGCACGGGACTGCCGGTGCCGGTCAGAAACCCGTCGTTCGAGACGCACGCTTACTTGCACTCTTCCTTCAGTTCTTCTCTGTTCTCAGGGACGTGGGTGACTGTGCCGAAAGGTACGTAGTCGGAGCCGCAGCCATGGAGCACGTCCAGACCGCAGCCGCTGATGTTCTTCAGGTGGCCGCAGCAGGTACCTGAAAGAGATCGGTGCAAGCAAGTTAGGGCAAGACGGCACTTAAACGGTCTTCGGTCGGCGCTGCCAGTGAGACACGGACGCCTCTGGGCAGCTCTGCCGCCTAGATCAATTGAATCAGTCTGTAGCCACCGAAGATCAGCTATGGCCGCATCAGAAAGCGGCTTTCCTTACGGCCTTTGATGTAAGCCGCACTCCTTCTACATAGTACATCGTACAAGAAACACGGTATGTGCTGCAGACACAATAGGGAGTTTTAGGGAACCGTTTTTGCACATCCGATACGGTACCATGGGCACACCTGTACGCACTGCGCATGTGCGAGTCTTCTGTGGCAGCGCATTGGCAGCTCATACCGGAGGGCCCATCGTATACCGTATCGGAAGTGGAAAAACGGTTCCCTAAGATTCTCTAATAGAGAGTTTTAGGGAACCGTTTTTGCACATCCGATACGGTACCATGGGCACACCTGTACGCACTGCGCATGTGCGAGTCTTCTGTGGCAGCGCATTGGAAGCTCATACCGGAGGGCCCATCGTATACCGTATCGGAAGTGGAAAAACGGTTCCCTAAGATTCTCTAATAGAGAGTTTTAGCGAACCGTTTTTGCACATCTCATACGGTACGATGGGCTCTCTGGTATACGAACTGCGCATCGCTACCACGAAAGACTCGCATATGCGCAGTTCGTGCCGGAGGGCCCGCGTCATATACCGTACAGGATAAGCAAAAACGGTTCCCTGAAACTCCCTAATAGAGAGTTTTAGGGAATCGCTTTTTCGTATGCTTCGAACATGCATGCAGACAGTTTTTGTATGACCAATCCGTCGGGAGCGTTATGCAAGGGCCTTAGACAGTGTGACTGCCTCTTGTATGGCGTGTTAGCGGTGCGACTTGGGCTTTAGAAGCGCAAGACGTGGGCTGTTATAATCACGCCTCTTGCTTTGTGATTCGTTCTTTTGCGTAATTTTCATGGGCAATTTCCTCGGTGGACGTTAAGCGTTTATGGAGCGCTTTGTTTTCGTTTGAATCTTCTTGGGCGTGCAAACGCGCGCTCGCATCTACTGCGCTAAAGGCGCGAGCGCGGAGTGCTTTTGAATCACTTGAAGTCCTCGAATGAAATTTCAGACTAAATAATGGCGCAATCCCGTTTGATGCGGAGCTATAATGAGACGCTTGGGACTCGCCCTGCCCTGCGCTTCTTAGGATGTCAGTGACTCCTAAAGCCGAGGTCACACTGCTCACGCATCGTACAAAAGGAAGTCTGCAAAAGGGAGTCACCGCAATATCCGTGATTCGAATGCCGCGTGCCAAGTTTTTCCTTGAGCTCATTGTCATGCGGCATTTGAAGCAAGGATCTCGAGGTGACTCGCGTTCTAATCTGTATGCAGATTGTCTTTCGTATGATGTGTAAGCAGTGTGACCCCGGCTTTAGAGCTCTTTTGGCACTTGCAGTATCCTTACGATGTACCACCAACTAGACCATATATTCCTTACGATGTACAACCAACTAGACCATATAACTAGACCATATATTCCGAACCCTTTGGACAGTTTCGGTTTCGATTTGCCAACCTCACTTCACTACATCCCGACACGGCCAAATACAGTAATTGCATTTTCGAATATGTGACTTTTCTTGTATTTATAACCCTGTAGGCCTTCCGGTACCAATGCGGACAAAATGCTAAAGCACGCTTTTTTTCTCTTTTTTTTTCTTGGGGGGGGGGGGGGGGGGGTTGAGATGGGGGGGCTGCTGCCGGAGTAAACATGTAAACATGACTGCGAGGGCGCATGGATTAAGTATACTGGGCCGGCCATCCCGTTTCATTTTCTCCTCAATGAGTTTCTTAAATTATCTGTGAGCCGGGGAGATGGGGGAGGGAGGGGGGGGGGGTGGTCATGCCGTACAGAGGAGTGATGGCCAGGCCACCAGAAAGGTATGGAACGCGGCCGGCCGTACTTCTACTCCTCGCTAAGTCTACGCAGGTCCTAACGGCCGCTGGAGGTCTGATACCACTGATCTCTATTTTAGCAGGCTGGATCGCGGATCGGGAGCCCGTCGGTGTCGCCACCGGCGGCCATTGCTTGACACCAGGCAATACACGCAAGTCTATGGGAAAAACGCACAAAAGTAAGCATATTGAAGCATGTACGCTGTGCTCGGAGGCGAGTATTTTATGGTGCGCTGCGATCCTTATGTCGGGTGTTTGGAGATCGAATCGGTATTTGTCAAACGTCCGGTCGCCGAATAAAAATATCAAACGTACCGGAACACCTACGGCTGAGCTGGCAAGCTTGCTCTCGTAGTGGAGTAAACAAAGGAACTTGCCGTCCTTAAGACCGTCGGTAGAGAAGCCCAGAAGTTGATGAATGACAAATAAGTTCCATCTCGACAGCGGCTTTTCGGGAGTGAGTGAATTCCGCGTGGCAAAGCCTTCGAGCTTGTCGTCTGCTAAACCCAACTCAACGAAACCGCCACCGACTCCGCGGTTACTCTAAATAACTCTCGCCTCATTGAGCTGCACTACAGCGGAGTCACTCTCGACCACAAAATATTTATTTATAAAAACTGCGAAGGCTGTCAGTTTTAATGTTTGTACGCAAGCTATTTAACGGGCTTATCGAGAAGCGTCCAAAAAGGTTCAGTGCCGAGAACAGCTTAGAAACAGGGGAAAACGTCACTTTTTCTCGTTCTTCTTATAGAGTCCCATGCATTGGCTGGTGTCAATCAATGGCCGCCGGTGGCGACAACTCGGCCCCAGCTGCCGAGGCCGTGGTCCGCGATCCAGCCTACTACAATAGAGATCAGTGTCTGATACAAAGATGAATGGGTGTATTGCAAGCGAGCGCTGACATTATTTTGATGCATTGCTGAAATGCACTACTTCGTCAACGGGGCGATCGAAATCGTGGCCGTGTCTGACATGTTTTTGTGTGACCCTTGTCTCCTTTCGCGTTCGCCTACCAAGATGTTTAACCAACACGCTCTCCTATTTCTATCTATGCTGAAACCATGTCACTTTTCTCCAAGAAATGAAATGCGCGCAGTGTTGCACGCAGGGATTTTTAGAAGTAGTCTGTTTCGAGGATAAAAGCGAACGTCTTCTTTCACTCTCCTTCGCAAAACTTGCTGATGAGGTTGTGGGGATCGAATCGTTAGCGTTGTCAGCAATGATATCCCCAGGATTTCGTCATCAAGCTTTGCGATCAAAGTTATTAGATTAACTCAGTTACGGAACTGCTCATAGACGCTGCTTGCACGAGCAGTACCCCCTTCTGCCCCCACGACTCGCCTCCCGTCGTTCGACGCGCCGGACGGCTGCTATGGTAACTGCAGTGTGTTCTGTGGAATACGCACGTTTCGAAGCGCAGCGTCTATAAATGGCGTTCCACTGTACTCTATGGAAAACCGTTCATAAACGGAAATCTAGATGGCGCTTTGAACGACGGGAGGCGAACTGAAGTGAGCGAAGGGGTGATACCCCCTTCCGTGGAAGTTCCACACCTGAGGTAATCTACCGGGTGTCCCAAATAGCGGCCAGGCTCTTTAAATCGACCTTAAAATTCGGCTTCTTAACCTATCGCGCTATGAATTTGTGTAACGTTGCCCACCGATGCTGCTCTTTTTTTAATTTGCAAAGAGCGAAATTACCATAGGAAAACGTAAAAAAAGAAAAAATGTTTAACTCTATGAAAACTCATCGAAGCCACCGGTCTTCAAACAATAGGGCGCCCTATGGTTTGAACACCGGTGGCTTCGCTGCGTTTCCATAGGAGTTGAGCCTTTTTATTTTTTTTTAACTTTTTCCTTAGGTAATTTCGCTCTTTGCAAATTTTACAAAAAAATGCGCCATCTGTAAGCAACGCTGCACAAAATCGTAGCGCGATAGGTTAAGAAGCCGAATTGTTCGGTCGATTTAAAGAGCCTGGCCGCAATTTGGGACACGCGGTAGTAACATTGTTTGCGATCTGCGCGGTGACGATACGAATGCGGCTCATACAGTAAACACGAGCACTGCATGAGCACTCGATTTGGACTCGAGACAATCAATGCCTCGACATGCATTCGGGAAGTGGCTCATGCCCATTCGCTGCGATGACCGGAATAGCCGAACCTCAACAATGTGTGAAACTCAAAGCTCGAAGCACAGGACGATCGTCCTGTGCTTTGCCGACCCCAATGCGTGGCTATGATAACTACTGGCGGACTATAATCAGCTCCAGATCACATGGCCGCTTGTTGTTACTGCAAGTCGAGGGGGGAACGCCGCTCGGTTTTCCCCAATTGATCCCGCGACTGCCATTGCGTCGACAAACTTCCGGTGGTGCATTATTTATCATACTCAAATTTATGTGAATGAAGGTTTTTGAAAACAAAAAGCAAAAAAAAAAAACTTAAAATGTTCAGTACAACGAAATAAAAAAGCAAGAAAAAATGAAAAGAGAGAACCGTCTTGTTGACGCTGCTACTCACAGATGGCAGCACATACGCCCTAATCTGCTGTATCTGCTTTAGAGTGTTCATCTCTAAGAAGCTTTTAAGTTTTTGTACTAGTGGTGCCATACGTAAAAAGCAGCAGCGTCAGCCCGAAGGTGTGCTGCGGCTGCAGAACACCAAACACATAATATGTTTGAGGACTGAGATCTTGGAGTATAGTGTCACGGAGCGCCAAGGAAACCGTTAGGAAGTGTGTAGCACGTACTTTATAGAAGAATCTGTACACAAGAGTCGTAAATTGAGAAGAAATAAGAAAATTCCAAACGCGCCGCAACGGGAATCAAAACCACGACCCCATGATTGTTAGCTCGGCACTCCGCCACAGCGCCGATTAGTTGGCCAGACAAAACGCTAGCTGGCTTTGTCACTTCTACGGTAGTTTCTACTATCTGGATAGTGTATTGCACTAAGAACATAGTCTCAATATATAGCCAATTGCAAAGAGATATGTTTTCATTGTAATTTCATCGGATTTTGTTGTTGTTGCTCAAATGTGGCAGATATATATATGATTGCATTCGAGTTTTTGTTTACTACAGTTGTAAGTTGTAACACACCAAGAGCCTTTTTCCGACGTTTATTTATGGTATTTTTACCAATTGAATGAACGGTTGTTTACTTTCTCTTGTTGCTTTGAATTTTTTTGTGTGTACTTTTTTGTAGAATTGTTAGTATGTAACTATCTTGAGCTGTTGAACTTTAGGAAGCAAATTCCTTGTTAAGCACCACACCTTTATCTCTGCCCCCTACGCGTTATACTCGCGAAACGAATAAAAAACATTCCGAATGAGTACGCCGACCGTCTTTCGGACGCCGGCATTTGGCGTTAAGGCGTTCGCCGTTCGCTTTCGAAAAGTTTATGGGAGAGAAAACAATAAAATGTTATAAAAACAAATAAAGTGCAATGACCCCCACACTCTAAAAAAGGGGTATCTCCTTACACCTTTTTGTCCCTTATAACGCACCCCAAAACTTCAGTTCGACGTACAGCGCACATAGTCGAACAGACGGCCCCAAATTCGACGAGGGGCTTGATAACGGTGCGATGTAACTTAAGAAATAGCTAAAGTACGTATCGAAGACTACAGAAAGAAAACATTGAGGTTTTGCAGTAGGGCCAAAAAAACTTCGATTATTTATTTTACATTAGCTATTTTAATGAGTTGTGCCACACGGCTATCAAGCCTCTAGTGAAACTTGGTTTCGTACGTTCGACGTCAGTTTACTATACGTCGAACTGAAGTTTTGGGGTGTCTTGTATGGGACAAAAATGTAATAATGCACCCTTTTTTTCTTTAGAATACGCAAATCACAAAGAATGCCGGGGAAATACATTCCATCTATGCCGACATTTAGCCGTATATGATCTAGATAAATCACGAATTTTTTTGTTCCTTTCAATGTTCCCAAAAAACCTGCAATCAAAACATTTGAGCATGATAAACGCATTACTTGAACTCACCCTTGCGTAAAGTTTCAGTGCCCACCGCTCATTGGCTTATGTACACGAATTAGTTTACACCCGAACTACTATCGGAAGCACTCTGTAGAAGAACAAAAGAAACCAGCTGTTCAGTTCCGGGCTCTCGCTCAACAGCTAGAGTTACTCTGAATCACACATGTGCACGTCACTGAAATAAAGTAACTAAGTTCTGTTGTTCTTGACTCACTCGAAATGTAACAAAGTACCTTACTCGTTACCGCGATTCAAAAGGACCGTTTCATTCGGTTCGACAGTAAGGCGTTATTTTCTTGCTTCTCCGAATGGGTCGTCTTCATGAAGCCGTAAACACATCCAATATTTGTCGCCGTCCGTTGATTACTCATGGCTATACTGACATACCTCTGTATACCTTTTTATATTCTATCTATCGTTTTCTCGTCGTGAAAATTAAATGCGCGGGCTGGTTTGAGAACTAGGTTGGGTATTTGTGTGGTACACGTCCCCATCCATAAGCAACTAAACGAACGCCTCACTAATTCATCAAAAAGTAAAAACAAAAAATATGCTACTCGTTTCTTCTAAAACAAATAACTAGGTAGTAACTTTGTTACCGAAAACAAGTAACTGAACAAGAGTAACAGGTTACTTATAACGCATTACGTACAAGTCTGCTCTGGAGAGAAGAATAGGGAAAACGCTCACCCAGTAGCGAAGCCAGGAACGCGGCGACGAGCAACATCTTTCCGTCCATAGTCGCGTCTTGGGAAAAGCACAGCACTCCGGACGACGTACGCTTCGATGAATGAGCGCGAACTCGGTTGTTATATTCTCACGAGGAAACAAGCAAGCGAAGGGTTTCCTGCGACAAAAGGAAGAAGACAACCCGCTCACCTTGAGCTGTGACGCCCGCCATGACTTTGGTTTCGTCGCAAGTCACGTGACCAGCGCCTCGTCGTCGATGACGACGACGAGCGGTCCCGGTGACCGCCGATACCTGACCCCGTTTGGTCCAGAGAAATCGGGTTCCACGCTCTTTGCGCGCCGGCGGTTTCCGGGGCGGCCCAGTGGACTTCGTCTCAGGCTGTGACGAACCGCAGCCAAGGCTTACTGGCCGCCAAGTCCAATCACGATCCAGTTAGAAGCCACGTGGGGTGTGGGTCCAATGTGCGCATCGAAGCGTCGCACACTGCTACGCGCGTTTTGGGACGATTTATCGCGTGGATTTTTAAGCTAGACTGCGATCAGATTCTCGAGAGCCCTTAGCTTCGGTTCCGGTCCGTCGTAGTGTGAGACGATGCGTGGTAGGGCTGGTTCGTGTTTTGCAGCGATCATATCGGCGACATATACGCACGCCGGGAGATGTGTGGCGTAGATTGCACTAGCGAGATTAGTGTTGCGATATACGAAAAACGAGACGAGCTACGAAAGCAGGAAGTTACGTAACTTTTTCTTTTCTAACGGGTAATTAATTCCCCCCCCCCCCTTTTTTTTCTTTTATATAAGCTGTTAATCGATCAATGTTTGCTTATTATTCCCCCGAACAGCTTGCAGGCCTTAGGAGAGGTGCACATACTGCCTAAAGCCTCATTGACACTCTACATACATCATGGATGGAGGAATGGATGGATGGATGGTAATGGCTCTACTCTTTGTAACGGGCGGCAGCTTGCGCCACCTAGCCTACCATTTCGTCATCTCTTCTTTTTTTAAAAAGTTGGTATAACTTTTATTCTAACACAACCCTCCCTCCCTTTAAAGTGTTCCCCTTGCTTATTTTTATCAGTATTTTCTCCCCTGCCTAGATCTTTCATACAAAAGATCTAGATCATAACAAAAGACACGGTTGTCGTTGCGGACATAATGAAAGAAGCATCGGCGGAAACGCCCCTACTGAAAAATATTTTTTACCGGAATGTCATTTCCAGTAAAAGTCTATTTTACTGGATTATGGGACTGTTTTCACTTCCATTAAAGCCGTAGTTTACCGGAATGTCACCGGATCTTTTACTGAAATGTCACCGGTTGTTTTACAGGAATGTTACCGGATTTTTACCTGAACATGTTTGCTTCCTACAAGTGTATGCTACGAACATGTCTGCGGAAAGTTTCTGTAGAACCAATCTGACAGGACAAGGAAGAAAAACGTCTCTCAGGCGTGTTCCGACCTTTTGTCTGCAGGCACGCCTCAGAGAGTATAGGAGGCATGTTTCTTTCCGTCTGCAGACTGTCGAAAGGCAGTCTGCGGTGAGTGTCTGCTTACTGCCTCTAGTATGATGTACTAGCAGTGTGACCGCGGCTTATGAAAGTGTTAAGGCTAGGGTCCACACATTTGTGTCAGTTGCATATCCATTTGCGTCGAGAAGTTTGGGTATCGCCGCCTGGAGGAATTTTGTTCACAACTTAGAGTGAGGATTCTTCCACTTGCTTTGCTGGTGAAAGCCCGTGCAATGCCAAGCTTATATGCACTATGGAAATTAAAACAAAAACCGCGTGGGTGGCACGTGCACTACCATAGCCTCCGCTATACTGACAAAGGCTATGTTCCAAATCTTACCCGAGTAACCTGTCTCCTATACGTCAGCGGGCAATACCACTTGACATCGCGAGTAAACGACCCGCGACTCGATTTTGGAACGGCCGGGATGATCATCGGGATACTACGCGGATTGGCTTCGTCTTGGGCTACTTCAAAAACGAAACACAACAGCGATGGCAAAAAATAGCAGACGATTTTGTTTTGCTCATGGAGAAAGCACTCGAAGAAACGATAATATTAATGACGACGCAGTGTTTTCTGACGTGGCTCCACCAGCTCCTTCTGCTCAACTTCCTTTTGGACTGTATATTGAGATCAAAATTACTTACTCCTTTCAGTTAGACATAAAAAGTTCGTTCTTAGTAATCAGCGCAATGGCTTTCAATCTACTCGTGCCCTAAACGCGCATGTCCCACGGATCGTAATTTGCACCGGCTACGTTTTGCAGAAATTGCTTCCACACGGTGCAGCGGTACAGCTGATGGGAGCTTTCCCGACAGTGATATGTAACGCACGTTCGCTTTGAAGCGAATATGATTACAAAATCACAAAATAAACTTCCAAACTGCTATATTTCTTGGGGAGGAAGATGGGGGTGGAGTTGTTGACTGATCATATACATGAAATCTTCGAAGCCTTCACTGCTTTGCAAGCGTTATCCTCTCATTACACACACTCTGGGGGAAACAAAAATACTTCTACATCATCTACAGCGTTCGAACACTTTTAGCCAAACGTGAGAATACAGAATTTCCTTCAACGTCGAGGGCGAGGATGCGGAGAAGCAGGTATACCTGCTTCTCCGCATATACCTTACCGGGGAAGGTGCACGGTCTGGATGTGATGCATTCAATTCCTAAGTTGAAAACAGCAAATCGCAATAACCACACATAAATGGCTGCACCTCATTCTTTGTCATTACGAACGTCCACCACCAAAGCCAACGGAGCAAGCGAGCTTTGACGGCTGTCGGCACAAAAAGCAGACAACGAACAGATCACATGACGTATTTACTCGATTCTATCCGACGTTACCCCCCGATCGAGGAGGGTAGCACGAGTAATTACTCCGGAGTAAACAACCCACTTCTGGAACGCGAGTTCTGACGTCATCAAGTAAGTGCGAATAAATTTTGAAACGCCACGGTACGAAACCTTTACTCCGGAGTCGGATCGAGTAAATTTTGCAATACAGCCAAAGCCTGGCAGATCGCCACGATACGCGGCCGCCGAAGGTGAAAAGGTAGAGCGGCAGACAACGGATGAGAGGAGAGTCATGTAACGGGCGCCCCGCTGCGGCGAGACGCCAAAACACACTTCTCCCCAGCGGTGGAATGTCCGCTCGCGCTCCTTGCGTTCCTTGCGCTACAGCTTCTTTTCTCGTCGAGTTTGAAAAACATGTTTCGGGTCCTCGCCTCTGCAAAAGCTGTGCGCTGAATCCCAGGTTCCCCGAGAAATGCTCTCTGCTACCAGGTCCTCACGCACCAAATCTGCAGCCGGGCACTCTATGGCTCCGTCGTCGAACTGCCAGGCTTTGTGAGTATAGAGGAGGCTATGGCACTACCCATAGTGAGGATTGGGGCAGGCAGCACCCCTCGCGAGCTTCTCACAGCGAATATCAGTCGGCCGAAACGACTGCCACGACCGGGACACCGGGAGAACCGGAACTCGTGATTGCTTCGCGTACTCCTTGCATTGCTTGCCACGCTCTACACGCTGAACGCTCCTCCAGGTGGCTTTATCGCTGCTGTCGTTTGGGTCGTTCCGAAGCAGGAGTCACCCATCTGTGTCGGCTAAATTTTTAGCAACCGAAACGACAGCAACGACAATGTCACTAGGACAAGTGTTCGCCGTAGACAACGTAGCAAGCGATGAAAGAAGTCGCTTCGCGAAGCAATCGTGAGTCACTGTTGTTGTGGTGTTCTGGTCGTTTCTCTCGTTTTGGTTGTTGCGAACGCAACCGTTGAAAATGCATGAACCCGCCCACAGAACCAGCCTTGAACCAAACCGACACAACTGTCTGAACCAGGCTATCGATCTCACCAGCCATCTTCTTTGCGCCGCCGCTGCTGCGAAGCATAGTGGGAACTTCTGTCTCTGCGCGTGCGACATCCTCACTGGAGCTCCGCGCGAGCAGAGCACGAGACGATAAAAGCAGTCTCGTGCACCACCGTGTGCCTCCTGTGAACTATGCTACGTCGGCGTCATGTATCCGTGGAACGCTTAGTGAAATAGACCGATCTCACTAAGCGTTCGGGGCATGCGTGACGCCGCCATAACTTTAGTTCCCAGGAGGCAGACGGCAGTGCACGAGAGGGCTCGTGCCATCTCGTGGTCTACACGCGCAGAGCTCCAGCGAGGTTTTCGCACGTGCAGAAAGACTAAAGTTTCCTCGATGCATTGCGGCAGCGGTGGCGTTGTCAAACTGTCTAATGAGATCGGTCTATTGGTCTGCTCCTCGCACCTCGTATTGCGAGACTATTTCTTTGCTGTCTTCGTGTAGATTCACAATAATAATTTTTAAAAAGCACTCAAAACTGAGAACAAATTAAAAAAAAAGAACGCGTGCACGCGCACGTAAGGAGGCACGCGCGGGCTGCAGCGACTTTCTACTGCCCTGTCGACTGTAGCGCTGCGATTGTTGTCTACGCGCGACACCTCACAAGTTCCCATTGTCGAGTCGCGCCGGTCCAAACACTACCCCGTATTCTAGTACCCTGTAGTACAGCACTGAAATGACCAGCCCTTCGAAGCGAATGGTGGCGGAGCACCCCCTCGTGCCACGTGTCTTGCGCGTTTCTACGACAATGGTTGGCGGTACTTGTAAAAAACGCCTTTATCAAGGGGCTTTAGCCTCCAGTCGTTCGACACGCTCCCGGTTTGAGGATGGCTGCTGTGGTAATTGATGCAGTGTATTATATGGAATACGTATGTTTTGAAGCACATCTTCTAGATGGCGCTTCACCGTAGACGGCGTTTCACCGTAGAGCGTCTAGATGGCGTTTCGAAAGACGGGAGCCAAAGAAAGCATTTATGACAATTCTAGGGGAAGCTCATTGTTGTTTGAGGCAAGGACAGGTGTTTTGCGAACCAGAACATACAGAGCGAAGTACCAGGAAATGGGCACAGTGTGCGCTGCTTGTGGAGAGGAGGACGAGACGGCTGAGCACTTGATACTCTACTGTAAAGGGCTTCACGCTATGCATACCGAAGACAACATAGATTTAATAAAGTCATTGGGTTTTAGATACAGCGAAGGAAAAGTGGATTTCAAGGCAGTAGAGATTACCAAGCAAAGATTAAGTGAATGGTGGCAGAAAGCGAGAAAAAAACTAGGCATTTTCTTATTAACTGATGGCAAGGGGAATTTATAGTCTCACTTTCTTTTCAGTACGGAGGGAATATAGTTTTCACATTTAAATATTCTAAGCTTCAAGGGTAAGACAAAATGGCTAGGTGGCGTAAGCTACCGCCCGATCCAAAGGGCTCAGCCGTATTCATCCATCCATCCAGGCGGTCTGAAGTGAGAGAGGGGGTACCCATCTCCGCGGGGAGCTCTGGAACTGAGCAACTGAGCTATTTGCAATTGCATCAACGGATAACTCGGCAGGCATATCACGTCATTACTACACGCAGCAGGCGATTGGACGCGAGATGTCTTGGTCGTGCTCTCGTACGTTTGCTGCTCCTGGTGGCATTACCTAGCGAACAATAAATTCGATGGTGCTTCTAATGAGCATGATAGAAGCTTGAAATCATGGCGCTCTCAAACCAGCACTACCAACACAGTCGAAACTAAAGTTCTTACATTTCTCTTATTTCCGTCGGTGAGAAATCCTTGAGCTGACCTCATACTCAGCATTCGGCCAATCGTGGAAGGCCAACCAGAACGACGCTTTCGACCGCGCACGTCGCCAATAGATGGCGCATTGCGCGCGATGGGTCCACAGCCGTGTATTGGGAGAGTTTGGCCAATAGGCGGAGCAAAGGCCGCCGCCAGCGCCGAATATTCCCCCCATGCTTAGAGCGTAAACTAAATTTGTGACACAGCGTCGACCAATCAGGAGACCTCTACTCCATCTCACAAATGTCTGCAGTGAAGACAAAGGAAAAGGCGCGTGAGCCTAGCTCAGCGAAACGCTTTTGTTTGTACGAGACCTCGTGCATAGGAGGCACTTTCCAAAGCCACGCGCTCGTGCCCATGCCTTTGTCTGCACTGCTAGAACAGCGTCCTGAGACTGGCTGAAAGAAAGCAGTGCAAAGGGTGGGGTGCGCGAGCGTCTTGAGACGCGGAGTTCCGCTCGTCACGGCTCAAATTATACTTCGTTTCACTTTATCTGCGAGCGAAGCCAAAGCTAGAAGCGCGAGACCAGCGCTTTTCGCATTTCTCCCCAGCTCGAGCGCTCGAGCAAAGCCTGAACGCACGGAGCTTCCGTGCTCGCGCTTCCAGTTTTGCCTTCGCTCGCACATAAGGTGAAACAAAGTATAGACGCTTTACACACGCGCCAGATTGAGCCGCCATAGCCGACCTTCTCTTGTCTTACCGAGATGCCGAGCCACTGAAGCGGGCGTTGACGAGTCTCCACAATGGCCTATGCTGGGGGGAAGGACACAGTAACACTTAAAATGGCAATAACCTGTCCTGCTGTGGAAATGATGAAGTCAAGCGAACGGAATAAGAGGGAACAAAAACTGAAGGTCAGTTATGGCGGCGCCCATGCACACCTGCTGTAAAGATATTTAGATCACACGACCACCCCTAGGGGCTGTTTCGCGGCCTGTGGTTGGCCCCGAGATGCTCGCCTATTCAAACCAATGTATGGCCAAACTCTCTCAATAAACGGCTCTGGATGGGTCTAGAGTTCCCTGATGAGTTTGTGTTTGCCTTGTAAGTACATAGCGTCAAATGCGCCAAATCACGAGAGGCGCGTCTCGGCAGCTCTTGAAAGCAAATGGCGGCGGAGCCCTCGCTCAAGGGCGTGTTTTAGATGTTCACACATCAATGGGTATCGGAACTTGGAAGAAACGCAAAGCGTGAGCAGACCTTTCACTGAATTACCCAAGCATCAAAGAGAATCTTGGAACGTAGGTACAAGCCCTGCCCATTTTCGTCTTCCCTGTTCAAAATATTCGAAGTAAATAACCAAAATAAAGCGTCCATGGAACGCGTGTGCGAAGTGCCTTTGATTTAGATTTTTGCTTTCGAACTGTTTGAGCTGAATACGCCAGCACGTGCAGCGCGTGTACCTAAGTTCCCTGCATTTTTTCTAGTGCTTGGGTTATTCGGCAAAAGGTATATTATAAACCACGACCGGCTTTATTAGCGGCGAGATGTTTCGGTGGCGCCCTCGTTCGGTTACCTATCGTGACGTCATTACCTTCTGAACAACAAGTTCGATGGTGTTTGTAATGGGCATGGTGGAAGCCTGAAATCATAGCGCTCTCAAAAAAACACTGCCAACACCGTCGAAATTGAAGTTCTTGCATTCCTCTTATTTCCGTCGATGAGAAATCCTTTGCTGACGTCATTGTCAGCATTCGGCCAATCGTGGCAGGCCGACCACAGCGACGCTTTCGATCGCTCACGTCGCCAATAGGGGCGACCAGGCCACCCGAGGCAGCGCGAGCGCGCCGCATTTGCTTTTGCTTGTTTAGTACTTTCTCTAGTTCGCTTACCACGCTAGCAGACGCTTTCGCGTGTGTATGTATGTATGTCCGCTCCCCGACCGGCGACGTTTTGACGATAATCGGCTGTATTTTAAAGACGTTTCTCGTCGTTATTGCGATTGTACGTTCGATAAAGAGCTACAAGCTGATCTAGATCGCATTTTTCTTTGGTCAAAACATAACAAACTTCCCCTAAACTTTAACCAAATGCGCTACCATGCACATCACTGCCTCGCGCCAACCTTCGACCCCTCCAACACTTTTCCTGAAGCGAGTGAGATCCCAAGTACAGCGCATATCCACCTCCTAGGTGTCATCATCGACCAGCATTTAGATTTCCATCGCTACGTCCAAAACGTCGTGTCCGGTGAAAGATGACTCCTTGGCTTCGTCATTCGGTCCACAAGAAGAGCCAGTCGCGATGTGCCCAGATTGCTGTTCACAGCACTGCTGTTGCCCATCCTGGAGTTTTGCTGCTCGGTGTGGGATTCGGCAACCAGACAACTTGTTGCCTCCTCGAGTCGGTGCAACGTCGCGCTTCCTACCTTATTATGGCTCCAACTTGGCCCCCGAACACCATCCTATCGAGCACTGCCCCTCTTCCGTCCAGTCGGCAGGGACCCGCTTTAACATCGTCCTTAAGTAGCAACCACGCGGCTCCTAGCAACTCCGAGCCACTTTTCCGCTACCGGACTCCTCGCTTCTTTTTGCCTCCTCCCTGCGGCGTACTCGCACTGGTGGACTGCAGCCCCTTTTAACCCGTACGCTTCGTCACAAGAACTCCTTCGCACCCCGTGCAGTGCAACTTCGGAGGTCCCCCCGCCAGTCACCAGTTCACCACCAATCGACAGTGTCTCACTTCGAACATTCACCAAGAGCGTCACGGCCCACCTGCGGAGCATCTAACTCGATATTTTATTCCAATCACGGGAGTGGGCTCCAGCAGGCGGACTGGATGCACCATCCTGTACACCCGTACATGCACACTATAGATGCTTAGCTCACAATACTAACAATTCTGCTCGAGAAAACTATGATATAGTGACTCATTTTACCCTATTCTAAACACACTATATGCTAGCATTGGCGCCTGCCGATTAAATGCGACAGAAATTATCCGAAACCAACCTTGTTTCAACATGGTCCCATTGCCTTCCATAGCGGCCGCCGCGCTTTTGGTGTTGAGCTAGGGCGGCGCCAAGCGGAACACTCGGTCCCTCCAAGCCGTTCACGTGATATTTCGTGGCCCGCGCGCTCCCATAGGGACACGCGGAGTGAGCAGGTCGCCCCTATAAAGCCGGTCGTGTTATAAACATTTTCAAAAAAGGGCTTCTGGCCGGTTTCATTTGCAGTGTTTGTGCGTATGGCGCGTGATTTGCTCGCTTTCCGAAGCGACGAACAAGCACGTACTGGGCTTAGGAGATGGCAAGCTGGATTGAGGACTTCTAAATATTAGAATTGTGTATAGACGCATTGCAGCAGCTGAGCATGGACGCCGCTATGACCCACTTTCACTTTCTGTTTCCTCTTGTTACGTTTACTTCAGTTCATCGTTCAAGGCGCACTAAATCTGTTTCTGATATCGTCGGTTCTTGGTGATAACTAATCTTACGAGCTCCAAGCATCCTAGAAGTCCAAAAATTATGCTTGTACGACGTGGATTTCCCTACTAAAAATGTGACAGGAGTTTGTGCCACTCCCCTTCCTGAGCGGAAATATTTGAAGCACAGAATCCAGCGGAGGCACCGCTGAATGGACTACTTCCATAAAGCCCTGCATGCAACACGGCGCGCGTTGCACTCTGGGAACTAGTTGGCCAGGGAGGAGAGTGGCATGGTTTCGGTTTCGTTCGACACGTCGACAAGAGATTATACACAGAGCGTGGACTATTAACGGCCGTTATCTCATGCTCTCTGGTCCCGAGAGCGTCGCTTGTGGTCTCTAAACTAACCTAAATGGCCAGACCTCGAAGCTTTAGCAGAAGCCCGAGACGTATAGTTTGTCTTAACACATGCTTGTTGTATTTTTGCACTTGAGCCTTTCTGTTAGCGTTCCAATCGAGGTATGTGGACGAGCCAGTGCTGGGAATCCCGACGCTGCGAAGCTCGGGGATCTTGCTTGTGTACGAATCAACAAGCTGTAGCAACCAATAAGTATGCACACATCGAGCTCGCTCCTTTACATTAGTGTTGTTCATCAGGAAGTTTGTTTGTTTCGTGCGACAATAGACGAAATATTACTTTTTGCAATTACTGTTTTTCTTAATACGCCTGAGTATGCGAGGTAAAACTCGGAGGCGCCATTGAAAAGCTCAATATTAACACTCTTCTTATCTCTTATCTGTACTGACCCGCAGCACTGCACGAAGTGAATTCCCCACCCGCTAGTATTCCACTAGTATTCAACATCGCGTATGCGCATAAAGTTATCCTGTAATCATATAGGCACATTCGCACATTCAAACCGTTTTAAGAAAGCAAAAGTCGAGCACTTGTGTGAATAATGTCGCACCGTTCGCCGGAAGTGCGCAGGACGGGCATGAACCCCTATGCGGTGCGCCAAATGAACGAAATTATTCAAAGCGCGTTTGACGGTTGCTAATGGCCATAATATTTGTTATGTGTTTGCTTTCTTCCTGACTCAGTATGCCGAGATAATTTCAGACACACCGTTCAGGCACAGATCTTGGGCGTCAGTAAAAGCTCGTCCAAAATGGCTTAGCGAGGAGTAGGGGACGCATGTTAGGGCCTCCGTCGTAGCTAGCCGATCTTAACGTTTGCGAAAACTTAATCTTCTATCAGCATAAAATGTGAGTGGGAGATACATGATGACACGAGGAAGACATCATAATAACTTTTGTGCAGTAGTGAGGTCAAATTTATTGCGTTTCCTTAAAAGATCATATGCGTCAACGGTGGGCTCAACTTTGATACTCCTTTGAGGATGCGGCTTGCTTTTCGCCCAATGAAGCAACAAGAAGTGGACGTTTGGCAAACAAAATGCGTGTAAGGCTCCAGGTTACCAAATTTCAGTTCTAGTTCACTGGTACTAGACGGGATTATTGAAATTGAGCTCAAAGATGCACTCGTGGGGTGAGGTGACTAAGCCACGTCTTACTACGTTTGCATACGCACTCATCATAATACCCGGTGTTTCGGAAACCAAGGAAAGTGCCCCGGTCTTCGTTATGTATAGCTCGAGAATGAGTGTATTGTACGTTCGTGAAAAGTCAGGTAATCGAAAACGCAAGCAGCACACTCGGTCGCGGCGTGATAGCATGAGATGAAGCAGCTCAGTCGAAACCGAAACTGAGTGGCCAACTAGTTCCCAGAGTGCACTGCGTGGTATTTTGCCGCGATGGGGCGCGTCGGTTTTGGAAGAAGTCCATTCTGCGCTCCAGATTTTTACGCTCAAAAAGGGGTGTGCGCGAACTTCGATCCCATTTTTAGTAGGGAAATAGACGTCGCACGAGCATAATTTTTCAATTTCTGGGATGCTAAGATGATCCCGTAGAATGAGTTATCACCAAGAACAAACGATCTCAGAAACGTCTTGTGTGCATCTTTAACACAGCAGGGCAGGGTATTGCCATTCTAGATTCTACTGTGTCCTTTTCCCCAGCATTGGCCTTTGTGGAAGCTCGTTAACGCCCTAATCAGTGTCTCGGCATCAGGGTAAGACAAGAGGAGGTCAGCAATGTCGGCTGTAATCTGGTGCTTCTGCAAAACGTCTATAGGTACTTTTTGGCGAAACCGTTACCGTGTTACGCGTACCGCACTACCGGTGCTTTTGATGCATGCTTTTAAGCGCGCGCCCCGCGGTCAGGCGAAGGCGAAGCAGGGTAATGAAGACTGAAAGCTAGATGAATTGAACAATGAGATAGCATATTAGTACGAACACATTTACCGTATTCATTGAAAAACTAAACGTAGCGACTTACTCAGGAGGCGTCTTCAAAAATACGAGGTGGAAAAAAAATAATACTATGAGCTCAACGTAAGAGATCGAGAGAGAGGGAGAGGGAGAGTATACTATTGACACTGTCGTTTCCTGATACATTCTTACAAGGTGTAGTCTGAATAAAAACGAAATATATATATTTGACCTCGTAATTAAGGACAGAGCTCGTGGTAGCGAGGTCAAAACCATCATCGTAGAGGCGACGCTCATTTCTGTATTTTTTTTTCTGCATTTAAAAATTGCTTTGTTATTTGGACAATAAGAGAATGGAACAGGTTACCAACTTTAATTGGCTGTGTCAAAACAATGCACGAAGCCTCGGAAGAAGCCATAATGCTATGTTAAGCCTTTCTAACAATTCTGATAAATCGTTTTAACATTGATGTTAAAAATAATGTTAACCACGATGTTAAATAATCTGAGACAGGATTCGGGAAACTGAACATCTAGAAGGTGGAAGGAAAAGGCAAGAAAAGATACGAAACGTCGACTGTCCCTCGGAGACTTCATTCATGTTTTTCTCAAGTATATTGTGTCGAAGGAAATTCACTTTTTTCTTCTCTGAATAGAAAATGAATGTCTTCTCGTAAGTGCCTTCAGCTCTTTTTTCTGCTGTGGTGCCGAGTAAAGCGTTACCAACTGGTATTTTTGCTGCGTCCTTAAAGGGGTACTCCGCCGATTTTTCGAGCTACCTAATCCAAAGGCATCATCTGAATGCGGATGGCTTCCTGATTCCGAAATGCTAACTCGTTCTCCCAGATTCAATCTAGTTAATTAAAAAAGTGGTATTTTGTTTGCTGCCGAAACCGAAACACCGTTCTCCCTAGTTTTTCCCCAGTTTTCCCCGCCACCCAAGCGTGACGTCACAGATGGGTAGCGAGGCGCGCGGCCAGCAATCGGGCACGCTCGCGCTCGCCTTTCACGCGGCTAACAGCGAGAAAACCTGGACGTTCGTGCTATTTGAAGTTGATAATAATCTATATTTGCACAAGGTATGACCTTGGCCTACGTGCTAAACTATTAAAAAAAAAAAACGGGAGCAACTGGAATTTTGAGAAAACCGAGAAAACCGAAACTCGGTACGCTCGAGCCGCGGCTCGCTAGCTTCGTGAAATCGCTCGTAAATCCGTTCTCATTTTATTAGAAGATGGCTGCCCAAAAAAGGTCGAAGGGTCACGCAATACATTTTTTTGACAAATTGCCAAAGCACCACGGAAAATGCTCGGAATGTGGGTACAGGTGCCCCACACGCTCGTATAACCTGAAGGAACGTGCCATTTGTTTTAGATTTTCTTTAGAAAAGTTACTGTTGCAGGCACCAGCACGCGTAACTACTCTTCTGGCATGAATATGCTCCTTGGTACTTCAGTAATTTAGCAAAAGATCTATAGACCATTTCTGAAAAGCGCTTCTGGTCGATGCCATTTTCAGCGTTCGTGGGTGTGGTACGTACTTTGCTCGCCTTCCAAAACGACGAACATGTGCGTTCTGGGCTAGGACCTAACACATGTAGACTGTGATTTTCGTAAACAATGAAATGTATAAAATGGGATGAACTGCATTCGTGTAGATCAGATGGCAGGTTACTGGTCATGAAGATCGTGTTAAAATGACAATTAAAAGAACTCCGCAACCACCAACCCAAACATCAAGTGCAATGGAATGCGTATAAATTACACAAATACACTGTTCATCTTAAAATAAATAATATTTGCTTGATAAAATAGTGCATAAGGTACTGAAAGACATCATAAAACTTTTATTTCAAAATAAGTTGACAAACGTTACTAAACAAACGTGTAGGCTACTCTATGTTTCTTTTTTTTTTTTTTTACTTTTGGAGTAGCATGCAACGCGTTCAAACACTGATCTACGAGAGCACATGGGAAGGGAGTAATACAATATAAGATTTTTTTAAATTAAGTTTTGATTTAGCACAGTTTCCATTAGCTGCAAATTTGCATGCCTCCCCTCAACGACATTAATATTTTCATGGTTTTAAAATAACTTTTCAGCCCTATATGAAATTTCTCCGCAATAAAGTAAATTAAAGACGTTTTCATCACTTCTTCTGCAGAGAATATAGCACACCAACCATTTGACAGACCAAACAAAGGCTCTATCATATATTAATGGAGCTCAACACCTGCTCCATAAACCCCTGTAATAGCAGACAGGAATAGAAGTATGTCGAAATTCATGTCCAAATTCAGACTTGAACTTTGTTTAGACGTTTCACTTCTCGTCTTCAACATATCAGCCATGTGAGTGAGACTCCGAGAGTAGCCCGAGCTAGATTCAACGTCCGAAACAGAAAGCGTGTTTATAAAAAAAAAAACAATAAAAAAAAAAAACCACTGGACCAATAGACCTATTGCTATAGACCTTTCCAAACACGAGCTTGTGGCCGGTGCCATTTTGAGCGTTCGTGCGTATGGCGCGTGCTTTGCTCGCTTTCCGAAGCGACGAACACGCACGTGCTGGTCTGTGAAGATCGCACGCTGGACTGTGATTTTGTAAACATTGGAAAGGTCTATATTACCCAAGCATCAAGGAGAATGCAGGGATTGGTGTTCCACGCGCCGCACGTGCTGGCCTCAGCAGTAGTAAATTTTCCAAAGCAAAAACCTAAAACAAATTGTATCTTGCACGCGCGTTCGTCAACGCTTTATTTTGGTTATTTACTTCGAATATTTTATACGGGGAAGACGTGCGCGTGTGGCGCGTGGAACAACAATCCCTGCATTCTCCTTGATGCTTGGGTAATACAGCAAATGGTCTATTGTGAATAACAAATGTGACTGTGCAAAATGTCGACTATAGTGCTTGATTGTGTACTATTTTTCACGATATTATTATTAGCGCTCTTCTTTGGATGGATGTCGTATAGTGGTAAAAACCGGCTTGAGTTCGCGCGTGCCGTTCTTGAAGCTGTTCCACCTGTTAAAGGATACTCAACTCGTAGCACACGGCTATAAAGTATTCCGAGCAAAAGTGAAAATGTTTCACGTGACACTAGTTTTCTCGAAGCGCATTTTTTTTTTCTCCCACGAAAACAAGGGTAAAAAAGAAGCTTTTTCCCGGCACTGTTCCTATGATCTGTCGCGGAGCACAGGTTGCTACCCATTGCAAAGGAACTTTTAACCTTGAAGCTGCGAAAAAAATAATCTCGATCGCTGGCGCCCGGAAAGCCACTTCGTGGCTGCCCGAGTCGCTCGTCCGCTTGCCCATCCGTGACGTACGCGGGTAGGGAAAAGTAGGGATTTTTCAGTGTTGCCAATAGAGAGTCGCCTCCTGGAACCCTCGCGGCCGGTGTAACTTGCAAATTCAATAACTTCAAGAAACATTTTCATTTTTATAAAATATTTTGCTTATCAGTTGAGAAAGGGTCGCGCCCCGCGGTCAGGCGAAGGCGAAGCAGGGTAATGAAGACTGAAAGCTAGATGAATTGGACAATGAGGTAACATATTAGTACGAACACATTTACCCTAGGGTGCCTTCATGTGCGCTTTTCTTGGGGTGATGACATCTGGCCATTTTGTTTCTAACGCTTATTTTTATTTCTTGTTCTGAAGCGCGTGAAAGAGCGTGTCTCTGCACGCGCTCGTGGCGCTGGTTGTGCTACGGCGACATTTTGTTTCCTGCAATTTCTTTGTATTTTCCCTGTGAGCGCGTGCTGTCGGCATCGGGTACTACAAACGATGGCATCACCCTAAACAGAAGGACATTGAGGCACTCTAATTTGCCCTATTCATTGAAAAACTAAACGTAGCGACTTACTCAGGAGGCGTCTTCAAAAATACGAGGTGGAAAAAAACATAATACTATGAGCTCAACGTAAGAGACCGAGAGAGAGGGAGAGAGAGAATATACCAATGACACCGTCGTTTCCTGATACATTCTTACAAGGTGTAGTCTGAATAAAAACGAAATATATATATTTGACCTCGTAATTAAGGACAGAGCTCGTGGTAGCGAGGTCAAAACCATCATCGTAGAGGCGACGCTCATTTCTGTATTTTTTTTTCTGCATTTAAAAATTGCTTTGTTATTTGGACAATAAGAGAATGGAACAGGTTACCAAATTTAATTGGCTGTGTCAAAACAATGCACGAAGCCTCGGAAGAAGCCATAATGCTATGTTAAGCATTTCTAACAATTCTGATAAATCGTTTTAACATTGGTGTTAAAAATAATTTTAACCAAGATGTTAAATAACCTGAGACAGGGTTAGCGAAATTGAGCATCTAGAAGGGGGAAGGAAAAAGATACGAAACGTCGACTGTCCCTCGGAGGCTTCAACAATATTTCTCTCAAGTATATTGCGTCGAAGGAAATTCACTTTTTTCTTCTCTGAATAGAAAATGAATGTCTTCTTGTAAGTGCCTTCAGCTCTTTTTTCCGCTGTGGTGCCGAGAAAAGCGTTACCAACTGGTATTTTTGCTGCGTCCTTAAAAGTGGTCCCTCGATCGATTTCCGCCTGTTGACGTCATAGAAATGCCATGCCGACGCCGGTCGCGATCCTGGCGCTGGAACGGCAGCAGTGGTAGACCTGGAAGACGCCTGTTCAGCTGAAGGACACTCTTCAGTTCAACAGACCACGGAAGCTTCACCAGATGCAGGAGCTGCAGGACTACGCGACGACAGTAACACTCACGCTCGCTCCTACTTAATCATGTCGTTTAACACTTGAGAGTGTTGTGCAGTAGTTAAACGACATGATTAGGTTAGCTACAACCAGCTCGCCCGCGCCCTCACAGTGCGCCAGGATTGCGACATCCGACGGCATGATGCACTCCGCCCTCTGTGGCGCCATTCGTTGCCTCTTCGGGGCCACTTTTGATGGACCGGGTAAGGTGATAAAGGGTAAGTGATAAGTTATTTATTTGCACTCAAATTGGTGCGCACACATGGCGCTAAACACACCAGTCGCAGACGCGTTCCGGGCACTGTGGTATATTCTGCCAAAGGAAATGCACTGTCTTGAAAATAAAATGAAGTTTGCCTCCTTGTCGGTGTCTCCAACTTCCCTTTTTTTTTTTCCCTGATGAACAGTTTTAGCATCACGCCGTTTTTTTGGCGTGCCATCAGGTTGTTCTTCGCTTCATTACATCCACGTATGTGCATCGGATAAACCCAGGATCTTATTGTGGCGCTTGGTCCCTCCAGAGTTACGATTAGCAATCGTAACTCTGGAGGAGCAATAGTTACGATTTGAAAATGAGATTTCCTGTGCTTCTGACTCGGTGTCAGGAAACTCAGGAGGCAATATATAGTTTTCTTCTTTGTCGCGGTCTGTTTTAACATTTCTCGTTGACGGAACACAGTTTTCTGCAATTTCATATAAAGCTTCGGACAATAAGCTGGCTGAACTGTCGCTACTCTCAAGCGCAGCTTACTTGTTAGAGTCTTCGAAGCATGGACTGATCACGCACCCGCTGGGACCGCTATCCGCAACGTGCGGTCTACTAAAACTTTCCAGTGACTCTAGTTTTCACCGGTTCTCTGGCGGCATACATCGGAAACGCGATGCCGACCCAACGTACCGCTGAATTTTCTGCGACTTACAAGGAAAGTTTTCTCCGTCACGAATTCTTAAAATCGCGAGCAAACCCGTGACTCAAGCGGGTTGATTTCGGCGGAAGGTCTACAAAATAATAAAAAGCCTACAAACCTTTTTTTCTTTAACAAGGACTTCGCCATTTTCAGACCTCGCCGCCCTTGTGAACCGTAAATGCCCCGGATCAAGGCTGTGTCAGCTAATCAATACAACCTATGCGTAGCGCAAGTTCGTTTGCTTCCAGCTCAGGGGTGGCGTTGACGTCGGACGCCGAGCTCTGACTGGCTCCGATTGAAAGGACAGTGGGTAGATCTCAAGGCACGTAGCACTGAGGTCTACCCGCTATCCTTCCATCGGAGCCAATCAGAGCTCGACGTTCTGGCGTCACCGCGACCCCTGTACAAAAAGCAGACGAACTTGCACTCCGCATAAGGCAAGACCCGCACATGACGTCATCGTTAGTGGATCCCCGACCCGCCCCAAGCGGCAAACAGGCCGAAGCTCGACGAGAGTCCCTGCAAAACGGCAGACGCGTCCGTCTTTGCGTCACCGCATGCTGGCGTCGCGCTCATTGTGAGACGCTGCAAGACGCGCTAGCGGCGATGATGACCCAACCTACGCGGGCCGTAGGTTGGTCTGCTTCTTGCACAGGGGTTGCGATGATGTCAGAACGCCGAGCTCTTATTGGCTGATTGAAAAAAAAAATAGAGGGTAGACCTCAAGGCACCTAGCATTGCAGGTCTACCCACTATCCTTTCAATCGAAGCCAATCAGAGCTCAGCGTCGTTGTGACGTCACCGCAACTACTCCTCTGCAAGAAGCAGACGACTTGCTGTTCGCATAGGTGGCGCTGCGTGGATTCACTAGAGATGCCGTTTTGGAGAAAAGGCGCACGTTATGTCGTCTATAAGTGGACTAGGTCAGATACGCGCTGGACTGAGGCAACACGAAAAAAAAAAAATGTATATACACGGTCTGCACTGACTTGCACCAGGTGTGGGTAGTGCTCGTGCAGAGAAACCAGATTCGCGTGAAGCGTCTGGGCATGCGCCGAGCCGATAGCAGTGCCACCGCAGCGTCGTAATGTCAGAGCCGCGTGTTGGCGTATAACATGTGCCACACATGCAGGGATGTTTACAAATCACCGTTTCCGGAGCTTTTTTTTCTTTCTCTCTCTTTCTCTGGCACGCGTGCCCAGGAGGAGCTCATCGCGATGCATGCTGCGCGGCTTCGGCGAGTTGCTAATCCAAAAATGAAATATCTTTCCAAATCTTCTGTTTCTTTACGTCACGCCAAAAGCAACCTGGGTCTTATCTTTCTTTCGGTCAACCTTCGACCTCCTTTCCTGCGTCCTCTTGTCCCTTACCCTCTGTTTACACCCGTCGTTTCGCCGACGGTCGCAATGCAGCGTCGCCTCACGCTCATCGTCAAGGTCGCCCTAATCGTTCGTTCGACTCCTTCCGTGAGGGCGAATTTCAAGTGCATCCGCGGACATAAACTGAAGTGAGCGCCTGCGGCGCGGAAAGTTCTCGTATACGCTAGAGTGCAAAAGTTCTCGCAAGCGTCTGATCGAACACTTCGAAGCAACACCTCCTAGGCAGCAAGTCCGTTGTGCTGAACCTCCGGCGTCGCCTGAGGGGGGCCAACATTTGGCATAAATAGACCATTGCGGAAATACGCAGCGCCTCCCATCGTCTTTTCGACGCACTGCGACAATCCGATGTACGGCACGTGAAGGAGTGGTAGTACCATGAATTCAACTATGTGGCTCGTGGGTAATCCAACGCTGCAACGCCGCTTTTATAATCGCGTCTTGCCGACGCCGGAGCCGACATTACATGGCCGCATCTTGTCGACGCGCTCGCTCCTCCTGGCCGAGTCCCCCGCCGCGGAAAAGTAACTTCGTCTGCCGCACGCTCGCAGCAAGGGCAAGAAACGACGCTGCTCGAGACTTGAGATGTATACCAGGTCATCGGAATAATAAAGATGCCCGCCTAATTGCTCCAATAGAGACAAACCAAGGAATAATGACTGCGAAATAGAGTGTGCATAACCTTGAGACGGACAAACAAGCATGGCGCCTATGGCGGAGAGCTCTCGTCAAACGAGACTTGGCGGCAGTTTGGTAACAGGGGCCGCCATAATAACCAGACACCAAACGAGAATTTCCTCGAAAGGAAACTCTGTAAATAGTGTCGAGGAAAGTCATAGGCCAAGTGCTTGCCAAATCTGAGGTACAATTATTGGCGCTTGTTCCATGAGCGCAGTGCATAATATGCGCCGTTTGAAAGGGTTTACATCACCCAGCAGGGCCGGTGGAAGGACAACATGTTGACGGTCTGGTAATAAAACGCAATGATGTAGGAGTTACCGAAAAAAAGTAACGAAATGCGTTACTCGTGACTTGTAAGAAGAAGAAACGCGTTACCGACCTACGTACCTCAAAAATTAAAAAAGAACACATTACTGCTAGTGATAGAAAGCAAAACACGTTACTTTTGCGTTACTTTTTATTTATAAATTGACGGTAACATCTTTTTTTTTCCTTGGAACAGCGTTTTTCAACACTAAAACAAAAAACGTGGGAGTTGGATTTCTTTTTTTTTTTAATGGGACATTTTGCGTGGGGAAAAGGGAATCTTTTGATGGCATATGGATTATGATTGCAATAATTAATGACTTGGCGCCTCAAAAATATTAAAAACAAGACGGCGCTGTGCAGCGTGGGTGATCCAGACAAATGGTACATTATACTTCGTTTCAGCATAAATTATTTCTACCAGCTTTTTCTAAATGAAAACCCCGATTAATCTTTAATGTTCATAGAACCCGGAGCAGGAATCCGTTATCGTTTTATTGCCACCACTATTTCGAGAAAAAAAAAAAGATGAAAACTCATGTTTGCATTTTTCCTCGACTCGACCGGACTCGGCCACCAACAGGTGAAATCACGGGGCCGTGACGTATGCCTTTCCACCGGAAACGGAAGTTCTCCCAGTCGAGCGAGGGGGCCGCTTCAGTCAAGTGTCGCGTTGCGTCGAAACGACGTTTTTGCGTCGACGTTTCGACGCGAGGACGTCGAAACGACGTCACCTTTTGAGGTTTCCGTAAACGCCGATTGCTTGGCAGGACTCGTGCAAGCGACGCTTGTGCGATCAACGCCATGGTTTTGGATACGTCGCAGCTGAGTGAAGTGCAGCTGAAAATGTTGCGGTATAGTGAAAGTATGGGCCTCGATCTGTACGCAGGGAAGCCCACGCGGAAAAACGAGAACTCGCCCGACGAAGGCTGTAGCAGTTCGGCGCCGTAACCGCAGCCGCGGAGGAATGGCGATTACTCAGTACAGAATGGCAGGTTCACATTTCCGTTACGAACACAAAACCTGTAGCAGTTCGGCGCCGTAACCGCAGCCGCGGAGGAATGGCGATTACTCAGTACAGAATGGCAGGTTCACATTTCCGTTACGAACACAAAACTTTAGAAACGTAGTGATATAAACTCCTAATAGAATTTCTTCGTGGAGAAACCTCTCGTGCTCTCGTTGGTGCTGCAGCTTATGCAACCAGATATTGAGCTCGGTCATTTTCGTCGAGGGTATTCATCTACAATTTTATCGCATGCGAGCACAGTTAGAGTGACATACTACTTCTCTCGTACCCATTACAGAAGCTAATTCAACTGACATGCTCGAGAAAAAAAAGGTGAAAAAAAGCTCGAGGTACACCTAAGCATTTCTTATGAGTTGTGAATGCGAAAGCATGCAAGCCGCTCGTCCGCTCCCTTTGTCGTCTGCTCGTTCGTTCCCCTTGTCGTCTGCTGCGTACTAGCGCGCGCGCGCTTCGGGATCTCGGAGGCCATGGCGCAGCTCGGCCAATGGGAGCCCCGTCGACGCGCGCCAGCCAATGGAACCGAAGGCGAATCGTTCCTATCGGGATCGCAGAAACTAGGAGCCGTTTTCGCGCTTCAAACTGATGACGTCAGCTCGCTCCATGAGACAGTTAATGCTTTCGTATTAAAAGACTCCGACCATGGTCTCCGAGGTTCTCCTCGCGCTGGCTGCGCTCCTCAGGCAATCGCGCGGTAGACACTGTTACTGCGGGGCGTTTTTGACATTTTTTACAGACAAAAAGCGAAACGCCTACGATTATTTTATGGTGTTAGAGCCTTTTAACTGTACTCACAAAGTGCTTGAAAAAAGTTAATATAATGTGGACTGAAAATCCATGGCGGGAGATTGAGCGAAACATCCGACCCACGACGGATGTGAAAAACACTGCTTTCCGCCGCGGCTTCTTCTAAAATTCGTAAGTCGAGAACAAAACAATCCGACGAATTTGCAGTTTGTGGCTACTGCGATTTTAGAGATGACGCTATAACATATATGTTTTTTAGCAAAATTAAAAATTCGGTCCTTTTTTCCTGCACGATTTGAGATGAAAACACCCATATATATATATATATATATATATATATATATATATATATATATATATATATATATATATATATATATATATATATTGTGTGTGTCCTTCTCAAATTGCTTAGCACGGTATATCGCAGAATTAAAATACCCCAAGAGCTGCGCTCCGATTTCGCATTTCAAGATCTGTAAACGTCTTTCATTTTTATTTGCCAAAATTTTATGATAAAAATTAGAGCCTTCTTTTTCTCGCGCGGTAGTTTTCTTTTGATCCAATAAACGGTATGCAGTCAGTAAAACTCTGTCTAAAATCGTGGTTCCTTTAAGTCCAGACCACGGTGGAAGAAATACATTTAGGTGATGACTTTCTGTCCGACGCGGTGACCACATTATGTTCGGCGCACCGAGCGCGGTTCACTCGCACGGGGATAGATGGCGCCCAAGTATAGAGGGGCTTGTGGAGGCCTGTATAGAGGGCTTGTGAAGGAAATTATGCATACTTTACTCGGTCCCTGTGTACTGTGTGGTAAAATTATGAATTTAATTTGGCGCATTGGCACTGATCGCCTTTTCCCCCGTGCGGCTGCTGTTTTTTTTTAAACGAGAACATTCCGATGATGACTCAGCGTGACAAAAATACTCGCTTAAATATAAAACTTCCCGACACAATCTACTGGGATTTCAATAATTTAGAGTAATTTAAAATAATTCCGTTAAACAGCTGGGTCGCGCTCGCATGTTTTGTCCGACAGCATGTTTGGAAACAGTTCCGTAAATTGTTTACACATATTGCGCAGCTTTATAGGAGGTCGGGGGATTTTTTCCACCTACTCGTGCCTTCTTATTGAAAAAATAAATTCTAATAATGTTACATAGTGGGGCCTAAATAACTATTTACATGAGCAGAAAGGTATTAGCATTACAAATGGTTTATACATACGATGTCAACTGGTACTGTGGTACATACAAACCATGTGAACAGAAAACATTTTTTATTTATGATGACATAGTGACTGAAATGATGAAACAGTTTGATAGCATACTGACTGAAATGATGACAGAGTGACTGAAAGTCAAATTCTAGTTAAGGGTTATAAGACATAAATTACTTTTTATCTATACACTCACAATATAGTGTCACCCCGTCTTACAGGTAAAACAGAACAACTGACAAATATTTTTGCTTTAAAATGTACACAAAAGCTGAATTCACTCTATACTACCAAAGAACGCCATTTCCTACATTCTGTGTTTCTCGCCCACGCTCTTAAACTAAGACGAGCACTGCTTTCTGATTTCTTCTTTTCTTGGGCTTTTTTGTTCATACTCATAGTAATATGCTTATAGTGTATTCGCATTCGCATGCTGATGCAGTAGTGGAGCAACTGGGCAATTGTTTCTTCTTTGTGTTCAGCGCACCCCGTATTCCAGTTGGGAACGAAGCACGTCTTTCCCATCCTTATAGCATAACTTCTTCGGGTTAAGGCTCACCTTTGAGCACGATGGTGGCACCTGTGATCTACACAGCACCAAAGCAAAACACGAGGCCAGCCACTGGCCGCAGTGTCCCGCACACCACCACCACACCGCGAAAAAGGCGAGCACGCTACGCCGCCGACACCGTGGCCGCCGAGGAGGGGCCTCACACCCAGGGGCGGATTTAGAAGGGGGGTCCGGATGTCCTGGCCCCCCTCTTGATTTCTGCATGTGTAAAATTTAGGGCGTGAAACGAGGGAGAGGGGGAGGGGGTTTCTAAACAAATGGTATGCTGACCAGCACCTGACCCCCCCCCCCCCCCCCCCCTCAGGAAATTCCTGCATCCGCCCCTGCAGTCACACCAACGGTGCTCATAGCTCAGCGCCCTCCGCGGCGACGCGGAACTTACTACTCTTGGTTCGAAACTAGCTCCGAACACAATCTGGGCCCGTTTGCTCGAAGCGCTAACCGCGGCTAAAATTAGCCGCAGTACCTGGGATTTTGAAATCACGTGACTGGCTCGGTAGGGATGCGGGGAAACATGGCGGTGCCCCGGTGAGTGAGCGCCGCTCGCTTTAGAACTTGTAGCTGCAATATCGGGCGCGTTAGTCAGCAACGAATGGTGCAGGATGCTCTTGCTTTGCGTTACCTCATTACCGCTCATTCACACTGGAAGCAGATCCGCGTTCGCAAAGCGGTTGCGAACGCGGTTGTATAAATATCCAGTTCAATAGCACGCGCACTCGATGACATCAAGTGGCGTGCAAATGTACTGGATCTTTATACAACCGCGTTCGCAACCGCTTTGCGAGCGCGGATCCGCTTCCAGTGTGAATGAGCGGTAAAATCGCAAAGCATGAGCAATGACCTCGCCGCATTTTTAGGGGCGAAGCTCCTTAAAGGTGTATCCACACGACGGACCAAATTGCTGTTTCGGTCCGCGGGCCGCGTATCACGTCATCTTACGTCACCGGTTTTCGAGCTCCGCCTGCGGTCCGCGGCCCACGCTTCTGAGAAATGCCAAGCGACTTTTCTCGCCCGGACCTTGGTGGCGGACCGCTGTGTTTTTAGTATAATTGAAGCGCTAAGTCTGGCAACAAGCAGACCTTTTGTTGTTTGGATTGGAATCCAAATCCAAAGTCGTTTTCTTTTGGCGCCAACTGTTGAAGACGAAGAAGACGAACCTTTTGTTGTGCGACGATGCAACTTTTTACTTCATCGCGCTCATGGAGCATTTCCCCGCCCTGTGGGATTGCCCTTTTCGGTTCACTTAAGTCCTCCTCGTCCTCAATAGTCAACGCCAGGGCCACCGCGGCCAAACGTCTCTTTTGTTCAACCTCCATCTTGGATACTTACAAATAGCCTCAAAGCAGCTCGCTGCATGCGTTTGGGGGAGCTGTGAAGTCGAGGGTTAGACCGGCCCGTTCGCTCTGTCGTCTGCTCTTTTGGTCCGCCGTGTGGATGCTCATTGCAGCCGGGCGGCCCGCGGGCCGCGCATCACGTGATCAATCGTTCCGCGGCCCGGTCCGTCGTGTGGATACACCTTTAGGGGCTAGCAATGTCCGTATGTACGTCCGCCGTGGGCCCGGCGTCGGGTGCTTGTGCTTCTGCTCGTAAGATCACGTGCTCACGAGCACGTGAGCACATGCTCACGTACTCGTGCAGGGCAAAAAAAAATTCGAAAAAAAAAGATTAAAAAAGTTTATGAAAAAAGAAAAAGAAGAAAAAAAAAGAGTAGGGGGTTCTGAGATGCCATCCCATCTGTCTGCTTAAGAAAAAAAGAAAAAGAAGAAAACCACACATTCTCCTACTGAAATGAATGAAAAGGCTCAAAGAAAAAGAAGAAAAAAAGAGTAGGGGGTTCTGAGATGCCATCCCATCTGTCTGCTTAAAAAAAGAAAAAGAAGAAAACCACACATTCTCCTACTGATATGAATGAAAAGGCTCGGCATGCTGCGGCTCGGCGTCAACGCAGACAAGCACCACCAGAGCTTCGCCCCAAGCAACATCATTCACCACGTGGAGATGCGGTCAATTTTTTTAGATAGGCTTTCGATTCTAGCCATTCCTAAGCCTAAATGAACATTGTCGGCATGCTATCATGGCAACGTCTTTGGAAAGCGGATTGCGTTGACTCAATCGGCCGGGTATTGATAGCACACAAAAGCAGGACAGCGTCCCAATATACCTTTTTCTAAATTACCCAAGCATCGAGGAAAACGCTGGAAGTGTAATTTTACGGTCCGCGCGCGCTGGCCTTCGTCTTATAAAAGATTCGAAGTAAATAATCATAATCAGGCTTTGACGAACGCGCGCGCAAGGCAAAATTTGTTTTAGACTTTTTTGCTTTAGAACAATTACTACTGCAGGCACAAGTGCAACGCGTGTAACTTAACTCGTAGCATGCACCTCGGTGCTTGGGTGCTTACCTACGCAGATCTCTTACAATGGTATAGACGCTTTCAGCGCGCGCCAGATTGAGCCGCCATAGCCGCCCTTCTCTTGTCTTACCGAAATACCGAGCCACTGAAGCGGGCGTTGACGAGTCTCCACAAGGGCATATGCTGGGGATAAGGACGCGGAAATACTTAAAACGGCAATAACCTGTCCTGCTGTGATAATGATGGACTGAAGCGAATTGAATAAGAGGGAACAAAAACTGAAGGTCGGTTATGGCGGCGCCCATGCTCAGGTGCCTGAAAGCGTTAAGGGGTATTCACACGAGAGAGAAATCCCGGGGATTTCTCCCCGACACGCGCATCCCACGATGAAAACGTCAGGCTTTGCGATGTGCAAAAGCCTCGCGTTTTCATCTCGTGAGGCGCGCGTGCCGGGGAGAAATCCCCGGGATTTCTCCCTCGTGTGAATACCCCGGCGAGATGTTTTGGTGGCGCCCTCCTTTGGTTCCCCCTTGTGACGTCATTACCTTGTAAACAACAAGTTCGATGGTGTTTGTTAATAGCATGGTGGAAGCTTGAAATCATTACGCTCTCAAAGGAACACTGCCAACACCGTCAAAATTAAAGTTCTTTCATTCCTCTTATTTCCGTCGATGATAAATCTTTTTCTGGCGTCATAGTCAGCGTTCGGCCAATCTTGGAAGGCCGACCACAGCGGCGCTTGGGTTCGCTCTCGGGGCTAATTGTTCTTTTTGCGAAGATGTACGTTTGTTTCGCCGATGTGTGGTTAACAAAATCTCGGCATTCAAGCACGTCTCTATGAAGCTACCCGTCACCAGTGAATTTAGATCGCCTCACCAAGAATGGAGAGGTCAAGGAGAAATTGCACATTCCAGGCACCAAAATGGAGATCATACGGGGAGCTTGGAGCTACTTTCTCAGGATCCAAGGACATTAGTGTACGCTAGCCCACTCGACCATCGATCCCCTTCGCAACAAGAAGGCTCTCTTGAGTTGAGAAGAAAACTGAAGCGCCCTGAACGTTGTTCGAACCAGCATTTGGAATTCAAAACTTTCACGGCCCATAGGGGGCGCACTGGTGCCTATCAAAATAAAGCCCCTCGATATGTTTCCGTTTGTCTTGCAAGTAGCGTCAAATGCGCGAGCGCACGTGGCCCGTGTCTCTAGCGGCTCTTGGAAGCAAATGGCGGCGCAGCACTGAAATTAGCGGCCCTTGGAAGCGAATGGCGGCGGAGCACGCGCTCGGGACACGTGTCTCGCGCGTTTCCACAACAATGGTTGGCGGTACTTGTACAAAAAGCCTTTATCAAGGGGCTTTATATCAAAATGGTTTACGACAGGGATGTCCGTTGTCGCCGACGCTATATATGCTATATGCCTCTAGCATGGAAAAGGCCATTGAAGACACTGGCATTGGTTTCACTTTGGAACACCGTCAACATGGTGATATTGTAGCGTGGCGATTCCCTTGCCTTGCTTAAGCTGATGACCTCGTGCTGATGGCCGACAGTGAGGAAGACATGAGGAGGTTGCTAGTCGCCTGTGAAACTGCAGCGGGACACCTCTGGCTACGCTTCAATGCTGGCAAGTCAGCGACAGTCATTTTTTCTGGCGAGGAGTGCAATCTTGGATCGCTCATCCTGCAAGGCTCAGCCATACCTCTTCACACCGAGTACAGGTACCTTGGAATAACACTGTCGACTAAAGAGGACTACTTGACTGAGCACCATGAGGGCCTCAGGAAGTCCTCAGTTAGTAAGCGGAACATACTGCGAAGGCGGAGCCTATGGAGCTGTGACCGGTACATTGTCACCCGAGAACTTTGGAAGGCTGTGGCTGTGCCCGGGCTGACTTTTGGAAACGCAGTCATATGTGTTCCTAGTGAGCTACGCACATATCTTGAGCGGCGCCAAAGGGAAGTCAGACGACAGGCACTAGGGTGTCATGAACAAGTAGCCAACAAACTGGTAGAAGGCGACGTCGGCTGGTCTTCCTTTGAAGCGCGGGAGGCAAACAGCAAGCTTCAGTACTACACACGTCTCCGGTACATGGACGGAGACCGGTGGGCTAGGCGAGTTTTTATGTACATTCACCTGAAGCATATGAACTCGACGTGGAGGAAGCGAGTCACTCGTCTTGGGACAAAGTTTAAGATCTTCAGCTTGGCCACTGAACCTCAAACAGAAAAGGAGTGGATAAAAACAGTGCGGGAGGAAGTGAAGAGGGTTGAGAGGGACCGTTGGATGAGCGGCATGCTACAACACCCTTCCGTGCACATGTACTCGTCTCTGAAGACGGAGATTGCCCAGGTGACTTTCTGCGGGAACACACTGGGCAGTCGACTGCTTATGGAGGCCCGGGGTGGTGCACTACGTACCCGCCTATACCGAAGCAAGTACGATAGTAGCGTGACTGACACGGTATGCAGTGCGTGTGGTGCGGGCGAAGAGACAATCGACCACTTGCTGCTTGCGTGCAGGGCTTTACACCCAACGCCTGTCGTGGGTGCCCGCATGGAGCAAGCACTTGGTTTCACCAACGAACACAGCCATGTAGTATGCTCCAAGCGGAGGCTCGAGGCATGGTGGCCGACTCGACTGAAAAATCGGGGGCGTGACCAAGATGACCAAGATGACCAAGGTGACCAAGGTGACCAAGATTTCCAGTAGCCGCTGCCCTACCTTTTGGCGGGAGGGGCAAAAACTCACTTAAAACGACGGTGTCATGTGAACTGATTAACTTTGACTGTGCGAAAGTGACGGTTGGCGAACTTTGGACACACGAGCTAGCCACTTCTCTTTCGTTGTCTTTTTTATTTTGTTTTTCGTTTTTGTTTTATTGGCGTGTCTTACAAGACTCTCGATACAAAGAGATTGCGCCGCAAATATACATACATACATACATACAAATGGCTGTCATCTGGATGATCGTCGTAGAACAGCGGGACGAGGCTGGGTCTGCGACGCGTAAGTAATTCTAGTTTTGCTATATACGAGCAGTATTAGAGCCTTACGCTATTTTTTCACGCCAGGAAGGTGTAGGCAAGGCCATTTATTATGTGGCCGATCATCCTGGAGCTAAGGAGCGCGATTCTCACACCGCAGTACCACCATCGCTGAAAGTTGCGAATAGTTGTAAAGCCTGTCAAGAGGCTCACTGCCAGGACAAGCCACTGACTTTCGGAGGTTTCATACTTGTTTGCTCAATGCGCCATCCAGCCCCCCAGTGTTCAGTGGCAGAAATCGCGCGGCGGAAAAACAGCTAAACGGCTCAAAAGCACATGTCGCAACAGCAAAACAGCAGAGCGACAGAAAAGAAAGACAGCAGAGCGATAAAGCAGCACGGGATAGTGTTGTGTTCGAATACGCTGCCTCAGCGGGGGTAGTTTCATACATGTTTGACAGTTCATAGATTATTGTGATTTAACTAAATACATTTTACAGCGGAGCTGTTAAGGGCTAGTTTCCCCAGTATCGTGTACGTCAGCAAACAAATGATGACACGAAACTCAGGACAGCTACCGTCATCTATGTGCGACGGCGGCAACCAGACAACTGTCTTGTCGGTTGTCTGGTTGCCGCCGTCGCTCATAGATGGCGGTAGCTGTCCAGCCTTTCCACTCTGGCTTGCCGACTTGTGGCCGGCCATTACTTCATTCCCACATAGTACAGCATCGCTGGTTTTCCTTCTTCACCAAAGTGGAAAGGCTGAAAGTTTTTTTAAAGGTTTTAGTTGTGGCTTTGCTATACTCAGCTTCACCTTACAATGGACTGCAGTAAACGCCCCGAGTTATACCAGCCAATCCGGTGTTGTGAACGGATCACGTGATTACGCGGACCGCTGCGTCCCTCTCGGGAAGTCAAGTGACACTCACGAGGCACTGGATTGACCTCATTGAGCAGTAGCCAGACATGCCAGACAACATCATTTATTCAGTTGAATGGCTTCCTGCTGGCCCAAATATAAATTAGGTGCTATGTACGCCATACGATGAGGTGTAGACACGACAAACGCTTGTTATGTCTACTCCTTCTACCTGTCCTTCGTCATTTTTTTTTTGCGCTGTTTTTCGTTAGTAATTCATCACCAACTCGCTCAAGTTACCACTCTCATACATTTCTACTCTCCCTTGTGACCTTGCACACTCAAAGCTCGGCCCTCCAATAAAGTTGTAAAGGAAAGGTCTTATCAATTCGCGTAAACTGGCGGTACCTTAATCGACGCATTTAAACGGGTGGATACAAAAAAAGGTTCACGAATTTATTTTGCTCCGCGTAATTACATGGTCATTGCTAACGACACTTGTAGATTGGGAGAAGACCAATAAGACAGATAAGAATCTTCGGGGAATTCATAAAGGATTCCCCGAAGATGCCTCGAGGCGCCATGGTTGAGTGCCAGATAATCTACATGTTTTTGTGTTCTTGTTCACTTTCCCATCGATTCGCTGTTTGACGATGTGCATTTTGATCGTAATTTTCAGTTTCGGTGTGGTTTTGATGCTCTGCAGTTTTGACGGCATGAGGTTTGGTCGCTTTGTTGCTTTTCACGGCATGCTGTTTTAACGTGCGTTCTCTTGACGCTCTCTTTTTGCTATAGTGTCTGCTTACTTTCTTTAGTTTCATATATCTTTTTGCCGACTGTTCAACCTCTTTTTTGTTTAGTGTTCTCAGAGTATTTCCTTTTTTCCATGCACGCTGCTTGTGGCTGCTGAAGTTATGGGGGTTTAGGACCAGTCAAGCTGTATCAACAGCTTTTTTCCAAAGCCCCCACCAACACTGTACCTTTTGTTGAAAAATAAACCTATTATTATTATGTTCTTTTGACGCGCGTTTTGTTGACGTGCGCCATTTTGACGTGCGTTGTTTTGGCGCGTGTATTTCTGACGCGCGTTGTTTTGACGCGAGTTGTATTGACGCGAGTTGTTTTGACGCTAGATGTTTTCAATGTATACTGTTTTGACAAGCGCCCCTTTGACCGTGCAGTTATGCTGTGTTCTCTACTGTGGTGTCACTGCCTCAATGACCTAGAGAAGCAAAAGTCAAATCCAAGCTAAATCTTCTTAGAAGAACCGGGAGACCATTTCTGGACAAGGGGTCAAAGCTGGAACCTTTGCATGAATGTATTAACGTTGTTTGTTTATTTTGGTGTAAATGGAAAAGGGGGAACCAGGAAAGGTGTGGGCCTTCGGTCAAAAGCAAGTCACTACCTGGTATATAAAGGCTCTGGAGGCGATGGGATTTTCCACCAGATGTCACGCCGCGAGATTGCGCTTGCGGACGCGGCTGCTAGAGCAAAATATTTTTTTTTTTTAACTCGCCCGCTGAAAAGGGAATTTACACAGCATCTTTATAACCACCACCACTACCACCGCCGCCACCACCACCATTAGCATCCTCGTCATAAGTCGTCGTCGTCATCGTCATCATCATCATCATCATCATCATTCGCATAACCTAGATGATTTGGAGCCTTTGTGTTCAACAAAGCGCGTTCCTCTTACGCCAAAAATGACAGACGTTTGGCAGTGCAGAGCACACCCCTAACCGAAGGTGCTGCATACGCGGCAGTCAGTTAGTAAACATTTCACTAAGGAGTGAAGTTACGGCTGCTTGATAGATGTAATCCAGCCTTCATGGAGAAGAATGAATGGGTAATTAAAGTAGGGGAAAAAGCGGGTCAAATGAAGTGAGAAGTGTCTGCACAGCGTCGTAGCTCAGCAGAGAGGCGAAGTTTTGTTGTTGTTTTTTTTTTCAGTACAAAACGAGCGTGTTGGTCACAACAGTCACCATAAGGAAGGTAACCTTCCTTATGGTGGAGGTTTCTTTCCTTTCCAGGTCTTTATTACTTAGTTTCAAGTTCATTCGCCTAGTGGAGATTTTCACCACGTGTTTTCGACCCCACTTTCGCAGCTTCTAGTTTAGGCCGCCATATGCTGTTAATTCTCGATTCGCTGGTGAAAGTTGGTGGGGGACCCACGGCGAGACTGGATACGCCAGAGTGCCTCCGTATACAAACACGCGCTTTTACTTGAGTGATGACAGTTCACCCATTTTTCGGCCCAATCAGAATTTTTGTTTATGTCTTTCGAAGTTGACGCAAACCGGTGTGACTCAGCTCGATTCCGTAGCCTTGAATAATACTTAAACGCTTTTTTAGCTAACAAGTCACACACTGAGTGCTCTTGCGCGTCACGCGCTGGCCCATTCAGTGCAAAAAAGGATGTCTTCACCCTGAGACAGACAGACGTGTAGACACCCTAGGATATCGCGCTCGTAAAGCATCATTAGGCGACCGTGAGCTGCGCCGCAGCGCGGGATGTGCCACTACTGCAACCTTCTGTGGCCACTGTACTGTGGCTAAGCAACGAAAGTCACGTAAGCGCGTGCGTGGGAGCCGTTTGGTTTATCTGGCTCTGCCCGTTCACAGTCCTGTTGGGGAGCCAACGCATCTGCCTTTCGCTTTCACCCTTTCGGCGCAGCTGCCGACTGCTTCGGTGCGGGTTCTCTTCAGGCTTTCTTAATAGCAAGCATTAGGTCCTTTGGAGGCTCTTCGAACACCGTGAGCACCGCTCCAAGGAGTAACTTCTTTATTCGTTCTCCCGGTACATAATCCCCCGGTTTAAAGTGCCTCACAACCGTAGATGGAGATATAGCCTTGATAACAAGGTTCTTTATTTCTATCTCCTTCCACGCGATAGTTTCCGATTCGTCGCTGGGAATCTGGTGGAAAGGCACGCCAGAAGTCGTTCCTGATGTCGACCTACAATTTGGTACACAACAGTACACCACGTTACTACGCAAAACAGAACCCTTTGATGAGCAGAATTCACAACCCGTTGGTGGAACCGCGATGGTGGTCGGGTCGCAGCGCCCCTCCGCAAAAACAAAATGCGCTCGGATTCTCCTGCGACGGAACCAGTGATTTCCCTACACACACACTTGGTGGAGGGGGGCGGGTGTACACTCCCCCCCCCCCCCCTTTTTGTTTTTCTGAAGGTACCCCCTTAATTCGCAACGACTCCTCTATTCTCAATGCCCCCTCCCCCCCCCCCCCCCCCCCCTATAAATGTAGACACCCCCCAAACTTCAATTCCTGGGGAAACCCCTGTACGGGAGAGGCCGTACGAAATTGAAATTCCGGAATCTAGTCTGGCCGCACCCTACGCCGTGACAACTTTGTGCACTGGCCACTAGGTGCGCGTCGGTTTCACAGAAGTCTCCAATTCTTCTCTCACCGACTAGCTGACAAGGAGGTTGAGGCTACGCGCTCAATAGATTTTCTGCGCATACCTATACGCACAGAAAGTGGGTTCAGGCGATAAAAACCAGACGATTGATTGGTCCGACGAGAACGAGGCTTTCATCGTTATGTCAGCTTAGTGGTGAAAGGAGTATTCGCCACTCCAGCGACCTATAGGGAATTCCCCTATAGGGCAAATATGGCGGTCTAAAACAGCTCAATACACAACGCTGGGGCATCAGCAAGCAAGCATTGGACTCAATATGGTGTGCCCCGATTTTTCTCTTCCATGTTTCGAACCTGTGGAGATGTGCTGATGTAAGCGAGCTTCCAGAGGCTTGATTTTCTTCGAGGAAGCGATGAAAGGACTTCGACGCTGCTGATGAACGTTGATAAACGCGGGATGTCTGACTCACGCGGATACGTAGGTCGTGTTCAGAGCTGACTAGGGAACTAATCCGTTACAAGTAACGAATCACTTGTAATCTGTTACGTTTTCAAGTAATTTTGTAATTGCCGCGTTACGTTTTTGCGGCAGTAATTTGTAATGTAATTTTGTTACTAGTATTTGTAACGAATTACTTTAATTACCCGTTACTTTCTAAAAAAAAGATGAGCATGATACAGAAACTGGAGCAACATGAGCAGGCAGTTGAGCAGCATAAAGAGAATGAATGAAGGGAAAACTCTAACCAAAATATTGATACGGAGCCCGACGTTCCAAGGCCAGTTCGGCCCCTTGATCACGGGTGACTGTTTTTGTCCTTGTCGTCGTCTTGCAAATTGCCCGGTGTTGTTGTCTTCTTTAAAACGGCCGTTGCATCTGCACGCGCTTTATGGTTCGTAGCGCCTCGCGTGACGCACCGCAAACCGGACACGTAGGCGCTTGGCAGTGTCCCAGCTGACCGGTTGACGTTATTTTTGGTGTTCTGGATGTACCAGGACTCTAATAAAAGGCGTCTTCGCCAGTTTCTTTCGGTGCCAAGAATAGAGCAATTAATGAATCCAATCGTGTGACACTCTTTTTGGACGTGTTCTGCCAGCGCACTACCCTGCACGTTATTCTTTTTGAAGTCATACTGATGTTGGCGTAGACGTTCCGGGAAGCTTTTAGTTTCCCCAACGCAGGAGGCGGCGCAGTCACCACACGGGATCCTGTAGACGAGTCCCTGAGCCTTTTCTTTAGGGGGACGATCCATTGGAAGTGAGAAGAGGCGTCCAATGGTGGACACCAGTTTATGTGTCACACTGACGCCGTATTTTCGTAAAACGCGCGCGAGAGTCTCGCTTGGGCCCTTGATGTACGGGACGCATACGCGGTTGGGTGGAGGAGGGGCGTCTTCTGTTTCATTCCGTCTAAGTTTTTTGTACACATTGTTCAAAAACCTGGGAGGATAGCCATTTTGTTTTAGGTCGTGTTTAATCGTTGTAACCTCTTTCTTAAGAGCCTCTTGAGGGGAGCAGGCAGTAATTGCTCGCCTGAAGAGTGCGGAAGCCACAGAAGATTTGTGCGTTGCAGGGTGGTAGGAAGAGAAGTTCAGGTATCGGCCGGTGTGTGTTGGTTTTCTGTAAACTTCGAATGTCAAACGGTAGGACTTTCTCTTCGTGAGCAAGTCCAAGAATGAAAGAGAACCGTCAGACTCCAGCTCAATTGTAAATTGTATCGCCGGTTCGATGGAGTTTAAGTGATGATGAAGGTTGTTGATTTCACTGGTTTTGACCACACAGAAACAATCGTCGACATACCGTAAGAACAAGGTGGGTTTCGGGGCGAATGTCTCTAAGGCTTGCCGCTCGATCGCCTCCATCGTGAGGTTAGCCACGGTGACGGAAATTGCTGCACCCATTGCCGTTCCACTAGTTTGTTTGTAAAATCGACCCATGAAAGAAAAATAGGTGCTGGTTAAGCAGAGCTCCAGAAGGCGGCAAATCTCATCGATGGAGAGGCAAGTCCTCTCGGAGAGTTTGGTGTCAGACGACAGTGCCGTTCTCGCTACAGACACCGCAAGAGGCACAGGCACACTTGTAAATAGAGACACCACGTCGAAGGACATGAGAGCAAGTTCAACAATATAGAAAACATCGTGAAGAAGAGAATAGCCGAGGAAAAAAAACACGAGCTTTTGTATGACCGGCAGCTAGAGCCACTAAACAAACATGCAATGCATATAGAAATATGCAACAAAAAAAAAAAAACCCAGAAGTCAACACTGAGTAGGCGTAGTCTTCTTGATCTCCTAGTGGAGGTAGATGTTGAAAGGGAGCATGGGCACGGCTAGCTTTGCCTACCGAATTCCAGGGATCCTTTCCGGAGGCCGTAAGCTAGCGGGATGGCGGGTGTGGTTGCAGTTTTCGCTGTCTTGTCAGCTTAAAGGTGAACGGTGTGCACCTACATTCTTTCTCTTAAATACAATATTTTATTTTTACAAGGACTACCATAATTCGGGCGTACACGAAATGAAAATTAGTGTTGCAGAAAATATTTTAAAACATAAAAATCGCTTATACTATTTTCTTGATATGTGCCTGGGAAAAAGTAACATGAAAGTAATTTGTAACGTAACAAGTAATGTAATCCGTTACTTTTCAGCGAAAGTAATTTGTAACGGTAATTTATTACATCGGAGACTCAGTAATTTGTAACTGTAATCCCTTCCATTTTTCAAATAATGGGCACAAGTCTGGTTCGAAGCAAACTGGGTCACAAGCTGATACTACAGTTACGACAGAATCACCAGGACAACTGTCCCATCGCGCAAACCACCGACAACATGATAATGAAGCAATGGTGGGCCTGGGAAAAAGAAGAGGGAGGGGGTAGGAGTTTTGGAAAAAGGAAGGAAAAGAGAGGGGGACAAAGGGTGGCGAGTGACATATATGTTTGTCCTGCGAAATAAAGTTAGCAGCTGCGTTTGAGACTTCGTCCGTGTCGTTCTCTGTTTGTCCCTTGTCCGTATCCCCAGTATCGGGTTTACAACTATACCCACAACATGTAATCACGGAAGCCACAAGACACGAGCAGAAAGCGCGAAAGGAAGGACCTGTTACGGCCAGTTCTGTGTTTTCCCGCTAAGTGCCGTTCGTTTCGCTGGACTCGCGAATAGTGAAGTATTTGGGCCTGCCATCTCCCCGCGCCCTCCAGTTGATTCAGTTGTGCTTCACAAAGATGGTCATGAGGCCCATACTCTTTTTGGCGATGCCATCGCACAAATAAAGAACAATACGACGCACAAAGCTTAGCACATCGTTCATTCTTTTAGTGATGCAGACTGAACTTTAATAGAAGCGAGATTAAGATTTCTGTTGCGTAGCTGTAGCCGTAGCCGTAGCCATAACCGTAACAATGACTATCTGTAACCTAACCCATATAGCCGTAGCTCTATCGGGTCGTCGTCACCTAAAAGGCGTTCAGGTAAATTTAGCGGGCTAACGTTTCTAAAATTATGCATGCTATGCGAACCACATCAACGGTTCTGTAACGTACTGCCCTTAAGGTGCGTAATTCCCTTCAGGGCCTTTAAGGTATGCAATGCCGTTCAGGGCCTCTAAAGTGATACTGAAACAAACAACGTAATGTCCAAATAAGTGGCGCACGTTCTTTCCACGAGCCAGCAGCCGCCGGTGTGCACGAGCACACGCAACGAAATTGACGCCACAGTCTCCCCCTTCACGCTTCAGGTGACAGTGAAATGTATGGGCTTCGTGCCAAAGGAGAATAAAGACAGGCTTTTCATCTCAACAAGTGGAAACTATATGCCTGTTAGACCAATTAAGCGCTTACCTTTTCCTCCAAACCTGCACTGTGGAGATGAAAAACTCTTCTTTATTCTCCTTTTCTCCGGAGCCCTCACACTTTACTGTCATCTTAATCGGGAATGGGGGACTATGACGTCAATCTCGTTGCGTGTGCTCGCGCACACCGGCGGCTGCTGGCTCGTGAAAATATCGTGCGCAACTTATTATAGACACTGAAATGTTCGGTTCAGCATCCATGCAATGCCCTTCGTGGTCTTTAAAGGGATGCTGAACCAAAATGTTGAATTCGCAAAATAAGGCCGCAAAAGCGTTGAACAAGACGCTATGAACTCCAAAACATACCTTATACATCGATATCTTACACGGATGGCCATATTTTTCGAGAAGAAGGGCGCGATCAAGCGAGGACTATAACGTCACGATCCTCCTGGAACAGTTGAGAAGGAGGGGAAGCGGCCTTGCTTCTCTCCTCCTCGCTTCGGTTCACCTGCTCGAAGGGACAAAGCGAAGAGGAGAGGGAATCAGAATCGTGACGTGACATGTCTCGTCGGCCTCGTCAGGCGTGTTCAATGGCGCACTTCTTTTCTAAAAATGCCGCTAACCGTTAGAGATGCGTATGAGTGATATTTCTGGGTTTTGCAGCGTCCCCGCCTATCTCTCCAGCCTTGTTTCGTGAGCACCAAAGTTCGATTCTGCATTAAAAATAAAACAGTTGTGATTACACGGCTCTGCTTTGTTGTGACCGAGGTATAGGGAGTTTTAGTAGGTTCTTTCAATAACCCAGATGACGACATCTGACAACGATACGGTTAAGTTACTGCGCAAAAACCGCCGGCGGAGTGTCTGGTATATTATTATAGGCGTTGTTGGAACAATCCACTAAAACTCCCTATAAATACATATTTCCAAAGACGGTCGGTGCTTCGCATGTTCGTTGCCAAAATTTGTAGCCATATAATGTCCGTACTTCTTTTTATTTTTATATGCCATGACAAAATCGCTAAACTTAATAAATGCTGGTTTCAGGACGAAAGTTTCAGACTCCCTCTTTAAATCTACTTACTCATGAACGTTGCTGATGAGTGCACAAGGCAGGATCTGTTCTTGACATATTCCTTTGACAGTGGCTATGCGTCAATAAATCTAATCTCTAAATCAGTCTATGCAACTTCCTTCTTCGAAAAACAAAAAGGAACATTCCTTGAACGAAGCTGCGAACAAGCTTAACATTAAAAGAATAATCATCGTAGTTAAGGCTAGTTCATACATTAGCGTTCTCTGACCTCAAGTGCGTTGCGTTTCTGGTAACCACTTACGACGGATGGATGGATGGATGAATACGGCTGAGCCCTTTGGATCGGGCGGTAGCTTACGCCACCTAGCCATTTTGTCTTACCCTTTAAGCTTAGAATATTTAAATGTGAAAACTATATTCACTCCGTACTGAAAAGAAAGTGAGGCTATAAAACCCCCTTGCCATCAGTTAATAAGAAAATGCCTAGTTCTCTCGCTTTCTGCCACCATTCACTTAATCTTTGCTTGGTAATCTCTACTGTCTTGAAATCCACTTTTCCTTCGCTGTCTCTAAAACCCAATGACTTTATTAAATCTATGTTGTCTTCGGTATGCATAGGGTGAAGCCCTTTACAGTAGAGTATCAAGTGCTCAGCCGTCTCGTCCTCCTCTCCACAAGCAGCGCACACTGTGTCCATTTCCTGGTACTTCGCTCTGTATGTTCTGGTTTGCAAAACACCTGTCCTTGCCTCAAACAACAATGAGCTTCCCCTAGAATTGTCATAAATGCTTTCTTTGGCAATAACCGTTTTGTTTAATCTATAGCCTTCCAGAGCTTTCTTTGTCTGCATTCCCTCTAGCCACCGATCTCTTTCTGTGGCCTTAACTTTCTTCTTAACTGAGACCTGCTCTTCCGTAACCCCACTATAGCCTAAAAACTTTCCTCTTAATTTCCTAGTGCGCTGTCTCCATCTTGCGTCTATACTCCTCATGTATAAATAGCTGAAAACCTTTCGTGCCCATTGCTCCCCACCCATTTGCCTCAACCGATCCTCAAATTCTATCTTGCTCACAGCTTCCCTGCCCTCAAATGACGCCCATCCCATGTCTCCTTGTACTCCCTGGTTTGGTGTTTTGCAATGTGCCCCCAAAGCCAGCCTACCTACTCCACGCTGTTTTATTTCTAGCCTTGCATGCACTTCGGATTTCATGCATAGCACTGCGTTTCCAAAAGTCAAGCCAGGCACCATGACCCCTTTCCAAATCTCTCTCACCTGTTGTAATTCCAAAGTGCTCTATTTTTCATTACAGCCGCATTCTGTTGCCCTTACCTATTATATACTTTTCATGATCACTGAGATATTCTGCACCATCACATATCCATACTCCTAGATACTTGTATTTACTAGCTCTCTCAACAGTAATATTCTGTATCTTCAGTCTCTCAACATCATCATTGTTAAAAATCATGACTGCTGATTTTTCACTACTGAATTCTAAACCTAATTCCTCTCCTTCCCTACCACAGATGCTAATTAATTCCTGCAAATGTATCCTGTTTTTAGCCATTAGTACGATATCATCCGCATATATCAGTCCCGGTAAGGATTGCTGGATTGCTGAGCGATGTGAATGATCCGTGGACGAGAAAACACGCTGGCGCCATCTATCGGCCAGTCATAGAACACTTCCGTTATGCGTATAGCTAGACTGTGCGCGGTTTTCGAGATCAAACCTAAAACTGTCTACGACAATTAGTCGCTTATAACATTGTCTGAGTAAATCAAAGTCCATGGCGGACGAACGATGCGTAACAAATTATAAAAATGCATACACAGGTTGGAAGCGTTTCAGGGCTTTCCGATAGATGGCGCCAGAATGCCCGTGTGTTTAAGGGACACTAACAGGGTATTTATGCTCACCAAGGTTTTTATCTGTACATGACGTATGAGAGCCCAACAACCCAGAACACAATTTGCGGCTCAAAATTCGTTTTCCTTCCACCCGAAAACCGCCGATCGAGAGCTGGCCGGTTTGAGTCACGCTCACTTTCTTCTCTGTGGTCACGTGCCGTTTTCTATGGTTTAGACACAACCACCAAAGATAATCAAAGACGTCGGACATCGAAGGCACAAACTAAATACTACAAATAGACAAAAAATATGATACCCATTTTTTGTGAATTCTTAAAAGCTGCAAATACGTTGATTGAAAAAAATAATAATAATAAGTTGCACAGCCACGTGACTTCTGGCTTTCTCTTCTTCTGTATTTCTCCTTTCTCCCCAGTCCTGTTTCTGTTTTGGTTTCGAGCAGTTGCCTATTTAGACTTCATTAATGATATACGTGACGCTGTAGCAAAATAATGATTGGGTAGTTTTCTGACACCATGTTGAATCGCCTGACACCATATGGAATCGCTGCAAGAAAGCGTAACGCACTCAACTACAAGATAACGCGAATATGTGAACCGGCCTTAACCGTAAGATCATCAGTTGCGTGTAGCGCGCCTCCGAAAGTATACGAATATCGAAAACATATATGGGAGGGGTACTGGTATCTGTTACGTCCAACTATACTGTTGCTTCCGAGCACGTAAAACAAACTCGCATGCATACTGATCCGCCGGACAATCCTCAGATTCCCGACAGACACGCACAAACACACATACACCCATACGCACACGCACACACAAAGAAATAGAAAAGAAACAACGACCTACATAGAAACTCAAGTTTAATTCACTCATTCACAATTGACAAATGCATAAAACGCCATTCATTCATGCAAACGTCAGTCAAGCATGGCGAAAAAGTGCAATGCCGCAATGTTTGTTCGTTATTTCGGCACGTTCACCGGCTCGACCAATCGAGCGATGTGAATGATCCGTGGCCTTGCTCTTTAGGTCTGAGTCGTAAAGTCTTCTATAGTTACTGACAAGGAACGCAGGGCGTAGTTTCTTGTTTTCAAGCTACTACTTGCTCATTCGTCCTTCGCCTTTCTCATCGGGTCGCAATCTCCTTAACTGCGGAACGATAATATGACGGGACTCGCATCGCCATGCATTTCTTGGGCCGTCAGTGACCGTAGCATCGACGACATCTTTAAGATGAAGCGAAAACACCTTAACGCGTAGGCGACATCCCGGCAGGTTGTGCTATGAATACGCGTATATGTACAGAACTTTATCCCTTGTGGCGTCCAGCGCTCTTGCTCGCTTCGTCCGTGCGGCCCTTGCCGCATCGATGGCGACGTTAGCCCAGCTTGCTGGCGATGACGGTCAGGGGTTCGATGAAGCCCTTGTCTTTAGCGCGGGCGTCGTCCGCGGTCGGCAGGGGCGTCAGGCTTTTGCAGGATTCCGAACCGGCCCTGTACTTGCCGCAGGCAAGGTCGAGCACCTCGCCGAAGACGTGCTGGATGATGGTGTCGAAAAAGGCCTCGGCGTCCTTTTCGCCGCACTTGGTCTTCAGACCACTGCTGGCGCAATTGACGAAGTCGGCGTAGTAGCTGCCAGGGGGAAAATAAGCAGAAAGCCTTCAGTGAACTGACAGGATGCACGGAAGTCTTTTCTTTCGTCGAAGACCAACGTTCAGTGTGTTACTACTGATGTATGTTGGGTTGCCTCTTCATTAAAGCAAGACATGTTTTTCATTCAAAGCCCAATCCGAAGTTTTTTCCGTCCGTGCATTTCCCGCTAAATGTAGCGGGTAACTTACACCGGGTGACCTGACGTCACGTTACCTAAACAATTCAGTCTCCACACTAGATTTTTTGGTAAAATTGATGTCACCGGACCCGATGTTGAGGGACCTATACACCAATTCAGTTTCCAGCGGGAAAATGACCCACGTGACATAAAGTCGCAGGACCTATTCGCGACTGAAGCGAACTATAGAGGGCGCGCTGGTCAGGCAGAATGGCGGACGAAAGGAGGTAGTTTTCGTCGTTCAGCATGCGGACCACCATAAATTGCTTGCACTACAGCGTAAAATCGGTGTTACGTATAAAAACAAAGCGATTTTCGATTGTAGAAACCTCCTTTCTATACTTCGTTTCACCTTATGTGCGAGCGTAGGCAAAGCTAGAAGCGCGAGCACGAAAGCTCCGTGCGTTCAGGCTTTGCTCGAGCGCGCGAGCTGGGGAGAAACGCAAAAAGCGCTGGTCTCGCGCTTCTATAGCTTTGGCTTCGCTCGCAGATAAGGTGAAACGAAGTATAGTCAGTGCGTAGGAATGACACAGCGGAAGCATAAAAATAATTACTGGAAGCGATGTTTGTTTCTATGCTGCCTACGAGAACCAAGCAGCGATAGCAGAGGAAAGAGTCGAAACGACCTCCTCTCTTGAGCTTCTCGGCGTTGCCGCTATGGCGTACTAATGGCTAATAACAGGATAGATTTGCAGGAATTAATGAGCATCTGTGGTAGGGAAGGAGAGGAATTAGGTTTAGAATTCAGTAGTGAAAAATCAGCAGTCATGATTTTTAACAATGATGATGTTGAGAGACTGAAGATACAGAATATTACAGTTGAGAGAGCTAGTAAATACAAGTATCAAGGCGTATGGATATGTGGTGGTGCAGAATATATCAGTGAGCATGAAAAGTATATAATAGGTAAGGGCAACAGAAATGCGGCTGTAATGAAAAATAGAGCACTTTGGAATTACAACAGGTATGAGGTGGTGAGAGAGATTTGGAAAGGGGTCATGGTGCCTGGCTTGACTTTTGGAAACGCAGTGCTATGCATGAAATCCGAAGTGCATGCAAGACTAGAAATAAAACAGCGTGGAGTAGGTAGGCTGGCTTTGGGGGCACATTGCAAAACACCAAACCAGGGAGTACAAGGAGACATGGGATGGGCGTCATTTGAGGGCAGGGAAGCTGTGAGCAAGATAGAATTTGAGGATCGGTTGAGGCAAATGGGTGGGGAGCAATGGGCACGAAAGGTTTTCAGCTATTTATACATGAGGAGTATAGACACAAAATGGAGACAGCGCACTAGGAAATTAAGAGGAAAGTTTTTAGGCTATAGTGGGGTTACGGAAGAGCAGGTCTCAGTTAAGAAGAAAGTTAAGGCCACAGAAAGAGACCAGTGGCTAGAGGGAATGCAGACAAAGAAGGCTCTGGAAGGCTATAGATTAAACAAAACAGTTATTGCCAAAGAAAGCATTTATGACAATTCTAGCGGAAGCTCATTGTTGTTTGAGGCAAGTACAAGTGTTTTGCGAACCAGAACATACAGAGTCAAGTACCAGGAAATGGACACAGTGTGCGCTGCTTGTGGAGAGGAGGACGAGACGGCTGAGCACTTGATACTCTACTGTAAAGGGCTTCACCCTATGCATACCGAAGACAACATAGATTTAATAAGGTCATTGGGTTTTAGAGACAGCGAAGGAAAAGTGGATTTCAAGACGGTAGAGATTACCAAGCAAAGATTAAGTGAATGGTGGCAGAAAGCGAGAGAAAACTAGGCATTTTCTTATTAACTGATGGCAAGGGGGATTTATAGCCTCACTTTCTTTTCAGTACGGAGTTAATATAGTTTTCACATTTAAATATTCTAAGCTTAAAGAGTAAGACAAAATGGCTAGGTGGCGTAAGCTACCGCCCGATCCAAAGGGCTCAGCCGTATTCATCCATCCATCCATCCATCACCAATAGACCAGTACAGTTCCCCCGCTACATTTGGCAAAAAATTAATGTCACATGACCTATTCACAAGATCAGTTTTTCCGCTAACATTTAGCAAGAAATGTATTGTAAAATAAAGATGGGTTTTTCTTCACTCCCCGAAACGACTGTTTTACGTCTTCTAAACAACTTTAAAGGATCGCTTCCTAAATACTGCATTTCACGCGGTATAGGAATTGGGAGATTAAGGCTGCATCCAATTTTTGCCACTCATTCTTTTAATGCTGGATCTTTATAAAAAGGCAATCGAACCAAAACTAGAAAACGTAGTGTTATCCCTACTGAATGGTACACGCTAAAGATTCCAGGGGAGCGGTCGCATTGCATTCGCAGTTTTTTTTTTTTTTTTCAGCTTGATGTAGTGTTATTTTATTTAAAAAGTAGATCGGCCTTCTAATGTACAAAAACAAGTACAAAATGCGTAATTTTGGTGTGTAGTACTTCTCATAAAAAGGTGGCAAAAAAAACTAGGAGCGTCCAATTTTTAGCATGAAACGTTCTTTGGCAAGGTGTTCGGCATTTCGTAAAGCCCAGACAAAAGTGAAGCCTGGTCAAGAGCATGGCCGCGAGGCTCGACACTAATTGGTTGATGGGAGGGAAGGAAGGAAGGAGGTGCTCGACGCTAATTGATTAACGGGGAGGTCATGCGAGCAGATGGTATGCGAGGAGGAGTGAGGTAGGCGAGGAGGAGCCCGACCACCTGTGCGCACCGAGGGAGAGGAGCTTGAGAGTAGGGAAGGCTCTGGAAGATCGCCAGATTTATCAGCCCGATTACCAGGTAGTATCGCTTCCTTCTAGGAACAACTATCAAGTCTACACATGGCACGCGTTAAACTCTGATGAAGAGTGCCGTGACCGTAGGCGTCTGGAAACGTTTAGAGTCGCTAAACGTTTGTGATCCTAGAACGTTTCACGTAAGCGACACAACTGCCTAGCAATTTGATATATTTTTTTTCTAAAATACACAGTCGCTCGTTTCATTTGACTAGCATTAGCAAGAAACTCCTTCCTCTATTTGACACTATTCGTCCTCTGCCTTCCCGGCAGCATCTTTCCTTTTTCCCGTCACTCAATGTTCCTGGGATAAAAGGAAAAGCGACACAAAGGACGAGGACAGAACAAAAACACCTATCTCGTCTTTGACCTTTACGTCGCTCTCTTTTTATTCATGTAACTTACCAGCACGCTTCAATTCGTCGAACCCAATGTTTCCTGTCCGTAGACATTCGTTTTCAAGTTGCGACATAAAACTTTGGATGTATATGCCTCGCAGATGCAAGCGGGATCGACAGGGACACCCCCGAGGCGGTTTCCTTCCTTACCAGCAGGTGTACGGGACCTTAAGGCGGTCAGCGGCCTTCGCTGCCGATCTGTGCAGACCCACAAACAGGGTGTTCATGCAGGAGGTCAGAACCGGGCCGGCCTTGTTGATGCATCCGACGTTCTTCAGGTATTCTGAGAACGTGCACAAAACCGCATAAGCACATACGTGTCGCGAACATTTTTTACAACGTCGAATAAGCATCTGCACCGGACTTCAATTCGTCGATGTACGTTGCGCTGGTCAATCAGGTCTGACCCTTTCCTATACAATAGAGCTCAAGGAGCTTTCTTTCTTTTTTTTTTTTTAAAGTTTGGCCTGGTGAATGTGGTTAAAGAAGCAGACTTAAACACAATTGTGGATAGCATCAGAATCTTCGACGTTAAATCTAAACTCTAAATAAAGTTAATCTTAGCAAAAGAAAACAAAAATTATTGCTAATAACAATGCACGAGTAAAATAAATTATGCTGAGCGCTTTGGTAGCCTAAACATAAATCTCAGATTATAGTAGCCTTTCTGATCTCGACGTGGTCAGCCATTGGCATCTCCGTCTACTTCACTTGAAATGTCTCGCTCCTATGTACTTTTCAGGAAGGTTAAAATGTAGAAGAGAAGGCTTTGTTCATAGGGAGATGCGCCTATCTTTGGTATTTTAGTCAATGTCAATAGCTCGTATGTCAATAAAAAAAGTAAAAGCTCCCATTTTACGGAGATAGCTGTTATAGGAACTTCCAAGCTGCATGCGCGGTGCTGTTCTGTTAAGCAGAAAATTTCGCCATGTCATCAAACCACGTGACCACATTCAACCAGAGTAGTTTATCCGTTGGCCGAGAGATGGCGGACGCGGCTGCGCACTCACAGAGCCGTTTTTGGGGAGAACGCCGGACTGTATTTTTTATACAACCTAGACGTCAGTCGTCACGTACATAAACTCACTGCGACCTGACTTGTTGTCACAACGCCAGGTGACATCAGGACGACGCCTTGACGTCAACGTCGTCATCGACGTTGACAACGTGCGTTACACGACATCAAGACTGCGTTCTGACGTCATATTGCGTTGACAACGACGACGATGCCAACGTTGACGTTGATGGCGACGACGACAACGTCACAGGACGTCAAGATGACGGCGTCCTTGTCAATGATACGTCATAAAGACGCTTGGTGTCAGTTCGTCGACGTCGTTGTCGACATGACGCAACTCGACGTCACGAAGTACGTCCCGACAACTTCAGGACGTCATCGTCGACGACGTTACACGACGTAAAGACTTCGTCGTGACTGCGCGTCGACGTTGATGCTGGCGAAGGCGACGACGTTACATGCTGTCAAGGCTTCGCTGTGACGTCGTGACCACGTTGCAACGGCGACTTGATGTCGCGAAACGGCGTCGTCCTCGACGCGACAGGATGTCACGACGGCCTTACGACAGCATGTTGGCGTCGCTTAACGTCGTAGTGGACGATGACGTCGTGGCGTCGTCATAACCTCACGTCGTCGTGTCATGGTGCTTTGACGTTACCTCTGACGTCAAAATCATTAAAAAATACAATATAGCGATCGCACGCAGCGAAGGTATCGCTGCGATCGAAGTGGCTTGGTTTCACCTGATCGCTTTCCACATTTTGAGGTGCAACTGAAAGCATGAGCGGAGCCTGTAGCTCGTCCCACTCGTACTTTCTAGTACACTCTAGCGCATCACTGAGCTAGATTTCAGACACCACGTCCTTCCCAGAAGTGGCGCGCGGCACGTTTCTCGAGCATTTCCAGAACAATGAATGGCGCCCCTTTTCCCAGGATAGATGGGCTTTACGCAACCAGCGGTGCCGCGGGGCCGGCACCTGCATGCCTCGGGCTGGAGTGAAACACCCAGAGCGATTGTTTTAAGCGGTACCTGAACAGTGATTTTTGTAGTAGGCAGGGACGTTGACTTCTATGTGCGATGTGTTTGTTTGTTTTTTCTTACATATTTTAGTGACTACAAGGCTGTCTTTTGTCCAGCGAAGTAAATAAAAAAAAAAAGTGAATATGCCTAGAAATGTGCGTTGCTGCTACATGACAAGAACCGCTATCCCTGTCCCTCTTCGCACACTGTGGCAAAGAGCAGCAGATTTTGCAATTTGTTCTTCGCTTCGTTACTTTCCTCCGTTGTAATAATGGCAGATACCATACTCCGTTTCACTCCAAGTCTGACCGGCGCTATGCGGACCGTAAGTTCGTCTGCTTCTTTTGCAGGGGTCGTGGTGACGTCAGAACGCCAAACTTTGATTCGTTCTCAATGAAAGATAGTGGGTAGACTTCAAGGCAGCTTGCTTTGAAGTCTACCCTACTTTCCTTCAGCCAAAGCCAATCAGAGCTCGGCGTCCTTCTGACGCCACCGCAACTCTTGCGCAAGAAGCAGACGAACTTGCTCTCCGCATACGAACCGACGGGGCCAATCAAGAAGCGCTAAAAGTGCACACTCACGGCACGCGTGCCGTCTTTGTGCGTTTGCTATATGCCCGGCTAAACCAATCACACGCAATAAATGCCCCACAATATTCTGCTTTTTTTTTCTTTTTTTTTTCTTCTTCTTCTGCCCATGATTGCACAAAGGCGTCGAGTGCAGGGACGGTGCACTCTTGGCGCTGCTTTAATGGCTCCGTCGGAAAGCGGACCGGGATCTCTGTTCCGAGTCCCACTGACTCGCAGACTCCGAGGTTGACCGAACACTTGCAGGATTCGCACCGTTTTTGTCACTTCCGTCCCTGTCCATCAGACTATCGTCCGATGTGAAACGGATTAGAGAAATATGGTTTGTGCCATGTCCGGAGGTACGCCTTGCACTCGGGGTACTCTGATGGGTACAGAAGGGAAAACAAATTAGCCTCGACCACCGGAAGTAACACCGCCTTACCCTGATGCCTGGGGCTTGTGACGTTGCAGATGGCGTCGTACTCATCCCGAGCCGCCCTGAGCATGAGCAGGATGGTGCCCTTGGGCAGGCCTTCCAGACACTTTACGGAGAAGTCGTCCGAGCACTTGAGCTGGCTCTGGTACTTGCTGCGCGCAACAGGCCAACGCCAATCGGTCAAGTTATCCGGATCTTGGACGATCGGTTGACATGCGGCAGCGGCATAAACAAGAACGCCTCGAGGTTGTCGAGCCGTGAGCTGAGACAACTTCGAGGAGGGCGATGAACCCTTCACGGAATCGTCCATCGAACCACACTGGCGGCCACCAGATATTGAGTCTCGCTTCGTGCGAGACGTTCGCGATCGGATTAGAGCGCACGCCGAGCGCTGGTGCGACACTAGTGTCGAATACATTTGGAGCCGAGCACGAGCCGAGCACTGGCGCTGCACTCTTGTCGACTACATCTGGACCCGAAGGAGCACCAAATGTTGACGCCTGCGTCATCGTGTCCAATGCACGCTCAAAGGGCATGCCCAAAATATGGTGGTCTCGGATAATCGACGCAGAAGCTACTGGAGGACGCACACTTTTGAGAGGGGTCTATGGCAATGCGAAGAGCAGACGACGAAATAGCGGCACGTTGTTTTACGCACCGTCAATTCAAACTAGATTTAAAGAAAACAAACTTACATTGCAAACTACTTTAGGATAGTCTCTCTAAGCAATCGAAAGGGTGGCAGCTTCTCGGTACACACCCCGAACACACGTACTTTTCAAAGTACCTAACAGTGTTTTCAATCAAGCCAAAAATTATTGAACCATTATAGAAACAAAAGGGACGCCACTTTGAGATCTACTGTTATGGCACCTGCGCATATAAACTTGTAGAAAAAAGTAATCTAAAAAAAAAAACAGACAGCACAGCAAGAGCAAAACGTAATTTGGCCCAAGAGTGGCAATCCACCGAGGGGCATGGCACCGAACTATTATGGTTTTGGTCAGAAGTTCCAGGCCTAGTGACAATGTACTTTGGCTAGCAATGTCATATGCTTATAGAACTAACCAAAAAAAATGCCAGGGTTTTTTTGTTTTTTTTTAAATACATATTTTTGCAACATAAGGGCTTTACACGAGCCAATAAGGGCTTTACATGAGCCAAAGATGTCAGATGACAACCGAACAACCATGCAAGGTAGCCTACTTTTGGCATTTGCTGGGGAGATTGAGGCGCACATGCCAGGTACAAACCATGCGGCGACGCCTAACTCTGGCATTGGTTCAGGAATTGGGACCCGACAATAAAACTGCTCTGAGCTCGTAACGTGACGTAAAGGTAGCATGTCACGCACTAAAACGCTTTATTGTCTCTCGAAAGCGAATAAGGGCAAGAGGAACGCCGACTGAGTACACTATGTCCAGGAGAACACGCAATCATACAATTAAATGTACAATTCGTGGAAAATTAAATTTTTGTACAGCACTGTTTGCCACCTGCGACAGTTTTTTTTTAATGATTTCATGGCACATTGGGGCGTTTTATATATTGCTTTCGATTAACGCCGATTTTTTACTTTCCAACAGCTATCGGCCAAGCCACATTTAAGCCAGTGTGAAATCAAACGGCTCTGCTTCTCACGTGCACTGCTTCTCAAGGTCAGCCGCGTTCACGGCCAAGGTGTTTCCGCCAAAGTACGGCACGAAGTCCACGCCGCACTTCTCCACTTCCTCCGTGGTGCATTGGGCCAGGTCTTTGTAGACGCCGGCCCTGCACAGACCTGCGGGGTGGAAGGCGCACACGGCGTCATGAAGGGTCGAAACGAGCGGGACGTGCATTAGGAACTACCAAGAATGACGCCTAGTTTCACCTTAATAACTAAGACCAATAGGAGCCTCGAATTTATCTCCGACACACCGGGATAAGGACACTGCCACGAACAGTCAACCTGTCGGTGACAGGCTGACTGTTCAGGGGAAGGTTCTCCCTTCACTTTAGCAGAATGAACGCTGCAGAAAAAGCGACCTCCTCTCCACGTTCGCTCTACTAAAGTAGAGGGAGGAGCTTCCCCTGAACTCTTAAAGGGGCAATGCAACGATTTTTGTACTGAAACACGCGCTCGTTTTTCACCACACGCAATAAAAGTCGCAGAAAAAAAAAATAAAGAAAACCAAGCAGCGTTCAACACCTCAACTGGCAGCCAGAACAAGCGGCCACGTGATCCATGGAGCCGATCAAATGCCGCCAACGTTGATCATACCCACGCGCTGGGGTTGGCAAAGCACGGGACACAAACTGACTTCCAGACATTGTTAGGGTTCGGCTATTGTCGACATTGCGGCGATTGGACACGGGCCACTACCCAAACGCTTGTACCAGCTATCGATTATCGCAGGAGCCCAAATCGAGCGCTCACGCAATGCTCGGGTCCAATCTATGTTCCGCATTCAAATATCGTCACTGGGGAATCCTGCGATCACCCCCAACTACGTCGTCAAGTTTTGCGAAGGAGAGACTGAAAGAAAACGCTCGCTTTTGTCCTTGAAATTGCACCGCAACAAAGGAGTTTCTTGGTCATTTACGTTGCGTACGAGTGTACTTCTGTCCCACCATACTCCGAGTCACTAGTTGTGTGCAGTGCAGACGAAGGCAACGCCAGGCAAAAAGAGAAAGGGCGAGCACTAGGAAGGCACGACGGGAGAAGAGGGCGATGAGACAAATGGAGAGCACTATGAATATTAGAGAAAAGAGGAGGTTTCTCTTCTCCTCCCCAGCCTTCTATAGTGCTTGCACTTTCTTCCCTCACCTGGCGTTGCCTCCGCTTGAAACCGTTACCATTTTTCCCTCCCCTTCCTAATGGCGCCCGTTGTTTTCCACGAAACATCTTACCAAGGAATTCTCGAAACAAATCTCCGACAGGGGGAGGGTCTACCAAAAGCGGTGGATTTAGAAGATGGTTTTCCGGTGACGCAAATACAATAATGGACAGCACAACACGCCCGTTTTCGAACCGGCAGAATTTTTGGAAATCTAGTAATCGGAAAAGTAATGAAGTACCTTTACAAGTAACGGTCGTTGACTTTTTCCTCTCAAGTGGTCAAGTAAACTAATTCAATAAATATCAGCAAACTGTAATAGTGATGGCTATCGATTGTTTTTTTGTTTTTTTAATGACGCGAGTAAGACAGGTTAGTGCGGACAGGGCACCAGTGATTCGTGAGCGTTTGGCTAAGGTTCGTGTCCAACCATTGATGACACTGGTTCGAGCCAAGCGCTGATACGGTCTTTGTGTGACTCTCATACGTTGTTGGAAGGAGGTCGCACAGGCTTTACTGGAAATGGTTAGAAGCCGGTCATACATATGAATCATTACGTCCTAAGGACGAGGAAAAAAGATCGGTAAATTATCGGTTAAAAGTATACGCAATCCAATGGGCGTGTGTGCGCCGGTTGGTTTACTTATGGGCAGCATTGGCGTGTTGTGAGAAAGCCAGTACAACCTGCACAGCCTTGAAAGAATGGGGGAATGATCGAAAGGTCTTTCGAGGGATGTTTGAGTGGGCCAAACACGTCTATTACGACAACGTAGCGGATAAAAAGAAAGAACACTTGATGCACCCTTAGGTAGCCAACCACGACGGCCTGCGATCAAGGAAAAAAAGCGCCGCGCCACGAAGAGAATTGCCCAGGATTGCCGGCACCACGGAAATTCCCAAAATAGCATAGGAACGCTAGCTGAAATAATATCGACTAGAAAATTAAAACAAAAAAACGAGTTTGAAGGGCGACATTAAGTTTCTTTAATGTCAAAGAGGCGGCCATACCCTTCACAAGATGTTTATATCGCCAATCCTCCAGACCATCCGGAAACCACGGAGTTCACGTCTCCATCGCAGATAGCAAGCATTCTTCAATTGAAAACCCTGCCTCGACCGAAGAGAGGAATCGAATACGGACGGAATGGCATAAACATTGATTGCATGCGGCTCGTCTTTGGGGATAAAAAAATGCAAAGCAAAAATCTGTACGGCTTGTAAACGTGGCAAATGGCACTCTTTGGCTTGACTTGGGATGCAGGAAGGGTATTGATTTTTCTTTCTCAACCATGGCTGTTATTGCTTATTTTGAAGAGGAGAGGAGGCAAACAAGTTCTTATAAGACAAAAGTAACTGATCTTTGTTATTTCTCCGAGTTTTCAGGTTATTATTAAAAAAGCGACGTCTTTCCTTTTTTTTTTTTTCTTTAGGTTGTGTTGCATTTTGAGTTGATCAACGTATTGAGTGACACGCATGAGCGTGGCGCTAAACTTGCTCAATGTCCCTGCGTTAATCACATTGTTGTTGTTGTTTTAGATCTAATCGTATTCTGAGTTTCGTCATCCGCTGCAGGTTTCCTTCTATGGTTCGGTGTGATTAGCTGCCGCCGTGTCTTGCAGGAAATTGAACTGGCATATTTTTCGTTAGAGTATCATGCCTACACCAAAGCAAAACCTGTTGACGACGCAGACAGACACCCACTTTTCGCAGCGATTTTTGTACTATTTTTACCATGCGCCAGGGTTTGCGTATGTCAAGGTTGTTTCAGCACCCGCTTTTGTTTGTTGTGGTTTCAGTGCGACGATGGAAGGATGCAGCGATCAAGACGTGCAATGTGCGCGTTTCCCCGAGCGATTATAGAGGTTTAATGACGACCGAGCCGGTTCACCCATGCAGACACCGTCTGCTTTCTTTGCTTTCGTTTTCTGCCGTCCCCTGATTCAAGCTACGTGGAAACGTCGTCGCGGCTTTTCTTAGCGGTGGCGCCCGCGAGAAGACTCGAAAAAATAGCGGCCATCATCGCCATCGAAGTGGTCACACGCTGAATGCAACATTCTAGAGTGAAACGTACGACTTTACCGGGGCCCGTCTGCTTCTCGAACAGCTAGTTAATAAATGAAGGTCGCCCAGAGGAAAGACGCCTTCAAAGCAGCCTTTCTCACTATGTGAAACAAGGCGCCCTTGCCAAATCTTGTCGTCGCGGGCAGTCGCAGGGCAAGCAGTTACTCAAATGAGATGATGATGAGACCAGGAGGACGAAACAGAGAGGTTAACCAAGGCGGCCTTCAAGTGCGAGCGTAGCAGACAATGAGGAAGCGAACTCCGTGCTTACTCAGCCTCTGTCTTCATGCAGTTTACGAGCATCCTGGTCACCCCCCCCCCCCTCCTCCTCTTCCTTTAATCAACACAAGAAGTTGTTTCTTTAAGTTTGATGTTCAGGCATAGTCTTTTTTTTTTTTTCTCGCGTGTCTGATGAAGGCTGAATAGGTCTGAGTCTAGTGTAAAGAAACTTGGCTCTTCAGCGGAACCCATCACCACCCCTTCATTTGGATAGAATGCAGTCTTAATTATGCAAAATATGCTGAATTACATATCCTCTTAATGCTGTTTTGATTATGGCAAATTCAATTAGGGGGTTTTACGTGCTAAGCCAATGAAGGACATCTGGCACACCACAGAAAATTGACTGGGGATTAGTTTGCCTCGCCCGGGGATCTTTAGACGTGCAGCCGTACTCTCAGTTACACGGCGCCTTCTCCGTAATAAGTTTCCGGCAGGTTGCGAGAACCACGGCCGGGATTCGAGCCCACCATCTGGGGATCCGGCAGCTGGGGATTTCGAACGTCTATTCAAGTAGTTTAATAAACAGAACCGTGTAAGGTAAAGCCTGGGTTTGTGCACTGAATTCCCGACATAAAGCCGCACCGTTAACAAAGAATAACCGCGCATTTTAACTTCCCGGGGAGCTCAAAGACAATCGATGATCGCAATAAACATTCCAATCCGGGAAAGATGCGTGGAAAGAGAAAGGGAATTTGGTAGGGAACGACAGGGTATGATTCTTTGCCTCCAACGCTTGACATCAAGACCCCAGCGCGGAGACTATGTGAATGTGCGTCGCATGATATTGTAAGACATTTCTGCTGCTCAGCCAGGTTGAAAGGTGGATCGCATGCACAGTGTCATAAACGCTAACATTAACGATAAATTTAAAAGTGATATTGCAGGTCTTTGGGTTCTATACGACGCTCTTTTAGGGTGACTTGAATTACACTGAAAACTGTGTAACCATGGGACTGGTCGAAATGGACCTTTTTCACATACCGACGGCACCAGGCGGTGGCTGCACGAACTACAAATCAAGGAAGTGACCTACCTGCGCTACCAATCGGTAATGGGAGCTACGCTACCAGTTTCTTCGCTCTCCGAGCAGCGGCGCGTGCCCAACTTGACCCAACGCGACTCTAAAGAGGGGGATCTGTGGCGTCCACCCAAACGTCATGTTTTTCTTTCCGTCCACATTCTTTTTTTGTGTAACACAATTATATATATGTTGCAATTACGTGTTCTACTCGCTGATCCACAGCCTCCTTCCGAATTTCCTCGATTTCTAGTGCCGACTTCCGCCGCTTGGCATCGAGTGCTCGCGCGTGCGCAGAACGCTTCTCGGAAAAGGTTCATTGCCGATCACTAGGGAGCTGAAGAAACTCCGTTCCCATGATTCCTTGAGTGCGGGACGGGGCTCTTGGGGGAAACCCACTTTTCGAGAATTGTAGACAATAAAAAGATATAAAGTGCTAAATTCAGGCTTGTGTGCTTCTTTTGATATGCCTAGCCAGATCTGGGATTTCCATACCTCGCCAGGGATATCAGAATATATCTGGAAAATATACCATATCAGGTTATATGTGGCCAATTTCTTATATGTGTCATATCTGAAAACTTTAGATCTGACTAGATATACTTTTTTTTTTTGTAAGGGAGGTAAGTTTGTTTTTGAAAGTTTGATACGGTGCTTCTACCACTTTCGGGCACCTCTTTGGTAAATCGTAGCACAATACGTTACCAAGCCGATTTTTGCGGTCACTTTAAAGGCTTTCTCCGAATTCGTGGACACGCTGCATCATCTAGCGTTCTTTTCTTTCTTCGCACATTGGCTGGCTGGTGACCGTATTTCGATATGCACCTCTCTATTCTCCATATTTATGTGCCCTTCCAATGGTATTCACTGTCTGATGAAATAGAATAAATAAATAAATACACAAAACACTTGCCTATGTGCAACCCGGACGCATTAGTGTCAACAAATCGAACGGAGACGCCCAAAGTAGCTTCTATGCGGAGCCAAACTTCGTCTGCTTCTTGCAAAAGGGGTTGCGATGATGTCAGAACGCCGAGCTCTTATTGGCTGATTAAAGCAAATAGGGGTTAGACCCCAATTGAGGTCTACCCACTATCCTTCCAATCAAAGCCAGTCAGAACTCGGCGTCGTTCTGACGTCACCGCAACCCCTGAGCAAAAAGCAGACGACTTACTCTCCGCATAGACACCGAGAGTTTAAGAAACAAAGGATTTCAGATTTTGTGTCCACGCTTCTTGTTCGATATTCGTTTTTACGCGTTTTTATCTCCTTTCGCAGTGATCGCATTGACTGCGAAACGATAATAAGGTGCTCGCTCAGGAGTCGCCACGCCCTAGCTGTCGGTGACTAGAGTGAGTTAAATATACGCCTCGACTAGAGTCACTGAATGTTCCCAGAGTACCGAAACTCCCAAGTTTCGTTTCAAAACCGAGTCGCGGCGCAGCAGTAGCGCTCCGACCCAATATGGCGCTGTCCTGTGCGGCAGAGCCGTATATGTAGAGAGTTTGGTCAATGGGAGGCGCGGGCAGACCCTTACAAAAATGTCATATATGGACTTATATTAAAAAATACAGATATGAATATATAAGGAATTGGGCAGATATGGCCCGATATGTATAATCAGGCCGTATCTGGATGGATATAGTCATATCTGCCCAATTCCTTATATACCCATATCTGCCCAATTCCTTATATAGCATATATATACTGCTTTATATGATCCCGTGTTTGGGCCTGGCAAATAGGGTACCCACCCCATATAAAGCAATTTTCAAGTGAGGCTCCTTCTAGTTTCACATGAAAATTATTGCCATGGGGCAGGTACCATACTTTCCAGGTCCAGACATGGGATCATATAATGCAGCTCTATGAATATCCACAAAATATACATTTTACTGCTATCCCACACTGCCAAACGTGTGTTTAGGTAGATATATCTACAGAATAGGCCACTGACTAATCTTTATTGGCCTGGATCGGAATTTGTCATTTTGACAAATATGTATGCTACAAAGATAGAATGCAGGCGATCGCTAGTTAGGAAACATTGTAACATATCATTCGACGTCGGAAAGTCACAGCCCTTTGGCGGGATTGGTTGTCGAGGGAGCAGACCGAGAATATGGTTTGCAAAAAAGTTTTATACATAAAAGCGCCAAAACTCTAAACAAGTACTTCCCCCGTTCAAGAAAAATGATAAGAAACAAAACTGTAATATAGCACGGACAACCATTAAAATAGACTAAAAATGTAATAGCACAAACACACCTATTAAAATAAAACAAACGGAAGGCAACAATTAAGCTGTAAACTATACGAAAGTTCCAAAGTCGTTGATTCCTACTCACAGAGTCACAGTTCTGATTCAACTCTCCGGTCGAGCACAGCAGTTTTGACAAGGGCTTGCTTGCTAGCCTCGTCGTTGAAGTCCTTCCTTGCACCGTGTGATGTTCAAAGTCCCCCAGTCGCTCCTCGCTGGCCTTGTCTTTCCGTTCGGTCGCCAAATCATCCCGTGTGATTAACACGCCGCACGCACACACGCACACAGACACCGTTGTTTGCCGGAAGCAATAAAAGATGACAAGGTCATTACTGCTCCTTGAACACGACGAGGTCACCACTGTTTCCCGGACTAGAAAATGACGAGGGCATCATATATTTAACTAAAACCTCATAAAAGTTAAAAATAACATAATGAACACATAAGAAACAAAAACACAAAGGACTAAATCATGAGAAAAAAAATGAAATAATGAACACAGAAGTAAAAGAATAAAAACACGAAGGACTTAGACAGACAGCCACATTTGTTCAGTTAACAATGACGTTTAATTCTGATAAAAAATATTCCTGCTGCGCTAAAGACCACCAATATGGTGTGCAAACTAGGCGACCTTGAGCAAAGCAGGAATATTGTGATCATAATCAAATGTCATTGCGAACTCAAAAAGTGTGGCTGCCTGCGTAAGTCCTTCGTATTACTATTTTTCTGAATTCCGTGTTCATTATTGTGGCTGTTTGGGACCAGGCGGAACTTGGTGGTGCTTTTTCCATTCTGACCTTACTTCGGACAGCTTCGTACCCATAGAAAAACCCACTAGCCTCTCTGCATAATCCCACTCCTTCTCAAAAAAAAAAGAAAACAATGTGTGTATGTTTATACAGTCGGAAGTTAGTTTGCCTCAGTGGGCGTCTGCTGTCTCAGCTGTAGGTGAGTAATTTAGCCAGCGTGGTACAACCGCTAGCCTGAGGTCTTTAACGCGCACCACGCAGTAGTGATACACAACCGCACGCCGGTACGATGCTCATCCAGATCGAAACGGGCAGGGGCGGGGATCCACTCCTCCTCCTTGGAGATACCCTCCGTGTATGCTGTAATTGGAAGAAAAAAATAAACACAAGAATTAGCCCACATACACATTATTAGCAACATTGCTTTGTAATAATTTTTCTAAATAGGCCCCTGGCTCAGGACCAAAACAACACAACTTTTTTTTGTGCGATGTATAGTTTTGGCACAAACGATTTGGCCCGCATTTCGCTGAACATAGCCTGTATAATATAACCTTAAAGTTAGGGTGACCCTATTCCTCAAGGTAGAAAACGGGACATCCCAGCCAGTGGAAGAAGGGGTACTAAAGATATAGATTGGTCGAAAAAAATTAATGAAAGAACTGCTCTTATTTCAAAACAATACCATAACAGTCACACTCACGGTTCAGTTGCATGCACTCATTTGGAAGGTCCTGCTTCGGGTCCATTGTTGGTGTGGGAGTATTTTGCCGACAACCGAAGTTTCCTAAGCAGGACTTTATCCGGCAAGACTCGGTTGTAAAAGTCTTCCCACATATATATGTGAAGTTCAATCACACATGAGTGCTATATCCGGTAGCTCAAGAAATATTTCTACACTCGCGTCTTCGCGAGAGAATGAGTGTTTGTGGGCAAGAACAGTTCTAAATCTTACTCTCTTGGTAAATTTTTGTAAGCACATACGGTAATTTTTGTAAGTACCTACGGTAATTTTTGTAAAATATACTTGTAACGAGTAGACATAGTTGCGGTTCGCTTTTAACTCACATGGTTCTTTATTGGGACAAAAAACGGGACATGGTTCTTCATTGGTGCAAAAAGACGGGACAGCAGAAGCGGACCTCAAAAACGGGACTGTCCCGGCCAAAACGGGACGTCTGGTCACCCTACTTAAAGTGCACCATTACGATTTCGGCGTACTTTACACCACCATTGTGCTTCCTATGTGCATGACATTTAAAAGCCAAATCCTCGAACACTTCACAATAATTGATGCTTATTAAGCCGTGTGCTTTATGAGGGGCCCTTAGGTTTAAAGCATCCGAAGTGCGCGTCCGTCTGCATTTGCACAGTATACAGAAGAGGGGAGAATGCGGCCAGGACTGCTGCTTTCACTCCTTTCAGCATATAGCTCAAGGATTCCCTAAATATTGCTTATAGAGGGCATTTCACTGTGCAGAACGTAAAAAGACAAGCTTGAAGGTCGCACAGGCAGTCTAGAAAACCGATTACATCGCGTTATTTTTTTTCTTTGCGCCATAAAACGTTGTGTAATCATAATCATATCATCAATGGGACTACAGAAGGTTGCATTAAAGTTCCCAATTGGGTCTGTTTTATACTGCACAGCCACTGTCCTGTACACAAGTCAAATAGCTCTACACATACCGCTCAGCACACCACTGCTAGGCTGAATCAGATAGGTGTCACACTTGCCAGGCTTGAAGTACAGTCGTGATCTATACGAAGGTGAACAAGCAATCATCGACTGCCCAGTACTGGGAGCATCATGCAGCAGCTGACTTGCTCTCCTTTTCAAATGCCTTGCGAACCAAGTGTGGTAAGTCGTCTGATAAGGAGAGAACGTCACCATGGACAGCACTGAGCAGTTGATACTCATCCGTCTACCTTCATATGTATCAAGTCTCTACCTGGCCGAAGTAGCCAGTGTGTGTGCAGCACAAACGGCTGTATTGAAATCTCAAGAGGATAAAAGTTCAGAACAGGCTTGGTAAGGTTTCACATTGCAAGTATGCCCATGCAAATTTCACTTTCTAAAACATAAAAATGCATTTTAAATTGTCACCCAGGACAAGCTGCTCTTACACAGCTGTATATATAAGGCAGCTTACCATCAACAACCTTTGCAGACTGCCATGGACTGGAACCTTGGCGTAGTCGATGCTAGCTTCTGTTCGGCGAGGGCTGCACTCAGTAGAAAGGTGAAAAATGTGCTGTAGATCATGTGAAACAACCAAACAAAAGCAATCCCAGCATGCACAATTCGCTTGAGGCACTGACAAATAAAAATCAAAGGTTGGGTCAATTATGTTAACGCAATATACTTCAAACACGTACCATGAGTGCTGGCAAGATATTTGCTGCCTTCAATCTAGATAAGCTTGTAAATTTACATGCTAAATAACAAGTAACTTAAAAGCTGAAATATATTTCGATGGAACTACAAAAACCGAAGACTAGCTCTGCAAATATAGTGCTATCTATACTTCGTTTCACGTTATGTGCGAGCAAAGTCAAAGCTAGAAGCGCGAGCCCAACGCTCTGAGCGTTCCGGCTTCGCACGTGCGCTCGTGCAGTACAGGCGCTGTTACAAGCAGCATGCTCGCGCTTGTAGCGTCGGCTTCACTCGCACATAAGGTGAAACGAACTATAGTACACCATAATTGAGTAGAATCGGATTACAGCGTCCCCCTTACAAAGACTGGAGCAAAACAAGTATAGACTCTGCCGTGCCACTACAACATAAACAATGGTATTGTGATCTCGTGGAGATCAGAGTTCGGAACAAGTGTGACAGGCTTTGGCACGACAAATATGCCAATGTCATTATTCATTTTTGCATAATCTACGGAGACAGTGCAGGGAAACAATCACACACCAGATACTCAAAAAGACAAGCACACGCGCTGAACTTATAACACTTGTTTATTCGACTACTTCATTCTCTCTTCAACGTCTAGGTTGACACTCCAGATCGTGATAAGCAGAAGAAATAGCACGAAATACAAGAAAAAAACGAAAGACAAGAGAAGAGAAAAGGAAAAGACAAACGAAAAAAGTAAAAAACGAAAAAGAAAACCCTTACAATTCATCCCTCTCCCTCACCGCTATCGTTTAGATAGAAATTGGAGCTCTTTGGTCGACAGCGCTATAGAAGGACTACTTGCACACTTGTTCTTCAGATGCTCTATTCTTTGCGCTTCCATTATTTCTCTTGTCAATGTGTCTCGACTCTTACCTATTACGGAACAAGTTTCAAAATGTGCTACACAACCACAATCCGGACAGTAGATTCCCAAATGTCCAGCGACAACTCGATGGGTATTATAAAAATGCTCCCTTAAACAATCATTCAAACACCCGCCAGTCTGGCCTACATGCTCTTTACCACACAACTTATGTAGACCAGACTGGCAGGTGTTTAAATCATTGTTTAAAGGAGCATTTTTATAACACCCACTGAGTCGCCGCTGGACATTTGGGAACCCACTGTCCGGACTGTGGTTGTGTAGCACATTTTGAAACTTGTTCCGTAATAGGTAAGAGTCGAGACACATTGACAAGAGAAATAATGGAAGCGCAAAGAATAGAGCATCTGAAGAACAAGTGTGTAAGTAGTCCTTCTATAGTGCTGTCGACCAAAAAGCACCAATTTCTATCTTAAGGATAGCAGTGAGGGAGAGGGATGACTTGTAAAGGCTTCCTATTTTAGTTTTTTTTTTTTGTTTTGTTTTCGTTTCTTTTTTTTTGTGCTGTTCTTCGCTTTTTTCTTGCATTTTGTGCTATTTCTTCTCCTTATCACGTTCTGAAAAGTCAATCCAGACGTTGAAGAGAAGAACAAAGTAGTCGAATACACGAAAGTTTTAAGTTCAGCGCGTGTGCTTGTCTTCCCGAGTATCTGGAGTGCGATTGTTTCTCTGCGCTGTCACCGTAGAATACGGTTCACCAACTCGCCCAAGCATCCATTCTATCATTTCTGCAACATTAAAATGACTCTGAAAGTGCAAGCACCTACAGGGTGTATTCACGCAAGTCTTGCAAGTGTTGAATTGTAGGTACAGCGCCCTGGTTGTGTCCATGTGCGATATATGACCAAATACCACAGAGACCAATACTGCAAAGTTTCCGAAAACCAATCGGCGCGGTGGCGAGCGGCAAGAGTGGCACTGTTCACTACTCTCGCCGTTCGTTCGTGTTGGTGTGTTGCTACTAACAAGCGCACCAATGGGAAGGCTTCAGCCATTATTGGGAACACTAAATAAACAAATACAAAATACAAATACAACACACACAGCAATACTGGATGCTAGTAGTGACGCACTTCTGTTGGGGTTCTGTGGATATTTATACAGCGTGTAGTTGGTCAGCCATTTCAAAGTTGTGATGAGTTGCTCGCGTAGATGAGCAATTTAGGCAGTGCAGTATGACTGCTAGCCTGGGGTCTTCACCTGCACCACGCAGTAGTGATACATGATCGCACGCCGGTACGATGCTCATCCAGATCAAAATGGGCAGGGCCCGTGGAGATTGAACCCAGGATCCGTGCGTTCTGCAGCGCAAGCTTTCGCTCCACGTGCTCCGAGTTGGTGTGCCCTAGCCCAGTTGGCCACCCGATCCCCCAACGCAAGGCAACGCAACGCACTACTGTTGTAAACTCATAATTCCGCTTACGAATGAAATGCGCAATTCCCCTACAGGCTTTCATTCCACGTGAGTGGCATCAGAACTGCTAAAGGCCAGCCCATAAGTACTGTCTGTGTTAAAAACAATCCTAGCAGCAATAAGTTGCTATTATATTGCTCAATATATAGAGCACCTTACCATGACAGTCTTGGCAGTCTTCCATGAAGCCAGGGCTCAGCAGAGAAGACTGACATTCTGTGTCGTCTCAGGTCACTCACATCAGGATGGCGAAAGTGAATGCCAACGTCTAATTGGGAA